>JABACO010000011.1:7634136-7670391 GCA_013339895.1 Ephydatia muelleri | reverse complement strand
ACATTTTTTCATCGCACACCTCAAGGCAAACAAACCATACCTTTGCAATAAAGCAATGGGCTTGTTCCGGTCAGCCAGGTCTCTGTTTCTGCTGATGCTCCCCCCTTGGCCACCCAGGGCTCTGGGTTGTATGGTGCTCACACACAAGCACTCAAGAGGACAACCTTATATGGTAATGGGTCAGAATGGTAGAGACCATAATACCTCATCACATACACATCAAAGATCTTCAACACACACATACACATCACTATACACACGCACAATCAGCACACACACATACACACCACACACAGACACACACATCACACTAACTAACACCATAGTTAAACTAATCACGATTTGCTATACACTGGCATAAAAACGTATTAAAACACACAATTTGGAACATTCTATGAGTAATGACCCTTGTCCGATTTAGTTTTAAACATAAAACTCAAATTGCTGTAACTTCACGATTAATGCTATCGACTCACTATTTTCCAAAACTTCATCCTACATCGTTTCTCTATTGTAATGTAGTTTGGTGCCTTGCACAATCATAGTGCCGACGTTACGAGGTCCGATACCCAATCTTGTCAAAACCTCTACATCTTGGTAGGAGCATTCAAATTGTTTCAAATTCGGTTTGACTTAGAGGGGTCCTGTTGCTATGATTTGTTGTTCGTAACATTTTGCTTTTATCCATTAGATACTGCTGTGCAAAATTTAAGTACATTTTCCCATCGTTTCGCGCCAATCATTTGCAAAACCACGTACCCACGTACATTCAATGTAGGGGAAATTTTTGGCGGAATAGAGCGGGAAGGGGTATAGACTTTGCACAGATGTATCTCTGTAACGGATGGGATACAAATCAAGGAACTTAACAAATCAATAGCGACAGGACCCAACACCGAATTGAAGAGATTTAAACGTTCCTACCTAAATGTGGAGGTTTAAACCGATGGGTATCAGACCTCATAATGCTGGCACTATGATGTGCAAGGCACCAAAATACCTATTCGCATAGTGAATGGTGCAGGATGAATATTGAAAATAGGAAGTTTGATAGATTAACCGTGCGCAAGTTATAGCAATTTGGGTTTGTTATAAACATAAATCCACGGGTCATTATCTCGTAGAACGTGCCATTGCCAAGAGATTTCGATACTACATGGACGCAATGGCCAAAGAACACAACAGCACTGCTAAGTGTACATCACACGAGGCTGGCACCATCACATCAGCCATCCCATGTAGCACTGCTAAGTGTACCCATGAGGCTGGCACCATCACATGCAGCACTGGCTAAGGTGTACACCACACAAGGCTGGCACCATCACGTAGCACTGGCTATGGTGTACACCACACGATTCTGCACCATCACAAGCAGCATTGGCTAAGGAGACTGGCACCATCACATGTCACTGGCTATGTGTACACCACACAGGCTGGCACCATCACATGTAGCACTGGCTAAAGTGTACACCACACGAGGCGGCACCATCACATGTAGCACTGGCTATGGTGTACCCACACAAGGCTGGCACCATCACATGTATGCACTGGCTAAAGTGTACACACACAGAGCTGGCACCATCACATGTAGCACTGGGATGGTGTACACCAACGAGGCTGGCACCATCACATGTAGCACTGGCTAAGGTGTACACCACACGAGGCTGGCACCATCACGTGCATTTACTGCAGTCTGCAGTGATTTGATTGTGAGCTGTTTCTGATGTGGGTGATTAAAGATATGTTGACACTCTTACAGATACAGTAGTTCAGTTGGGGAGGGGGGAGGACAACGTCTGTACGAAATAATTAAATACGAGCAAGACTTAATGAAAAAAACCTTTGAACTTTTGCAGAATCTGAAATCCGTGCAATGTTCCATGTCTGAGAGTGTACTGATCTTGTTTCTTGCCTACATCAGGGAGCAACATTAAACCACAAGTATTCTTAGAGCATACAAGTTGCACTAACTGTGTTGAATAGTTCTTCCGCTCCACCCCTCCTCCCCAGTCTTGCCATGCATAAGGCCAAGTCACAGTTCATATCTGGACTGAAGTTGAAATTCTAACATTGCAATGGAGATGGTAATAATGATAACACCTTCCTTCACATACTGAAATTGTGAATTATAAATATGTAACACATTTTGGCAATCAAAATATATCTACTTTTATTAATTAACAGACACTACTGGCTAATCAGCTACATGATTTCTATAGATCCACTGATGATGTCATTAATATACAAACAGAATAAAACAAGGAGTACAGTGTAGAAACGTGGGAGGTTGCACATGGAAAGGCACCCTCACACACGTGTATCCAACACCCTCCCTCTCCCACAACTACTCCACACTTACTTCTTTCCTCATCTTTGGAATGACATGACAGCTCCTGTTGGCAAATATAAAGCAACGTTTGTGAGTCACTTAATTCCAGGTCCTCACTACATCAATGTGACATCCATTCCAGGTGGTATGGGGAGGATATGGTAGGGAGTGGTATGTGGGAGGATGTGGTAGAGGAGGATTGGTATGAGGGAGGATGTGGTTGAGGGATGGATTGGTAGATGAGGATGTGTATGTGGGAGGATGTGGTCTGAGGGAGTGGTATGTGGTGTGAGAAAAAGTGACACATGGAAGGACACATTGAGGGAGGGGTGGGTGAAGTATATACACACATGCATCCATGTAACTACACATGCTGTATGCACAGCACACACACACCACACACACACACACACACACACACACACACACACACACACCACACTGGAGTACAGTACATGTATGTGAATGTTCACTGTAGATGCACTCATGAATCTGACTGTCCAAGAATCAAATTGCTATGCTTCTGTATGCCAATCCATATACATACATTCAACACGCTTGTACAAGCCACGCCCATTCATACCAATGTGATCCTTTCCTGCTAGACATGACTGTGCTTCAAGCCATCCCTTCAGCCTGCAATTGACATTAGGTCATACATGAATACACACGCGTATAATAAATGTGTTGATCCCGTGTGCAGTACATGTGATCCTTGTGCAGCACATGTGATCTCATGTGCAGCACATGTGATCTCTTGTGCAGCACATGTGATCTCATGTGCAGCACATGTGATTCTTGTGCAGCACATGTGATCTCTTGTGTGGAGAATCAGATCACTATTCCTGCCATGTGATACTACAATGTCTTATGGTATGACCTTGCTATATGTAGGAGGCCATCTTGAAGATTACGAGTATGATAAGCACAACATACACAAGATTACTTATGCCTTCCGTAACACAAAGTATCTATGTTCTACAATGTGGTGTGCGTGTGGTATGTGGGTGTGTATGAGTGTGGTGTATGTGGTTGTGGAGGGTGTGTGTATGGTGGTGTGTATGAGTGTGGTGTATGTGTGTGTAGTGTGTGTGTGGGTGTATGAGTGTGTGTGTATGTAGTGTGTATGAGTGTGTGATGAGTGTATGTGTGTGTATGTGTGTGGTGTATGAGTTATGTGTGGGTATGTATGTGTGTGGCTGCAGTGACGCGTGCTTACAACATGCTGTTTGAAATTGCAAAAAAAACACTACTCTAAATGACGTTTATAAAGCAGTTAAAGGTAGTAAGTTTGCTACCTTTAACTGCTTTATAACATCATTTTGTGTGTTGATGTGTTATATTCATGTCACTGCAGCACACACACATACCCACACATACTCATACACACACATACACACACACACACACACACACACTCATACACACCCACATACACACACACATACACATATATACACATCAACTCAATGGCAGTAGAGCAACATGCTCTGTGGGACGTGCTTTGTTCAAAGCACGTCCCCGTGTCCCACAGAGCATGTTGCTCTACTGCCATCGAGTTGCATGTGCACTGCACAACACCTGCTATCAGCACACGATAGCTTAAGGATCAGTACTGCTCAGCCTCTAAACGAGGGCCCTCGCATGTCAGTACACACACACACACACACACATTACAGTCACACACACCAGATGTGTAAGTTCACACCAATCCTAACTACATCCCCACCCCCAGCATGGCACCCTAAGGTACGGTACAGCATCTACCAGCCACATCCTAGTGTGATATCAATAACCACTTTTACACATAATCGTAGGTGTCTAAACAGTGCACATCATAATCATTTCAAAACATACCAAAACCTATAATTAGATGACTCGCTCTGCTATACATGTAACAGCAGGTGAGCAGTGTGCATAGCAGGAGTAATTGCAAATATGCAACACTCAATAAACCATCTTCGAAACATTATTATAATGCATTTGACTTGCATGCATTCACGTGCATTAATTAAAATGCTAGTACACTTGCTGTGCTCTATTGATGCTCTTGGACACAAAGTGGTCCCAAATGACACCATCTCTTAGGATATCAGGGCTTCAATACAAAATTGGATGCTCGCAGGCTGGATTTTGATAACTCATGCTTTCCTAAACTTGACCTCATCATTGCAGCATCATTCAACACTTTCTCAGACAGTCAGGCCATCATACATCAATATCAACAGTGAAGACATCATCAACAAGTGACAGGAAAAAAACCGATCCCCCAAAATGAACTTCTCCTCTAAACACCCTCATGAGTGGCTCACAAGTTAGCTCACATCACACCCTGATACACACTTCCCGTTCCTTTACTGATAATTGCAAGACACCTCAAAGCCATCAGCCCCTCCCTCGAAAGGGCTCCCATTCACCCTTCCCTATCAATAGCCCTGGGGCATCTCTCTGATACCCAGTGACGTTCCAGTGAAGCAGAAATACAGCACCCAGAAGAAGCTCGCCAGACAATACACAGATGATTTCTCAACGTTAAATTATGCCTGTCTGAATGCAACCACGCATAAAGTAAAGGCACCAAAACCCCAAACATTCTCCACATTACATATCCAGGATGGGCTGCCAAATAAGACTGTAAAGCTGCCACCTACTGTCCAACTTATAAGGCTGCTGAACTCACCATGAGCAGCTGGTGACATGCTTGCCCTGTCCAGAGACTGGTTTGAGGTGGGAGAGAGATGACACCTCTTCTAAACACATCCCTGTGGACAGCAGCCCCAACACCGCCTCAACAGCAAACACACATCCTGTGGGGCAAGAAAGTGCATTACGGCTGATGGGGAAAGCACAGAGAAGAGGCAACTCTTTACCTGAGGGCCTGTCTGTAACAGAGTGCTGCTGATTTACTGCAGATAACAAGGGACGAAAGAGGGGAAGGAAAAGTGGTCTAGCAGTATCATTCCATCCTCTCCCCCAACCAAAACCCAGACCTTTTCAGCCAGATGTGGTGAGGCCTTCTCGCAACCCTTATGCCTCCAAATGCTAACCCACCACAAAACATGACACACAAAGTAGCTGATCAATGTATGCAACGTATATGTACACACGGTGACCCCTAACAACAGCACACAAGTGAACATGTAACCTTACTTATCGTTCTTGTAGTTCTGATAAAGTGTTGCCAGTGCAGTCACCACTCTTACACTTCTTTGGTTGACAGGGATGGTGCACAGCTACCCCATAGGTTAAAGTTGACTTTAAATTTACAGACAAAACATAGCACACACACACACAACAAAAGTCACGCAGACACACAGAGGCAACACACATACAAAGAGACACACAGACACACACCCAGAGACACACACAGAGACTCACACAGAGACTCACACAGACACACACACACACACACACAACACAGACACACACAGGCACACACACACAGAACCCAATATCTTCTAACATTCCCTGTTGTGAGTCAACATATTCATACCATATCAATGGCCTCCTGATAATCCTTCAGTTTCATATAGCATCTGTATATCTTCCATTTGATGTCAGGATCTGATGGAACCTCCTAATAAATGCACAGTGCTGAAATTGAGCAACTTTGGGATCGATCACCACAAAGCACACCTTCTCAGTGACATAGCTGGAGTGGTGCATCTCAGATAAGACTTTTGAGCATTCCCTGTAGTAATGCTACAACGAAACAACATCAACACAAGCAAACTGAAGCATGCACAACAGACACTCCACCCCTATACCCTGATGCCCTATCCCTATCCCTGACTGACACTTACTAGCGCACGTCTGTACTGGAAGTCTTCAAAAAGGCTGTCCGCATAGCAAAAGAGCACGCTCAGATGCAGTTCAGGTCTCCCTCGCAGCCCCAGAGTGGTAGCGTTGGCCAGGAGCAAGTCTGCCTGCTCAGCATATATGAATGTCAAAAGCAACGAAAGCCGTGCTATGAATACGCGCGTAACGTATACGTGCTATAATCACGCTAATGATGTCTTTAACTACAATCTCATCTATACAGTATACACAGCTAGCGTTATCGGCATAGCGCCAGAGATACATAAAATATTGCCCGTAGGCCTAAATATATCACTGTTGCTACTTATGCCAAAAAAAACACAAGCCCGTTTCACATTCATTATACTGACCAAAATCATCGTACTACTTCCGAGTCCATTCTGCCACAACGAAACTAGCTCCTGCACCAGCTCTGAAGCCTCATCACTTCCCGCCATTTTTAGATTTATTTACGATTTTATATTAAAATCCATTCAGTTTAGTGAGTGGTGTTGTGTGTTGTATGAGCTCGGGACATGTCCACCTTAAGATTGCCGTTGAAGAGGAAAGGAACACCTGCCTCAGTCTGTACAAATCCCGTGGATTTAAAGACGTGGAAATGCACCGGATTTATCAACGGAGGAGGCGTGGCAGTACTTAGTCACACCAGCATGACCATTTTGGCCCAGAACGGTTGCTATGGCAAAGGCACACATTCCAGGAGCATTCCGATACACGTGTCTCGCCAAGACGTTCTCAATGGACCGGCGGGAAAGAAAGCCAATTTGGAGGAACAAGTAGAAATGGTTTCCCGTCCCGAGTCCATGCACATCGTGACGGACGTTGAAGGAGACCGGACAAGGCACCTGTGGACGCCATACAACGGGACGTTGAATACTTACAGTTGAGTGGTGAGGAGGCACTGTACCTATGTCACGAGGTGGCTGCCTTCAGGTCGTCAGTCCCGACCAGAACGCAAAAACCTACTCAGCTGTACAACTTTGGAACTTTTTCAGAACTCAGAGTCTGCATTTCATTGAGCTCTACGTAACGTACTGTTACTACAGACGGAGAGGCTGGGTGCCAAAGAGCGGGCTGAAGTATGGCGTGCAGTATGTTCTATACAAGGGCAGTCCAGAGGTGTACCACTCCAGTTATGGTGTGCTTGTGAGGTCTTGTGAGGGCTTGGGATCAAGGGATGGTGACTACACCCCTGGTCTAAGGTGGCAAGATGTTGTTGCTGCATCCAGGGTGAGCGAATCGGTGGGCAAGGACCTCGTCATTTGCAGTGTCATGAGGGTGACCACACCCACCAACGGGGAGGAAGGGACTCTGGAATTGCCCAACTGTGCTAGAGACTTTGTTGTGCATGAGGTGTTTTTCACAAGAAAGATACCAGAAAAGGAATAATAATTGTCAGAGTAATTGTAGTTCCTTGCTTAGTCTGGTAACTTAGACCAAGGAAGCAATTATGCGGAATGGTAAACTGGTCTTGAAACAATGTTACAGAGCTGCAAAACCGTTCTTGCCACATGTGAATTCCGTCTTGTTGATCAGAATCATATCCTGAGATGGAAGCATTACTACTGTATGCGCTTGTTAAATACGGTACATGTAATTAATGTTCCCAATTATCCGCCTATATGGTCGTCATGGAGACCGCGTAAAAACATTACAAAATTAGGCGCGCAGAGATAATTATTTGAACTGTGTACTGTCGTAATACAACAATGAACGCGGTACATGTACGCGTATATCAAGCTGCAAACCTGATGTCACACATTTCCTACGGCCGTTTCAGGTAACCGCAGCAGTGGAGGCGTCATATGAACCTAACAAGTTTGACGTCCTTTGCGACACGGTCAACAGTTCTCTGATGATGCTTGACCACGCCGTGCACGAGGTAAGCATGAAATCACCCTTCTTACGTAACCCTAAGTACATATGAACTATAATCTCTAACATAATTAGTTCCTCGACCTGAAAGACGAGCTGTTGAAGGTCAGCAAACTGTGTTTAGTAAACATTGCTTTGGGATACTTCCAAGCACGCCTGCACATCCCCCACACGCAGCATACCTTGCCTTCACAGCTGCTGCTGCAATTGACTTTAATATCGGCCAAAGTGTTCAGAAGGTATAGCATTTGTAGCGGAATTGGGTTACGGATCTAAATGGTGCATATATACTGTGACGTTGTGTCATCCCCTTCAGCTTCTCGGACTTGTGTGTGCCTGTTGGCGAGCTGAGCAGGCTGGTAAAACTTCATTCAGCACACTTGGAAGAGGCCATGGAGCCAATGAAGCGACTGCTGGAGCTGTACGCTCAGAAGCAGAACCAACTGAGCATTGCGCTCAAGAGGATAGAGATGATGGCCATGGAGGTATAACCAAAGACCAGGCACTCGACCCTTAAGGCTGCACCCTTCAATGCATGTAGATTCAAGCCACAAGCATACATACATAACACACACACACGCACACATACACACACACACACACACACAAACACACACAACACACACACACACCAGATGCACACACCTCGGCAGCTTAACCAATGCTCAATTTTTATTGCAACACCTGCAGGAGGAAGAATTACTCATGAAAGGAGACTGAATGGTTGGCTCAAGCTATTCATGGCTGTTATGGTTAGTTAGCAATTATTATCCTTTTAATTTGCTTGCCAATTTGGATTAATGTTGCTCTGATATTGATAAGTTCAATGGCACCTGTATAATTGACATACGACTGATGAAATGTCTGTCATCATTCTTTCCTTATTCTCCAGTCGACTAGAAGTCATGGCCGTAGGTGGAAATTCCGTATAGAACCATTGAAGGCAAAGATCAAACAAGGGTGTGTGCTTTATCAAATGTGTCACCCTTGACTGAAGTACTTGGCTTGCAGATTCAACCCTCATGCATTGGATGAGTCAGATGAAGAAGGGGAGGAGAAAGACAAAGAGGAAGAAGAGAATGATGAGCAGGTAATTATGTGGTGGTTGGATGTGACAGCTTCCTGATCCTAATTAACTCCTTAGGATAATGCTTCTGAGAACAATGATGGGGACATGTAAGTTCATCAGTGATACCCATCTGCTTAGCTTGCTCCAATTGAAGTGATATTACAGACTTAGAATGTTGTCATCAGAATACAAGGTGGTCATCTGAGCATATCATAATACAGGTGGTCATCAAAAACTGGGTGGTCATCAGAATGCAGGGTGGTATTCAGAATACAGGGTGCTCATCAGAATACATGGTTGTCATCAGAGCATAGGGTGATCATCAGAGCATAGGTCATCAGAATTCAGGGTGGCCATTAGGATACAGAATACAGGGTATTCACCAGAATGCAATGCCAGATTTTTATCATCAGACTAACAGGTGGATGGTCAAGTATTGTGTGATCAAATTAACATACATGAATGAAGTGTCACAAGGCATATTCTTCTTCTACAGGCCTCACAGTTCAATGAAACTAGGAAGTGTAAGGAAAGTGGTAAGTTTTTGATATCTATTACACCTGTGCATGGAACCCCACCATCATGTCCCCCTTACTGCTGCCACACCCAGAGCTCTTACAACGCATCTCGACCAGTCTTGCCGCCCGAATTGTATAGCACACCTCTGCTCCCTCCACCCCCTCCTCCTCCCCCTCGACCCACAACTGCAGACTCAGAGACTTGGACTGGAGAGCCACAGTGCCAGAAGTCAGTGTTACTAAATACATGCATTATTGATGCAATACATCTTGCTATTTATTCAGTTACATTCTGGTGCAGTTATTTCGTCCAAGGGGGTGCCCCAGGTAATTTATTGCATCATAGTAGCCATCTTTCTTACCCCTCCTCACTTCCTCCTTCCCCTTTCTTCACCTCCTTTCCCCTCTCTCTCTCCTTCCCCCACTCCACCTCTCCCATCACTTCCCCCATTTCCATACTCCCTCTCACTCCATTCCCTTCACTTACCCTCCCACTCCCTCCCCTCCCACTCCCTCCACTCCACTCCCTCCACTCCCACTCCCTCCACTCCCACTCCCTCCACTCCCACTCCCTCCACTCCCACTCCCTCCACTCCCACTCCCTCCACTCCCACTCCCTCCACTCCCACTCCCTCCCCTCCCTCCTCCCTCCCCTCCCTCCCCTCCACTCCCTCCCTCCCCACTCCCTCCCCTCCCACTCCCTCCCCTCCCACTCCCTCCACTCCCACTCCCTCCCACTCCCTCCCTCCCCTCCCCTCCCTCCCCCCCACTCCCTCCCCTCCCACTCCTCCCTCCCCCCACACCCTCCCCTCTCACTCTCTCCCCCTCCCACTCCCTCCCCTCCCACTCCCTCCCCTCCCACTCCCTCCCCTCCCCCACCCTCCCCTCCCCTCCCTCCCCTCCCCTCCCATCCCTCCCCTCCCACTCCCTCCCTCCCCTCCCCTCCCACTCCCTTCCACTCCACTCCCTTCCCCTCCCCCTTCCAGAAATGGATGTTTGTTGTACTATTTCACTGGAAGATCAATATTTTACAAGTCAAGTGTTTTCTGCCAAGCCATTGAATTCCAGTGGCCCACCACCGTATGTCCTGCTTCAGATGTGCCCCGATGCTACCATACCTGTGTTCTATTGCATGAAGATGAACTATGTATGATTGAGCATTGGCCATCCATTGTGTACACAACATTCAGTAATAGCATGTGAAAGTCTGGTCTTTTGGTTGAACCATATGTCACATCTGTACTGTTCAGTGTACCATAAGTATGCTGCACTGTTTCATGCACACACACACACCAATATGCACACACACCAACACTTGCACACACATACACACACACACACACCAACGCACACTTATCCCACCAATCACCTCTCTTGTCTCCAGGCATCAAGACTTTTCCTTCCTCCTCTCTGATGAAGCAGCCATGACGCTCCAGCCACACCCTCTGGCACCCCTCAAGTCCAGCGTGATCCCGAAGCTAAGCATCGCGGTGTACCCAAGGAGCATCACAGCCGACATGGCTGCCCACACCAGCCTAGAACTCAGGTCCCTCACGCTGACAGTAAGCCCCCCCCCCGGCCCTCACCAGTGTGAAGGGAATGCCTCTGGCTCCCCCTCTAGTCCCAGGTGACCACTCTCGTCCCGCCCATGGAGACGGGGGAGCCCTTTGAGGTCACTGGACTGCCCTCGCTGCCACTCTGCAGGCCACGCCCCCGACAGACTATCCGTTGCACTGCAGCGTAGAGGACGAGGACCCACCTGCTATGCCGCTGGTGTGCCACAGGGTTAAGGTTGTCAGGTAAAGTGTGGAGGTAGTGACCCTTGTGTGTGTGTGTGTGTGTGTGTGTGTGTGTGTGTGTGTGTGTGTGTGTGTGTGTGTGTGTGTGTGTGTGTGTGTGTGTGTGTGTGTGTATGCATGTGTGTGTGTGTGCATGCATGTGTGTGTGCATGTGTGTACATGTACATGTCTCTATGGTACATGTGTGTAGCACTGCAGCACACCTCACACCAGCACATCTCACACGTCTCACACACATTGCATCATACTAGCACAGTCACCACCTCACACTACACGCCACAAGCACACCTTTATGTGGCTTACTTCATACACTCGGCACAACCCACATAGGTGTGTCTAATGTGGCACGCCAAGAGCACCAAGGGGCACCCCTCCCCCCCCCCCCCCCCAACCTCAACGAGTTGGGTTTTATTGAAAGAGTGTGGAGGTGGGTGATGGGGTGAAATTTGACAACGGATTTGGAATCAGGGTGAAAAGTTGGTTTCGCTAGGGCCTAAACTCTAAGGACCTTCAGCCCACCCTAAGAACCTTCCTAATCATGCACCAGCTAGATTAGCACTGTATAATGTGCGCACCATGACATGTGCATGAGATGCACTACAGAATGCATATGCAGTGCACTTCACACATGTCACATGCACATACACTACACATCCACTTATAACAGTACACACATCCACTTATTACTGTACACACATCCACTTATTACTGTACACACATACTCTCTGTACACATATACATGCATTAAAAGACACCCATCTTGAAACATCTTCCTCTGCCTCCTACCGTGCAGGCATTCCAAGATGAACAGTGAGACTTCCACCATTCCTGGGACAGGTAGGCCCTCTAGCTTCAGCCACACCCTTTCTAATGCCACACCTCTTTGCTACGTAGGCTCCTGGCTGAGCTGGGCTACACCATTGTACAGAAGGTGGAACTGCAGTCCTGTGGAGTGTCTGCTGTTGAGCTGGGCCCCATGGTTAGCACTTGTAGCCAGTGTGCAGTCTATATGGATGTGTGTGCGAATCTGCGCGTGGATCCGTGTGTGGATCCGTGTGCATGTGTATTTATGAATATTTTATGAATCTGTTTGTGTACTTGTGTGTGTGTGTGTGTGTGCGTGTGTGTGCGTGTGTGTGCGTGTGTGTGTGCGTGCGTGTTGTGTGTGTGTGTGTGTGTGTGTGTGTGTGTGTGTGTGTGTGTTGGTTCCTAGGAGCCTATCCAGCCAGAAGAGGATCACATGACTCAGGAGGAAATAGCCAAGATGGTGTGGACACACACTGAGGAGCTACAGAGACTTCAAAATCAATACGAGTGGGTGTGACATCTAGTCTCCAGTACTTATTATCAATGTTGGGTCCCAATGTCATGGCCTTCATTTCATCTATGTCTTTTGCTCCCCTGGTCTGTACTCCTGCACATGGATTGCTTTCTATCTTTGTTTCAGGCACAAGATTGAAACTCTCTCTAGCACTCTGGCTAAAGTGCGTGCTGACAAAGCACGGGAGATTGAGCAGTTGGAACAAGGTATGGTATGTTATGGTAGCAGGGTAAGAAGAGGCCTAGTGTGGTGCACGTGGAGGTGCACCAGACATGTGTCTCAAAGACTTGCTTTACACAGCATTGGTTGCATCCGAAAAAAAGCAAGGTGAGCATTTATTGGGAAGTAAATGCATCAAATGTAACTGTTCCCCTGCTTGCTTTTGATGACAGGGCAAGCAGGTCAAGTCCCCCTTCGGAAATTAGGTGAGTCACTCTGAGCTGAAGTTACAATGTCCACATGGATCTGGTCAATGCAAGATGTGACCATCAGAGGGGTGTGGTCACTGGGAGTGGTCACATGTAGTGGGTGTGGTCATTGGAGGTAGGGCAATGACCTTTAACCTTTGTATTTGTGTTTTTAGGAAGCTGATAGTACGCAAACAGAAACCGCAGCTAAATCAGAGGTTGCCCGAGTGGGGAAGCAGTCTCCCTGATAACGTGAGCTGTGCACACACACACACACAACACATACCTGCAACCATGCACATACCTGCATCATCTAATCCATGTGGCTCCTTAGTTCTTTGAACGACTCCAGCTGTTTGCAGAGGAAAGTGTGCAGAAGCATGGAGAGTTGACCGAACGCATTAGGAGGAAGGTGTGTGTGGTGTGTGTGTGTGTGTGTGTGTGTGTGTGTGTGGTGTGTGTGGGTGTGTGTGTGTGTTGTGTGTTGTGTGTGTGCGTGTGTGTGTGTGTGTGCGTGTGTGTGTGTGTGTGTGCGTGCGTGTGTGTGTGTGTGTGTGCGTGCGTGTGTGTGTTGTGTATGCTTGGATCTGTGTGTGTGCGTGTGTGTGTGTTTATGTGTGTGTGTGTGTGCTTGGATCTTTGTGTGGATATGTGTGTGGGCGTGTAAGACTACACCCAACGAACATGGTTTGATTGTGTTCCTCTCATCCTCCTTGTTCCATCAGGTCAGGGAGGTGTGTGAGAAACAGCTGGCCACACAGCACAGGCTGGCCCCGCCCCTCCCCCTGAGCGCCGATTCAGCAATGGAAGGTGGGAGAGGAGACCTAAAAACCTTTTCGATTGGTCGCACTTTGTGTTATTATGGAAGCCCTGCATTCTCATTCAGACGTTTCATTGCCTGCGCTATTCATGCCAACACCAAGGAATTTGATATTTAACCCTCGTGCCCATCAGTACTTCCATCCCTCGGGATCCACAGATGTGAGAGTGACCCAGCCCCCCTCCGTGTTCAAGTTGCCCTCCCTGCCAGCAGACGTATCCACACTTGTGTTGTGCTGTGCTCGGGAAGTGGTGCAAACATGTGTTGCATGTGTAATCTGTTGTGTACATAGGTGTGTTTATTGGGTACAGTCTAACCCCTACTCCCCATTGTGGTCCGGATTTATGCTATTACATTTTACACGGCCAACCAGCTCCATAGTTTTGGTCAGGCAATTCTAACCCTTGGGTGACACATTTTGTACATGTAGGTAGGTTAGGCTGTGCATTAATTGTGTAGTCGAGCATGTGGGGCTGTTAGTGCCAGGCATGTAGCAGTGGGTGGGGCAATATTGTGGGCATGTTGTGTTGTACACTTTGACTTGTATGCAGAGAGGGATTCCTACACTGAACCTGTTCCACCTCAGCCAGCAGTATGCCCAGAGGCTTGAGAGCCTCTACCACAGCAGCCCAGGAGACCTTGAACAATCATAGCATCCTATAATCTGCCCCTGCTCTAACATAACTATCCTATCATCTTTTTTTAATTCATTCCTTGAATCAAATAAATGGCAAACATTACATCACAGACAATGTTTCTACCAAACGCCCACACTCCCAAACAGCGGTTAGTCGCCACCCGTGTTGATGGAGCTCTTGCCACGCCTGGTCCTTGCGACTCACATTCTCCTTCACCATCAGTGTCCCCTCTGTCGTCTCCTCCCCAGTCCCCTGTGAGGGGTCCTCCCCCACTGCCGTCGCCCCCCCATACTGCATCACCCCTGAGTGTGCTCGGCGAGCTGCCCACTCCCCCTTGGGACTTGGCCAGGATGATGTGTCGGTGCCCCTGGGGAGGTGGACCCTCGTCCCGACAATGATGGTACAGTCGTGGGTTAGTGTCGTCCCATCTTCACCTTCGGGGGCGTTGCCTTTCTGTGACAAGCTGGGGTCGGATTGTGAGAGGGGAAGGGGCGGGGGTATTTCGTCCAATCGGATAGGCGGGAGCACGAGGGGAGGGGGTTTTGCCTAGGACCTGCATCTCCTTCCTTGGTTCTGTAGTATGGAGGCCACATCGGGGGGCGGGTTGCTGCGCTTGCGAGACTGAACAGGCCCCAGCTTGAGCTGCTGTGCCGGGGCAGCAGCAGGATCCGCATACGTCTCCGATGGAGGTGGGGTGGCATGGGTGGGCATCATTAGGGAACCGGACAGCGGGGGTGAGCTGTGAGGTTGGACACTTTTTCGGAGGGATTGCTGGCTCTCCTGACAGAGCCCCCCGCAGGGGGAAGTTGAAGGGGGGCGAGGACTCAGCAAGGGGCGTGTCACATCCGAGGGGGAGGGTAGGCCTCTGGGTGATGGAGGAGGCAGATAAACTAGGCCTGCTCCCTTCCGATGAGGATGGGGGTGGGGATGGCCCAGATGCTACAGCAGCCAAATTCGAGCGGAGCTTCACGTTCTCTGAAGAAGGATTGGATACAGTTCTTTGGATCCGTCTGGGCCTATTTGTTGAGCGAGGGAGTGTTCTATCGTCAGGCTGTGCTGCATTGGATGAAGGCGTCCCCACCTGGCCATCCAAGTCCCTCCTGAGCTGCACACGGACCTGTGCAGTTGTTGGTGAGTGTGGCTACAGCGTCAGACTTGTCCTCAATCTCCTTGAGGAGCATGCTGACCCTGTCATCCCTCTCCTTCAGCTCCCTGCTGAAGACCCTGCCGGGATTCCTCGCTCTGGTGCTGCAGGAGGGAGATGGTCTCCTCCTGACGGGCCACGGTGGGACCTGAGGGCCAGCACCTCTGCCTTGCTCTGGTGCAGCTCCGCTTCCAGGTGCTTGCACTCGTACTGATGACCTAAGGAAAGTTTAGCTGGCTGAGGCAATGGCGTGGTAAAGTGTTTCACGCTGGTCATTGCGCATTGAAGCTTGGCTTTTTTTTTTGTTTTGTTGTGCCCCAAAAAATTAATGCATGCGGGCATACCTTCGTGAAAGTATAAAGTGTGATAATATCGCGTCTGGTCATCTACAAGGCACATACATGTAGACATGTCCCAACATGAATCTCGCATACCACACAGAAAGGCAGTATGGCGTAATTACAATACCAGACTAAACACTTTACGAACATTTATTCGCATCCTTTATTTACGCACGCACAGTACACATAGACACACGTACAACGTAAACTTAACACACGCGCACAGCATAAAAATGCGCAAGTAAGCAAGCGCCTAAATATGTACCTGTCGTTTGCTCCTTCTGAGGTCCTGCCATCGTCAACTCAAAGGTGAGTTCTATATCATCGAGAAAAATTGCCAGTAAAAATGCCAATGAAAGGACGAAAGAGTTACATACTTGCATTCTGTTGCTGGAGCTTCTGGATCTCGTTGTGTAGTCCTTCCAACGTCTTGGCGTGCTGAGTCTGCAGGAACGCCACGGCACACTCCGCATTCTTCAACTTTATGCGGAGCTGTGCCAGCATCCCCTTGCCGTCTGCCCAGAGACTCTGGGTCACCTTGGTAACGAAATAACGCTACAGAGTAGCTGGAAAACGCTCCGCGCGATGGCGTCACTTATTTTATTTATTTTCTACCCGGGACCCACCTCACACTACCGATATTTATCCCTGCTAATGTATCTATGGTAACACGTGCGCGTTCATATCATATGATACACTTCGTTGAATTTATTGTTCAAACCGTATAACATAGTTAATTAGGGCTTTACTGATCAGTAGAATGTCCTCTTAGCAATCGCTGGATACTCCTAGTAGGACACAGGTCATCACAAATTGCAACCACCAATCTTTAGAGCCTATAAGCACGCTTAATTGCACAGTTTGATTAGTTAGAGATAATGTCTGGTTCAGTATACGTACAGTGCGAGGTTGCAATTATATACACTTGAAATCGAATACATTATAATCAAATTACACGCCTCTCGACAAGTTAATTAACTTGGAGGGGCGGAATTTTTCAAATGGTCGACCAACCAAGTTGCAGTGACAAATGTAAACGAATCCTCTCTGAAGAGTAGAGTTCTATTAACCAGCTCATTTCCCCTACAGGGGATAGCACGTGCAGGTGCAAATGGCGAACGATCACGAAGGGCGGCCAGTGAAATCCAACACGCGAGTCTCGAACGTTTGCTCTCTGTTGTGACAGCACTTGTTTTCCAACTTCCACCATACGCTCTACCATCGGAAGATGTTCATGAGTGAGGATTTCGGGTCGCTCATGTGATTTCGTGGCACGACAAGATAGTGATGCGGGGCAGCGGGATGTACATCACGAAAACACACGAACTCGTCATCTGCATACAATATTTCTGCCGGGGCCTCTTTAGAAACTATTTTGCAGAACACGCAGCTTTCTTCGCGGGCTAACCCCGGGCCCGGGGCACTTTGATTTTCAGCCATCAACAAACCACAACGATAAGACGTCTTGAATTTCTACATACACGCAAAATAAGATCATACTATATATATGATATGCGTGGGTGTATTAAAATTGCCGATGCCGTATATCTCACGTGAATGACAATTGAAAATCGAAGTCTATGGTGCGGAATCCGTGCCAAAAATAGAAATTTTTTATGAGGGGGAAATTTTTCATGACATACCTCGTTAATCGTGCCAAAATTACCTCGCGGAACTCATGAGGGTGAAATTTTTTTATGAGGTACCTCGCGGAACTCGTGAGGGTGAAATTTTTTATGAGGTACCTCGCGGAACTCGTGAGGGTGAAATTTTTTATGAGGTACCTCGCGGAACTCGTGAGGGTGAAATTTTTTATGAGGTACCTCGCGGAACTCGTGAGGGTGAAATTTTTTATGAGGTACCTCGCGGAACTCGTGAGGGTGAAATTTTTTATGAGGTACCTCGCGGAACTCGTGAGGGTGAAATTTTTTATGAGGTACCTCGCGGAACTCGTGAGGGTGAAATTTTTATGAGGTACCTCGCGGAACTCGTGAGGGTGAAATTTTTTATGAGGTACCTCGCGGAACTCGTGAGGGTGAAATTTTTTATGAGGTACCTCGCGGAACTCGTGAGGGTGAATTTTTTTCTGACGTATCTCGCGGAACTCGTGAGGGTGTCATGCTGTACCTCATGGAACTCACCCGATGGTGAAATTTTATCCTCTCTAATGAGGATATGCAATACCTTTAATTAGAAACAAAAACGTTATATTAATTTCTCAATTGTGAAGTCCCCATTATAACTAAAGACGTACCGCAGTTGTATTATCACGAGAAGGAAGAGAAGGATTGCACTAGCACTTTATACCTCGTGCCGTTTACGATATTAATCAGGTCTGTGTTACCTACCTCCTCTTCTGTCGCTCTCCCATTTTGGGCATTAAGTAGAATTAATCAAACTGCCATTTCGATGCCTTCTTGCTGCCGCTGCAGCTCTAAAGGCACTAGTAGCAACTGTGCATGTTGTAAATCAGGCAACCTATGTTCTTCATGTACACCTGGACGTCTTGGCCTGGTATGTAAATCATGGCGCTACTGCTATACCGACACCTCCCACTTCTATTTCCATCGTGGCTCCACCCAACACTACTGTTACATCTACCATTTCTACTCCCATCATCCCTCAACCATCTGCATTGCTCCTAATACTGACTGAAACAATTCAACAGCAAGTTGAAGCCCAGAAGAAGTTCAAACAAAAAAAACCATGCAGGATAATGCTTTTAGCCTCTGTCCCCAGCTAACTAATTCCACTCATCAACAATCAATGGACTGGCTCAAGACAAAGGTGCATCCAACAGGTTGACAACTCTACCCATTGATGAGAATGGCTTTACCTTACATAAATCATGGCAATTCGATCAGAGTTTTCAATCCCTATATTCCCTCCAACCACGCACTCACTATCCAGCTGACATGAAAACATCAAAAAGAGAGAATATGAGCTTCGTATCCGTGAGGTTGAACGGGTATCATTCACTCTGATAGTCCTCTCCTCAACTGGAGGGATGGGCAGCATTGCCATGACAACCTACAATATTAGTACCTACAATACATCATACAGACAGACCATGGGTTGGCTTTGTGCCATCTTTCCTTTTCACGGTTATGCTCCTCCATCCAATGCATCAGAGGAGCACGATCCAATCAGGGGCATGCTATTCTCCTTCCTTCCTCTGAACAGACAGTCAGTGAATCTGTGATACCTTTCCTCTGTCCATATGAACAATGAGTATACATGTAGCCATTCCCTAATCACACATGTATGTATTATTATTATGTAACATTTTCGTGGAAAAAGGTTTCCCATTCCAGCCACAAATACTGTACTTGTACTATCACCCTATAGAATTGTGTAATCACCAGTGGTCCACCGTACGTAGCTGCCTATATTCACTTATGCGACTTTACTTGTAACTCAAAACGCAGTCATTCATGTGTACTTGCACTGATGGGTGGAAATAAATGTGTACAGAAAGTACCATGGCTTCACTGTTCAGAAACGGCACGTCAGTGCTATTGAAACAAAATAGACAGAAATTGTTTGAGTATTCAGATTTAGGCTCTAAAGATGAGTGAACTTTACTATTATCCACATAAAGCACACGCACACACACACAAATGCACACTCATTGGGTTGAGGCAAGTCACTAAAAAGCTCTGACAACATCTGAGGAGCTGAGATACATATAGTGTGTTCTATAGACACAATGGTTGTGCTGCATGCTGATTCAGAGCTCCACTGAAGGCTCCTGGTCCCTGAACATGTCTCAAGAGGTGATTACTCTGACCTGGAGAGTGCAGTAAGGGCAATCTTCTCTTTTCTCCTTTCCCCTCACATACTCCCTCCCTCAAAGCCCTTCCCAGACCAATGGCCTGGTTACACTGCTCTCTGCAACGGCTATACCCAACACTACCAGCTTGCGCAGTACAGTTCAATTTAGGGGCACTTATAGGCAACGGAGCAGGCCCTGTCAGTATGTCTGTCGAGAGGCGACTTTAGATGTTGGTCTGAGTCTCTATGATTAATGTCTAATTTACTGGATGTCATCGTGGGGGTACATTTGTTTACTGTGTAGTACGAAAAATAAATTTATTCATGTTCTTCATCCCTGACAGTGCATGCTAGTTGTACAAGTCCTTTGGAGCTTGGCCCATGCAAAATTGCCAAGCTCTGATTCCTTATGGACAGCCCCACCCTTGACTGACTAACACCACAGAAACTAGAGATATGATTTGTGGTTGCTGGTTACTTACAGGTCACAACAGCCTGCGCATCCTTTGTGGCATCTGCATGTTAGGTGGTGCAATGTGGACCTCCAGTACAGGTAGCACTGCACGAGTACTCTAGCAGGTAATAAGAATGACATCAACAAGTGCAAGGCAACATCATTGCCATGGTTATGCAATACAACAGGAAATTGAGATTTGTGAGTCCCAAAGCTGAGATACTTGCTCTTGTAACTTGGGGTGAGATTTAAATAGGAGTAATTATAATTAAACACACTTTTTCAGAGCAACAGTTATGCAGACCCAACCCCTGATCTGGTTTTTATATCACAGGTCTAGGGTAAATTCATGATGAAACCATGGGATTGAGTGCTTCCCTTACATCCAAGATGGGAGATTAATCAATCCTATTCATTTGAATTCTCTGGAGGGGGGGGGGGGGGGGGGGGGGGGTGAATCATATACCTGGATTATTTTAACCAGCAATTGCATGCTCCAAGCCTAAATCAGTCGTGATAAATGAGATTTACGGAAGGCTTAACACCTGCCTCATGAGATCCATTTCTTCGGCTATCCTCACCAGGATTGTGCCCTCATAAATTGTTATGTGTATGTAATTGTGCGTCAGTGTATTTTATATTGCATATCTTTTGAATTGCCATGTATACTTTGTATTATGTATATGAATTAACTCTTTTAACCATGAGTAATTTTTGCTTGCGTAAATTAACTGCATATATGATGTCATTTTAGGGTAATGATCCAATGCCAAAAGTTGAGAGCATCAATAACAACAATATAATGTTACATGTGACAACACATAAAAGCAAATGAAGGAAACCTTTTCCAAGTGATTGCAAGATCTGCTAAAATATATGTATATATTGTCATGTGGAACTGGAACAAGGATACTATATTTGGGAAGCTGATACTAGTAATGCCGGTAACTAATTTGATTGGGAAGAGGTCTTATGTTAGTAATGCAGTGATAATAAATACGTTTGTGGAGGAGATCAAGAGAAAGCTAGTGGGTAGACAAAGAAAATCCGACAAGGCAAATATGCAATGCAGGAAAATGAGTTTACATGGCTGAGTTCAAGAAGACAGGAACAATGCCATAGTGTGGAACTGAAAGAGCTGTACATGTACACTGGCTTGGCATTATGCAAATGTAGTTAGTGTGAACCATTGAGTAGAAAAAGCGGTTTACATTTCACTAGAAAACAGAAACTGCTTGGAAGACTCATACTTTGATAAAACAGAGTGATTAGTAATCATGTATTAAAAAAAGTGGAAATGACAGCAGCAAGCATAATGTTTCCCTCTGAGTGAATGATCACAGAAAAAGGAAAAACACCCAAAGTCTGGAAATGCAGCCAATTCTGGCAAATACTACTGCAAGTCATATGCTGATATTGGGGTACCTCATTTGTGGCCTTATGCAAGAGTTAGCGTGAATAATTTTTGTGTGCTGAAACATTTGAATGCCAAGATTATTGAATTACATACATGATAAAGGATGCAGCTATTCTCTGCCATTTACATTACATGTGAAATATGTATTACATAAATGGGCTTGGGTACAGAAGTGATGAGAGTAATAAAAAAAGTGCTTCAAACCTGCCATCGTGCCTGCATCAGCGCCAAGGCAGAGGCCGGTAGTGGACTAGGACATGAGCTTCGGAACACACGCCCTGCTGACATCCTAGCTTCCAATTGGCTCTGTGGCAAGCCTGCTGCCTTTGACCTTACTGTGGTGTCTCCGCTTAACCCTACCTTTATCTCTGAAGCGGGTCGCACAGCAGGGTCAGCAGCGGTTGCCGCTGAGCTAAGGAAGCACTCTGCCAATGATGCCAAGTGTTCCGAGTTGGGGTGGACTTGTATTCCCCTTGTGGCCGAGTCATATGGAGCTTGGGGCAGCGAAGCGGTGCAAGCTTTTTCACGGCTCGCATCATACCTTGCCACAAGGACCAACTCCCCCAAGTCCAAGGTTGTCTGCAGCCTGTACGGCCGCCTTAATTTGACCCTTGTGCGAGCCAATGCCCGAGCCCTCCTCTTACGATGTGGATGTTCCCTTCAGGAGGGGGATAGTTCCTCGTTGTAGCTTTCATAGATAGTGTGTCTCAGTGTGTCAGGGTATGTATGTATGTATTATTTTATTTAATTATGCAATTTTCTTGTATATTCCGTCCTATGTTTTATAACATTATAGTTATAAAAATGCTCTGCGCGTGAATCGTCGTAGCGTCCGAACGGTTAATGCTGTCGACTTCCTATCTTCACCACATGATGCCACACCATCTCTCCATGGATAAATCGAATATTGTCTCTTAGCTCCACTCCCTGGGGAAAATACAAGAGGTCTTACCTCCATGGGTTCGAAACACGAGTATTTCCCTTGCAGGAGTGTCGGCATTGCCTCAAATTCGGTTTCCAGTTAGAGAAGCTCTTGAGGTACTTAAATATTCTTTTCGTTAATTTTTACTTCAACAGGTGATAAGATATTTGCTTTCTAAGTTAAAGCACATTTCCCGCTAGTTTCGCGGGTTGGGTCTAATATTATAAGATAGACCCACCCGCGGAAATGTGCTTTAACTTAGAAAGCAAATATCTTACAAGTAAATAAAAACCTTCTTTAACGAGAAAGTTGGTGGGCATATAGGATTGACAATGTTGGTGTAAAAAGCACAGAAACAAGTGTGACAGAAATGTTACTGGAAAATTGAAATAGGCCTATATTTAGCCCAGTCACATTTAGGCAGCGCACGCCTGAGAAAATGGGCTAAATATAGGCCTATTTCAATTTTCCAGTAACATTTCTGTCACACTTGTTTCTGTGCTTTTTACACCAACATTGTCAATCCTATATGCCCACCAACTTTCTCGTTAAAGAAGGTTTTTATTTACTTGTTTCATAAGTTTTTTTTTCTCCGTGTCAACGAAGCTTCATAACTGTAATGTGATGAGGAACGATGTGCAATGGACAAAATGTCTATACCTTACGAACGCTTTGTGCATTGCCCCGACCACAAGTTACTATATAACTTTAATAAATACGTATGTAAAATTAATGTTACAATAACAATAAAATTAATAGTGATAAGTGTAGTTGTTTTTGATAAAATAAATAGTTTTGCCGCCTCCTCTTCCTCGGCCTCTTCCTCTTCTTCTTCTCCCCCCCCCGGGGTAAGGCCATGTGGGTGGCGGGGGCAGTAAAAAAGGCGGGGGGCAGCATTGGGGGCAGCATTGGGGGGAGCATCAGCGGGGGTAACGCTGCAGGCGGTGGGTCCAGCGCTGCTGCAGGCGGTGGCCGCGCTTCTGCTGGCGGTGGCGGAGGGTCCAGACCCTGCCTGTGATCTTCGTACACTTATTGCTTTAGCAAGTAATGCATCTGCACTAATCTTACTTACTGCTGCACGGGCAGATCTTGTAACAACCTTTTGAGCTAGCAATGGATGGCTATTGCAGAAAGCATTGTTTACATCACTCAGAAGCTCACTATCCCTAAGAATTGCTTTTTCAAGACTCACTCCATACTCTGCTAGTGTGCGAGAGTTGGGCTCAAACAGGGAGTAACTATATGGGAGAAGATAGGGTTGCAGTACTTTTATTTTACCACACATTATGCCTTATCATGTATCAAAACATTTTACCAACTGCGCATAATGTGAATTATTTTATTTTCATACAACTCAATTTTCTGTACACACATGTTTAGTGGACCTTTAAAACAATGTGAGAGACACAAATTACCTTTTGTACCCTTTACATGTACATGGGGAACTTTTACTTGTGGGAAGCCTTACTGTACATCTGATAATCGGCTGCATGCAAGGGTTGGATGCGCATGACAGACTTGTTAATTAAATTTCTGAAAATGCAATTACAGTAGTACACACATGTGTATAGTCCTTTATTGCACATCACATTTACAATGTAACAGACACAGATGCATGTACATGTACAAATAACCTTTTGTACAAACATTGACCTTTACCTGGGAACATCCCGTGTAGGAAACCATACTGTACATCTGATAATATGTCATGCAGGCATACAAGAGTGTTAATGTGTGCATGACAGGAAGCCATGAGCCACGTGCATAGCAGCCCTTAGATTTTAAATGGTACATACAGCATGCTATAACATACCTTTGGGTGGTAGTGGTAGTGGTAGTGGTAGTTCTACGACCCTTCCAATACCGACTCATTCTAGCTGCCTTAATGGTAGCTGAATTACCCCTGTATATCCGCCTTTTAGCAGCACGGTTCTCCTCGACGCTCTCTTGATATCGCTGCCTTTTAACAGCACGGTTCTCCTCGAGGTCCTCTCCATATCGCTGCCTTTTAGCAGCACGGTTCTCCTCGAGGTCCTCTCCATATCGCTGCCTTTTAGCAGCACGGTTCTCCTCGAGGTCCTCTCCATATCGCTGCCTTTTAGCAGCACGCTTAGGTTCAATATTTGCGATGTAGCTCTCGCGTACAGAGGCCTTCTTTTTTTCAGGATCGGCCTTGTAGCTCTCGCGTACAGAGGCCTTCTTTTTTTCAGGGTCGGCCTTGTAGCGCTCTCGGGCTTTAGCCTTGTTC
This sequence comes from Ephydatia muelleri, assembly GCA_013339895.1. Taxonomy (NCBI): domain Eukaryota; kingdom Metazoa; phylum Porifera; class Demospongiae; order Spongillida; family Spongillidae; genus Ephydatia; species Ephydatia muelleri. Next base: position 7,645,496 of record JABACO010000011.1, on the reverse strand, counting down.
TCTTCTTGCTTTTGGAGGTATTCCGCTCGTTGCTTCGTTCTCTTCTTTCGATTACGCGAAGGCATTTTTAGAAAAACAACTTCACTAGCCAAAATAAGTAACGACTAAACTGACACCAAAATAAATGTTGTGCCTGTTGGAGTATTTATACTGCCTAAAATTATCCATACTCCTGTATTTAGAACATAGTAATATACCCATACCGTATATAGTACTTTTTCGTTGTAGCTTCTTTATTACCTTAAGGGGCACCGCGCCGGTAAATTCTGAAGCGATTGGTACTATCGCCGTTCTTTAAAACCATTCCTAGCGTGAGTTATACTTGACGGAGAAGAAGAAGAAGAAGAAGACGACGACGACGACCAACAATTTTTTTGGGCATGGGCACGAGAAACAGGTTCTTAGTTGGTCTAGAAGGGCATAGCTTTATGACATGAAACTAGCACCAAAACGTAGATCTTGGTGTTGTCGTTCGATTGCTGCAAAGAGAAAAGCTATCCGTTTCTTCGTTGTCCCTCGCGACGCAACTGAAAAATTTTAATGACATTCATGACTCCTCAATCAATCCTATATTGAACCTGCTGACGCAGGTTCAAATTACCTGTTGAAATAAAATTAACGAAAAGGATATTTAAGTACCTCAAGAGCTTCTCTAACTGGAAACCGAATTTGAGGCAATGCCGAGAGAAATACTCGTGTTTCGAACCCCTGGAGGTAAGACCACTTGTATTTTCCCCAGGGAGTGGAGCTACAAGCTATTGGTATCAATCGCTTACCAGATCAATATTGGTTTTTATACCTGTGTATCACAAAGCGTCTTTATAGGGCATAGTCAGTACAGTTGTGATTGCAGGGTGATGGTACTGGTGTTTGGCTAGTTGAAAAAGGTATGGCAGATTGGTGAAAGAAGTACTGACCGGTTTTTAAGTCATCTTCAACTTTAGAGATGATCATTGTTATGGAATTATCTGAATGTGTTGAAGACATTGATCAGTGCAAATGTACAGTATATAAATAAACATTCCAAAACATGAAGCTATAGTTAATAAGGTTAACTCCTTGGACACTTGTAAATGACATCCAGATGGCCATATCCGTATGTAACACTGATTATTGCATACTTGACTTCCTCTCACTTTTTTTGTTATTAGTAGACACTCCCGCTTCCTTTCGGAAGCGGGAGTGTCTTCAGGAGTGGCGGCTCAGGCCTCAGAGATAAGAAAACACAACAGTAATGATGCTAAATGTGTGGAATTAGGTTGGGTGTGCATCCCTTTGGTTGTCGAGACGTACGGACCATGGGGTCAAGAGGCAGTTAAAACTTTTGCGCAGTTGGCATCCAGGCTGGCAATTGCATGCTCCAAGCCTAAATCAGTCATCATAAATGAGATTTACGGAAGGCTTAACACCTGCCTCATGAGATCAATTTCTTCGGCTATCCTCACCAGGATTGTGCCCTCATGAGTATGTAATTGTGCGTCAGTGTATTTTATATTGCATATCTTTTGAATTCAAAACATATTTCGTTAACCAGTAGACAATGTTTCAAGCATAGTTTCAAATAATCTTTTAATTAACGTTTTTTTTATATATAATGATATGGGACAGTTTCCGCGAAAATGTCCTATGTTTTATAACATTATAACTATAAAAATGCTCTGCGCGTGAATCGTCGTAGCGTCCGAACGGTTAATGCTGTCGACTTCCTATTTTCACCACATGATGCCACACCATCTCTCTATGGTTAAATCGAATATTGTCTTTATGTTTTTACACAGTAAACAGACAGCATGGATGTGCATTGAGGCAAGGACGTACAACATTGTTTCATTGGGCTTGTACCCACATTGGGCTCCTAGCTCTGTCCCTTTGGGCTTGTGATAACAGTATAATATGATAATGCTTATGTAAGAGTAGATAAATTAACTCTGATACATTGAATATGTCTGAACAGTGCATGTGGTTGCAAAATTATATATCAGTGATGAGGCCTGTGGCTTCTACTTAGATATCACTATAATTATCTTCAACTGTGAGCCAGCATGCTTATACAGGTATTATGCATTATAGCAGTATAATCATAGTAATCCTGTTCTAATTTCTATACATATTGAAAAACCATCTCTCAACTATACTATACAATAGTATTGTGTTCTTCATTTGTACCGGTGAATATAAATAATATAATTATGCTTGTTTAGCAATCATGCACATTGCAGAAGGTCACACTGAATCATTGAATTAAAAGCAGGCATTTTTTTCGCGTGCATGGGCGGTACCGAAGTAATCGACTCAGTGGATGCACAATTTCTTTCTACAACTATTTTTTTTAGTATTTTTACTTGATTTTAGTGCTTCGATATGATTAAAGTCAAGTGTCTAAGCATGCTTACACTGCCATATGGAACTGTATACGTTGTTTCATATAAACCTGAACCATTGCTTGACCAGTGTGGGCATGGTATAATTATAATATATAGATTCAGTAGTTTGAACAAGTCACAATTAAAGGAAGCTTTGAATACTTATACTGCAATGAAATATTTGGACATGATAATAATAATAGGTGGCTTGGCCTCGATACTTCAGAGGGCTCTCAGTGTACCCTGTGCCCCGGTGTACTTGATCACCTTGGCCACCATGCAGTCACCTGCAAATATGGTGGAGATGTGGTCTCCCGCCACAACAAGATCAGAGATATCCTGGTGGAGACCTGTCGGCGTGCACACATAGGTGTTCAGGTGGAAGTGGGCAACAATCTCACCCATGACCACAATAAGACTCGCCCAGCTGATATCTTACTATCCAATTGGTTCTTAGGCAAACCAGCAGCACTAGATGTCTCCATCACTTCTCCGCTAAACCCTTTAACCCTTTTGGAAGCGGGAGTTTTGGCCAAGTCTGCTGCTCAGGTCACAGAGGCGAGGAAACATCAAGCTAATGATCCCAAATGTTCGGAACTTGGATGGGTATGTGTCCCCATGGTGGCAGAATCGTATGGAGCTTGGGGCGATGAGGCCTCTTCTATCATTTCATCAATCGCCTCCAGACTCGCCACCTCTACATGCAAGTCCAAGTCAGTTGTGCTGAATGACATTTATGGCCGGCTTAATGTCCATCTAGTTCGTGCCAATGCTACAGCCATCCTGTCTAGAATTATCCCACTGTCGTAGAGCAAGATCCGATTGTATGTGTAATTTGTTTGTTTAATGTTTATGTACTGTGTTATTATTTTTGTAATAATAACAAACAAATTCCATCCTCCAATAATAATAATTATTATTATTAAAAAATACTTTTGTGTATTCCCTGTAATGTTGTTATTTTATTACGAACATCACTTCCTCAACAATAACAATAATAATACCAAAGGTCATCTAAGTCAGTTATGGCAGCGTGCTATGTCACGAGGATCATCCCCCAGATCTTTGGTTGATAGAAAGAAGGACTCTGGCCAGCTACAGGTGTCTCATGCTGTCTCCTTGTCTCAAGATGGTCTGTTTGGCAAAGCATGTAATGTTTTAGTTTCCTGTGGTATTGCTCCGAATTCTGATGAAACATGGAACCTACTTGTGTCCAAGCATCCTAAAAGTGATTGTCCATCTGTTCCTGGTTTACCTCAGAATGATGTCTCCTTACCATCTAGCTTAAATCTTATGGCAATCTTGCGTTCATTTCCCAAGCTGTCAGCCGCTGGCCCTTCGGGTCTTCGCATTCAGCATTTAATTGATGCAGCGGAAATTACTTTGCAAACACCTATTCTCCATTTGTTGAGGAAAGTTATCAACATCCTGGCTAGTGGGAAAGCTCCTGTAGATGTTTCAATCTTTCTTGCTGGTGGCAATTTAACAGCATTACAGAAATCTAAACCTGGTTGCCCCTTAGATGTGCGTCCCATTGCAGTGGGAGAGGCTCTTCGTCGCTTAGTGGGGAAGTGCCTGTGTTCCATGTTGAAAAGTAAAGCAGCGAAGTTTTTTGATCCACTCCAACGGGGGGTTGCTTGTGCTGCAGGGGCTGAGAAAATTGCCCATGGTCTTAGAGGCTGCATGGATGAGAACTGGCAAGCTGAAGGTTTTACAGTGCTGAAGATAGACTTAGTGAATGCCTTTAATTTGGTAAGCCGCCATGCTCTTTTGTCAGAATGCACTACACACTTCCCAGAGCTACTCCCGTGGGTTAGTTGGTGTTACAGCCGGCACCCTGTGCTGTGGCACACCTTAGGCAATTTAACGTCTCAATCAGGTGTGCAGCAAGGAGACCCACTGGGCCCCTTGCTTTTCTCCCTCGTTCTCAATGTTGTGGTCAAAGCGATTGCCACTCATCCTGAATGCAGTGACCTTTCCTATCACGTGTGGTACCTTGATGACGGTGTTCTTGCGGGCCCAAGTTTACATGTTAGGAAAGCACTCAGCTTGCTCATTGAGCTTGGCCCCCCACTTGGTCTTCATGTGAACATCAAGAAGTGTGAGGTTTTTAGCAGTGTGTGTTTGTCTCATTTCCCAATGGAGATGAAACAGTCCAGCAAACCCAATCTTGAGATCTTGGGAATACCTATTGGTGACTCTGTCTTTTGTAGGGCTGTCCTGGATAGGAAAAGGTCTGAGGCAGGTGTTCTACTTAAGAGACTGGAAGATGTTGGTGAAGTCGACCCCCAAGTGGCTCTCGTACTCCTCCGGCTTTGTGGTGGTTACTGTAAGCTTGTCCATCTTGCTCGAGCCGTACCCCCTTCTTTCTCTCAGTCTGTTCTGCAGTTATTTGATCAAGATGTTCAAAAATGTTTCACTTCTTGCACAGGGGTGCATCCTTCCATTGCTGCATGGAAGCAGGCCCAGCTGAGCCTCAGCCGAGGAGGTCTTGGGCTGCGTTCCCTGTCTCATCATGCACCAGCAGCCTTTATTGCATCGTTATGTTTCTCTGGCCTGGGTTCAATTTCTCATGTACACCTCCTCCAGTCCTTGGAGATATTTAATTCTTCAGTTCATCAGTCGGACAACATACAGATCGGATCCGTACTGGAAAAGTTACCTTCTCAGAAGACTCTTTCCAGTATATTGGACGATAATTTATTCAGAGTTCTCCAGGGTTCTCTGTCGATTGCTGACAGAGCTCGTCTCTTATCAGCATCCTCCCCACATGCATCCTCATGGCTGACGGTTACCCCATCTGAAGGCCAAGGCTTACATTTAGACCCTCCAGTATTTCAGACAGCACTGAAGTGGTGGTTAGGGCTTGATACAGCTGAGGGTTCTATTTGTGCACTCTGCCCAGATAAAATGTTGGATCCCCTAGGGCATCATGCCACTACTTGTAAGCGTGGTGGGGATGTAGTTTTCCGCCACAACAAGTTGCGGGACATATTGTCAGAAACATGTAGGCGAGCCCACTTAAGTGTTCAAGTAGAAGCTGGCTGCAACCTTACACCAGATCACAGCCACTCTCGTCCTGCAGATGTCCTCATTTCCAACTGGGTTCTGGGGAAAACGGCTGCCTGCGACATATCAGTTACCTCTCCGCTGAACTCAAACATTATGTCTGAAGCAGGAGTAACTGCTGGAGCAGCTGCGCAAGCCACTGAGCTCAGAAAGCATGAGGCCAACGATGTGAAGTGCAGCGAGTTAGGTTGGTTATGTATCCCTCTTGTGGTTGAGTCATATGGTGCATGGGGGAAAGAGGCTATGGAGTCATTTTCGAGTCTAGCCTCTCGCCTAGCCATAACATCATCAAGGCCTAAATCTGCTGTTCTATCAGAGCTGTATGGCTGGCTCAATCTGAACCTAGTAAGGGCTAATGTGAGGGCTATAATGTCCCGATATTGCCCTCTAAATTCTTTCTGAGGTGTTATTTAGCTTTGGTCATGTTCTTGTGTATTTTGTTTGTCAATATTGTTGTGTAATATAATAATAATAAATTCTCTGATGCTATTGAGCGAAAAAATAATAATAATAATAATGACATATATCACAAAATGGCAAGTAATGGCATAAATGAGTATGCACTAATATACTGCCGGTCCTAAAATGGGTAACACTTACAAAATGGAGACAAGTCTACGTTGCTGAGTTTAGACCTAAATATTTTTTCGGAGGATGCTGTAACCACTGAGTCTGGTAATGAATTCCAAATGTGTATAACTCTGATTGAGAAAAAGTTTGAGCGAAAATTATGGTGAGGTGATGACAAAGGACTAAGTTTGATTGAGTTCCCTCTTGTACTGTATGGTGACAGATTGATACGAAAGAAAGCTGATGTATCAAGATCTACAAGGTTTTTCACAATCTTGAAACACACTCTACGATACTCCAATGAATGAAGACCTAAATTAGCAAGACGATCAGTATAGCTCATAGTAGGCAGCTTTACTCGTATAAAAAGAGCTCAGCGTTGAACTCTTTCAACACATTTAATGTCATGTATGAGCCACGGATTCCACACTGGAGTATTGTATTCGAGAATTGGTCTCACATATGAAATGAATACTCTACAAAACGTTGAGATATTTAGCGTTTGAAGACCTTTAAGTAGAAGGGAACACCTTTGGAAGGCCTTTGCAGCAATAGATGAACAATGCAAGCTGGGTTTAAAATCAGATGTAATAAAAACACCTAAGTCACAAATATCAAAAACCCTATTTAGCAGTCCACCCAGGGAGTAAGAATTGCTTGCAGAGTTATGTCCGAAGGATATTACACTGCACTTCTGAAAAGCTCGACAAAGACAGAGACAAAGGTGAGGATGAATCAGAAGAGTGAGTAGCATAGAGTTTGGTATCATCTGCAAATATTTTAGCTTGAACTGGTGGCACTAAACAATCAGGAAGGTCATTGATATAAATGAGGAATAATAGAGGTCCAAGCACTGATCCCTGAGGAACACCACTGGTAACAGATAAGGAAGAAGATAAAGACTGACCAATATAGACTTGCTGAGAACGATTCATAAGAAATGAAGATAACCACCTCACCAAGAGGGGAGTAAACCCATAGCACTCTACCTTATATAGCAGCTTTCTATGAGAGATAGAATCAAAGGCTTTAGCAAAGTCTATATACACATGCAGAATCAATTTTAGAACGAATATCAGTAAGGAGAGTCCATTCATTAAGTGTGATTAGTAATTGGGTACAAGTAGAACGCCTGGCAAAAAAGCCAAACTGATCATTGGAGATAAGGCTGTTAGAACGAAGAAAGAGTACCATTGACAATAGACTCCATTACTTTGCAACAAACACTGGTAAGAGAAACCGGACGATAATTGCTAGGTGATTTACGGGAACCTTTTTTGAAAATGGGACAAACAATTGCCTGTTTCCAACCCTGAGGTATACACCCGCAGTCCATAGACATTGATGTTGAATATAATAGCTTCGCACTTCTTTTGACACTCCAAATCTGATTACAACCTACAAGCATGCAGCAAAACCCACACATGCATGCAGCAAAAAACACACATGCAGCAGAAAACACACATGCACATACATATAAATTCTTTACTAGAATAGCCAGGGGTTTGCATAATCGACGCAACAGCACAGGTTCTGGAGGTTGAACAACTGCGCTTACACGGATCGGGTGGCAAAGGTTTAGACCTTGAAAACCCAAACCAGGAGGTTGAGACTAGCCAACTTATTGAGGTGTCTGACATCATTCCTCCAATCTGTGCTACACTACAGATCTGTTAGTCTGCGGACCTGCATGCAAGAAAGTAGGGAATGATGTAGTCATGATTAGATTTACTTGGACTAAGCTTTCGTGATATGAATATCAAAATACATATGATATCATCAAAAAGAAAAGCTTTAGTAAACTTATGCACGAACGCAGCAGATCCTAGATTTCCAGACTAACGCTGATATAGCTGGAATGTACGTGGTAGTGTATGTGGTAGGATAGAAGACATCAAGACAAATGCAAAATAGAGACATATACAAAACTGATAACATGTGTATAATGAAGCGGTTGAAGCTTGCAGTGCAATATGTGAGAAACAAGGGCAAAAAGTGTGAACTTGAAACAAGGTAACATGCAGATGGCAACTGAACGGTGTTCAAGGAAAAGGGTCAAACATGTCCTAAGCAGCCTAGACTGTTGCCAATCCCATAGGTCATCCTGGAGGAGAAGGTGTCCACATTAATGATTGCAGTAGGCAAAGTTATGGACATTGAGCAGGTGTTGGACGTAGGAAGTGTCACTGCTGGATCATGGCAGAAGTTAATGGTAGGAGAAGAATCAAACCCCAAAGGAGGAATACTTCTGGATCCAGTAGTGAACTGCAACACTTTCTCCAAAGCCATTTGCACCTTTGTAGGTTCAGTGCTGAGAAAGACTTTTCCATCTGTACAATTGAGATAAATAAGTATAATTCACACAGAAATAATTGTTTTACCCTCAATATCCTGGAGATAGTCATAGAACATTATGATACTGGCCTCTTCCTTTTGGCGATTGTTCGACCCACAGGACGAGTACTCAACCTGAAATAAATCAATCATAGCTGCAGCTGTTAACACTTCTGTAGCATTTGATAGCATCACACGTGCACACTCAGGGTATTTCTTCATCAATGATAGTAGACCGTGCTCATTCAGTCCCTCCATCATCTGGTCTATTTGACCCTTGCTCGACAATATGGTTTGATGTATGCACAATATTATAAGAATATGAGACTTATCAGTCAGATGATAGTGCGTTGATGGCTTATCAATCCCAAGCTGGATACGGTGTGATAGAACTGGATTATCTAGCAGACCTTGGAACTCTGAAACACTTGATGCATCTTCAAGCTAAAAAAAAATTCAGGAGAATGCATGAAAAAATACTACCGTAAAGAGTCATACCTCCTTTAGGACCTTCTGTAGTGCAATGTCTGGAATATTATTAATCCTCAGCTGCACACCCTCAATTCCGTACAACATATAATCAACTATGGAATTTGCCAAAAACGTGGGTGGGGATCCACCCTGGAGCAGAGACGCTCCCATCATCCGTCCAACGTGAAGGTAGGTTTTCTCCAGTACTGCAGATACATTGGACCTTAACACACGCTGCCCTGTACGCCCCTCGAATAAGGAACTGTTCTTCGCAATGGCTCGCATCATAACAGTAAAGTACTCTCGTAGTGGACCCCCAAGGTCTACAGCGGGCTCTCCGATAAATGTTACTTTGAAAGGTTTGTTGCAGCACACTCCTTTTTGGAATAGGCGAATGCTATCATCAAAAATGTGAGATCTGCGTATTGTGATTCGTTGATATTCCTTAGGCTTAATGGTCGTCTCACAAAGTTTCTTCAGGGCTTCCTTAAATGGGATTGACTCCCTATGTTAACGAACGAAAAATGCATATCACGTCACGCTTATATTCTTTCGGCTTACGTACGTTTCAACTGCGTCGACCACTGCGTTGCTTTCCAGTAGGCTGGCACTGATTGCTAATTTCAGCTGTTTATCAAATTCCTCTTCTGATTCATCCAATAGAGATACAAATGGACTGCAGAAAAAAATAGTTACAAAACTCAGATCGTATATACAATCCTAGACAACAAACCGAAACTATTTTATATACCTGCTTTGCTGCTCCATATCAGATGCGGAACTTGACACTTCTACTGCTCTATCTGCACCTTTGCTGCGAAATGCTCGGGGGGATTTGTCAGAAGAGTCATCGCTTTCGCTGCAGTTTTTCGACGCGTCTGCTACGTCGGTTTGGAGTTGTTCCTGTATGCAAATCATGCATGCAATCATAATATTAAGTAAAAATACGATAAAGCTAGCATGCATTCACTAAAATATATACGTACCACTAAACTGTGGTCCTTCGGTCTAATATACAACTTCGATTGCTGCACTATGTCCATCATGTACGGTATGGTCATTCCCCCTGGCGGAGTGGCGATAACCACTAAACTTTTGCATTTGGGGCCGGTCCGTAAAATATCATATCCACGTCCACTGAGCTGTGGAAACGAACCGTACACGATTGTGTCGATTCAGCTGATGATGCTTCACGTGGAAACGACAGTCGCTTTAGACCAAGGCCCCATGATGCCAAATTCATCTTATCGTGAGCCGTGGGCAGCCAGTCTTGGTCGTGTACAGCCAGACAAATGCAGTCGTGAACCCACGCTAACGCAGACCGTCCTTTGCATTTATTTTTTTGGTCCTTTTTACTATCTTTGCGCTTGCTTTGAAAACCAAATAGGCGGCTATATTCCGGAGTAGCGCTGTTAATCCTGGCGGAAAGGCGGCTATTCTCGCTACTACTACCAGAAACTCCAATCTGCGAAGCACTCGTATCGCGGTGAGGCGTACGCAGAGAGTTTGGACGTTCTTGCACGAAGTCATTGGTTACAATATCCACAACTCTTTCAAACAGCTTTCTAGCTCGATCACTACTGCTTATTCCTTCCATAATCGGCTTTAATACTGCTCTTGAACAAAAGTCTACGGTTTTTATTCATTTATTGTTGCGCATGCGCTTTCATCTATAAGCGCGGTTGTTAGAAATCATAACGACAAAGCGTGGTTGATGGTCGCAATTCTGACATCAAGTACCAAGGTATGTGTACCAAGTATAAAGTAAGCGCATTGCCACTAAGGGTGAAGCTGGAATATCTGATTGTAACAAAATTAAACGATTTGGATCTGAGGAAAGTACAGTGAGGTTTTTATACTTGCATAGTAAATACATGTACGTACCTAGCTTGTTGAAAACTGCTTTAAAGCAGCGAGTCATCACGATATTCTATCATCTGTCGAGTTGTAAGAGTGAAATGCTACCACCACAATGATGCTATCAGATTGGTGAACGCGAGTGGTTGAACAGCGTATAGCAACAGATATTAGCCGTCCGTCGTAATGAGTCCTTTCCTACTACTGTACCTTGGTTTTAGCAGAGGTCTCTGGTTTTTAGACGCATTAGAGTACATTTGGTTCTGGGTACGAGAATGGTGCGTGGTGGTTAATGTCTGTACAAGGACAAGGGGTGAGTGGGACATAGCTTGTTCAGAGAATAGGACGTAGGACAAAATAGAAACTTGTCATGCATGGGATGGTTATTTACCAGCAATTATTGATTTGCAATTATTGTATCTTGTAGGGGTGTACGGAATCGCCCAAAGGCAGATTAGATGACGTAAAATTCTTCATTCAATGAAATCGATGGCCACCAGTGTTTTGAACCTTCCTCAGATACTGCTGCAAAAGGGAAAGAAAATGATGTTAAGTAAATCATTATTAAGTATCTAAAATATAAGATTCCAGTTATGTTGCGATTTTATGTACTTAATTACCTGAAGTACTGTCTTATTATATTCAAATCATTGAATTAAGCATCCTCTTCAAACGTGCAATGATCTCCAAATTAAC
>JABACO010000011.1:7339136-7626636 GCA_013339895.1 Ephydatia muelleri | reverse complement strand
TACTGTAGAGAAATGGTGTAGTATGAAGTGGTGTCGATAGCGTTAATCGTTGGGAAGTTATAGCGATGCAAACGTGATGCATTTTTATAATATATGAGTGGTGCAATTTTCTCGTGAACTGTCCCATATATCGATTTAAATTTTATGTTATAAAATAAAATCCACAAGACCCATTTTCGTATAGAACGTTCCATATGTCTAGGACAGGTTGCTTAGACTTTACATAATTATATCAGTTTGAATTTCCTAATGAAACCTCAAATTATTATTGGGAGTGGTTGCTCCCATGTGATGCTCATCTTTGAGGTGTATGTTTTGAAAGCTTAGTAGCTGATTTGTTCTGTTTGTTAATTTATCTGTTACGGAGATACAGTTGAATAAACTACGTGCACGTTTTCCCGCTTGATTCGCGCCAATGTAATGGCCAGACTAGTGGGTATTTTGGTGTTGAGTCTAGCCTTTGTGTGTGTGTGTATGAGTGTGTGAGGTATGTGTTAGTGAGGGTGTGTGTGGTTGTGTCATACATTTGGCATAAACGTGTAGTGTTTGATGCTTTTGTCATGTTGTTCTTTAATACATGTATATGCAGTGTATATGTGTTATTGCATGTATTTCATACCTACCATGTATGTATGGCAACCCAACTAGTGGCAGCTCTTCGCTCGTACTCAGACTTACGTACGTTAGCGATTATTGCATCAACTACATATACGTGTACGCCCAAATAAGTATGCATAATATCAGTATCAGTCTGTATCCATTCGTTGTCTTATACGAAGTAAGAGATCAGGTTTGTTGCCACTTTTCTTCAGATTGTAGTGGATTAAGTAGGCCTGTAGCTCTTGTTTATTCCACTTTGATAGGTCTTTCTGCATATTACAATCACTGAAACACACCTTAGCCTTCTTCCTCTCAGAAACACCTGCATTACTCAAAGGTCTTCCGCGCTTGTAACTACCAGCAGATGACGCCTGTGGTTTGCTGCCAATACTTTTCTACACTGCAAGTTTTTTCCTGAAAGTGGCAGCTTACTAAGCCTAATGGTCTTCTACAATTGCTATCTGTCATAGACACCAGCAGCTGAGATCTTTACTTTGCCGAGTTCTTTGTTTTCTCCTGCTCTCCAGCCATTCATAGATTACACTTTTTACCTTTGCGGGGTGTTCGGGGTGCATGTTTTTCTTCGTGTGGGCCGAACCAGCAAAATAGTTCAGCTCAAACGTTGCATATGGGGGTGTGTCATCATAATCTAAAAACATGCTTGCAGTTTGGTCAATAGCACCAAGCAGTGATAGAGAAGTCCATCATGGCAACGGGAGGGACTTCTTGATGGACAGTCACGGTGTCTCCATGCATAACTTAGACCTTACGGCTGCATGGTTCAGGCTGCTCTATGGATGCTTTTCTCGGTCGACCGTGCTTGCGATTTTGGCATTTACAACACTTGGTGCAATAGTAACCTGCATTGCACTTGTCACACACTGGCTTTCTGTGTTTATCATAGCACGAAAGTGGCATACCGAACGAGTAGTATATGTGCGCATTGTGTGATTAGTCTCATTCCCAGACACTAGTCTATATACATTTCGCAAGAAACATTGCGTCATGTTGTCTGGGAACGAGACTAAAGCGATGGTCCGGGGACCGACGTTCACACTACAGCTGCAAGTTATCACAGAAAGTGGCTAAGTACGAGCTTGATACTACCTGGGTCCTTTGTTTATGCAAAATGAAGTCTCGTGGGCAAGCCAGATTCAAATACAATGGCCTAGGATAAAAGTGTTCTACGCAATGTTTTACCGCAACTAAAAACGGGAACGATTCCACTATAGATCAGTATGGCTTATTACTGGAAATAGATACAAACTTAGGAATTGCTCGTGACAGCTCAGCGACAGATTAGCTTTCTAATGATATATTTTATATAGCAAATGGAATCAATGAGACTAATTTTCTTAATATTGAGTTCGACGAAAAAAGTCGTCTAATTTCATGGACAAGGTGTTAAGTTACATTCAAAACTCCGTGTACATGTGCTGATTATATGAAATATGAAAATCTGTGTTTCTATCCTCCATTGCTGTCATAAGCTATTATGTACCAAATTCTGTTATTGGATAATTATCTTAATTTGTTTATTTTAAGGTTAATAATGCATAATTTGCCTTCATGTAGCGTAAGTATTATGATCTTCGTCTACTGTAGATGTCAACACCAGAATCTGCATTGCGTACTATCACACTGAGAACATGTCGGGTGATACAACAACTATTTTTACAGAACGAACCATGTCATACCCATGATGCAATCATCCTACAGTGTGAACTGCTTTACAGGTACACATGTGCATGCACATTTTTATTTTTATTGTAGCTGCAGTGAGTTTTTCATACTATATTGTAAGTAACACATGCTAAACTTCTCGTGGTTCATTATACCAGCATCACATGCAGTTACTTTCATTTCTTATTGCCCTTGCAGTCATAATGCTGCTTGCTCGTGTTGTCACTATGCGCACCTGATACCAATAAACTATTGTCTTACAGTATTGTTTTTGTGGCTACATGTACATATATGAATATGACAGATTTTAACAATGTACTTGACATGCATGTATGTTTTTCGAAGGTCTGGTTTTTACAGTACATTGGTTGCTGCTTTTAACTACCAGTATTCACATTGTTAGCAAAGCTGTTTGATTGTACTGAACCACTGCCTTAGTTTAACAGCTGAACGATGTAGTTTAGAAGGAGAAGTGTCACAGGATACAACACATACATGTACATTACATGTAATATTTGTGCATAGCATTTATATTAAATGCCAGGGAAAAAGATTGCCTAACATTTTTTCACCATACCTACAGTAGTGGTCACAAAAAAGTTTACGTTTTTTATTATGCCGTTGCCGTCGCACGGTCGTTAGAAATAAACGGCACGTTGGTCTAACGGTATGGCACGGTAACGCTATTATTTCTCACTCACTTATCACATTTGTCACGTAACGCCGTTACACTTAATGGTGTGTTAATTAAATACCGTTGTCTCGTCATCCGCCTTCATCTGGTCATCCACGATAGCTTTTACCACTTCCATCACTTTGGATAATCGCCTACTTCCTTGTTACCGACTCAAAACGCTTTATGAATTCGTGAATCGAAGCCATCATTCCTTCTTGAAATAGGCATTTTCCAATCTCTGGTGTCTTCAGACCCTTCCGATGAAAGAAAACTATCCAAACCTTCTTATACGTGGAGAACACCATTTTCTATTGCTCTGACTGCGCACGTGGCTAACAGCCGTGTAATATGGCTTTAAAATGGCACAGCGGTCTTTAACCGTGTACAAAATGGCGTTTATTGATAGGCGTTAAAATGCACGGAGTTCGTTGTCACATAGTGACATAAGTTATTTTAAACGTCACAGTAACGGAACGGCCATGAACGGTAACGTTATAACCATGCGACGCCAACGGCATAATAAAAAACGTAAACTTTTTTGTGACCGCTACTGTAGGTTGTCTCATACCCATATAGACCTAAATGTATGAGATAGGCTCTGCTTTTCTAGTTCAGAATGCTATTGGAAAGTAAAATTTTGTCACACAAGCTCTTGATTCTGATTGATCGGAGCACCAACCTGAACCAGTATAACTTTTCTCCACATATTGGGCAGACTATTATAAATCATTATGGGACATTCTGATGGAATGTTTGGGGCTTGCATATCTTTTAGGGGCTACTGTATGTCATTGGAGTGTATCAAACCTATTAATTATTTGATTGACTCAGAATTTGTGTCGCTGTCTATTAATTATTTATTATTTGCCGTAACATTCCAAAATTGGCCTGACACAATGTCAGTCCATTACAGTATTTGGCCCAACATGGTAAGAAATTGGTCGGACATGGTCATAGAGCATTGCAAACAATCTGTGCTGCATATAAATGAATAGTGCAAAGAAGAATGAACACATGCATAATAGCCGATTGGAAGTGGAAGACATCAATTGGCATCTAGCATTAATTTAATCAAAACGTGGCAAACGCCAATTGATGTCTGCCATGTTTGGATTAATGGTCAGATGCCAATTGGTGTCTGAACATTTGGCGTCCTGTGGAAGGCTCGTTGCTTGTGCATTTCAGTTGTCACGTGGTCCTTCAAAAAAAGTTTGATAAATGCAGTTTGTTAACTCTTTCGTGGCAAAGCCAATTATATTACTGTACACATGTAGTGCAAAATAAGCATTGTGCGTTGCAGGTAAATGGTTAGCAAACAACTTGCACTATCTGACCAGGAAACAACTGATCAATATGTTGTAGACTACAAAGTGTTAACTGTTTAGATAAACAGAGTGGCTTTAGTATAGCACCTGCGGCGCAATATTGCTCTGTTTCCCGTGAAAGAGTTATACCTATGCTCAAAATGGTGCACTAACAAGTAGAAATGTTGTTCACTACCTTGATTAGGATCCATATTTTTAACAACTAAGATGGTTCTTAGACGATGGACCAGAGGAGAATCAGCTGCTTGCTTCATTATTGGTGCGGACATCATTACTGAGCATGCACAAAATCGCCTGGACAAGTTACAAAATTGATAGGAAATGTCCGATGTCTGTTATCCGCTACACTGGTATGGACAGACCAGTTTCTTATTACGGGCAGGTTCCAGCTTCCAGTCCATGTAATAATAAGTAGTCCTTGATCAAAAAGGAAAAGATGCACATCATTTATTAAATCAATGAAGGACAATCATTAGGTACTGGACTCCTCTACCAGATTTGAAGTGATTTGAATATTCCTGCAGAAAAGTGGATTTCAATCCCCATGAAGTTGAAATACTAGTTCAAAACCTCAAGTTTCTTTAACCCTTGAAATGCGGTGGACGACTTTAGTTGCCAAACAATTGCGTAGTGCAAATGGTGACTTAAGTTGAAAAGCAGGATTAGCTAACAAAAAACACACTTACGTGGTAATTATAGCTGCCACGATCGTTACAGATTGAAATGTGATGTTAACTTCGTTGTCGCCCATCTTCGAAATGGGAAGCGCTACGGAAAGCTCGTTTCAAACCTCCGAATCCGTGCTACAAAAAACCGACAAAGTGATGTCAGTGTTATTGCCACGTTGAAAGCGGGATGATTAGCTGCATAGTACCCAAGTACACTACTCAAGATTACAAAAATGCAGGAAATACGCTCACTGTTATGGAATAACTCCGGATGTACGCTTGCCTGTGTCATACAATGCACATTTGATGATTGAAGGTTTGTTACAATGGTGCAGATGGACTTTAAACATGCCAATCAACTTGAAATAAGCATTGGTAACCTACATTGCTAAGTTAGGCAACATCAGACGTGTCGCTCTAGAAACAAGGCAATTCACACAGTTATAATTTCAAAAAACATTGGCAATTAAATTAGTTATGAATAATTAAATGTCACAGTTGAAGTGTTAACCATATCCATATAGAAGAAATATTGTATTATAAAGTCTATAGCATTTACTATTTAGATGTTATAGTGATTTTCAGATACAAAGTGTTCCATGGAAAATTGCTTATATATTATAATACTATTTTCAGCACTCTGTACTACACCATTTCTCTATGGTAAAATATCTTGCTCTAGCTCCATGCGAGCTAGCATGTTCTTGCTCTATTTAATTATTTCAATCCTTTAGTTTTGCGCATATCGTTGAACAACATATTTCCTGGTTGAGTCATTTGAATTACTTAGTAATTTATTCAACATTAGAAGTAATATAATCACTATTGTGAATCAATGGGGTCACTAAATGAATGATGTCACTCAACTAACGATGGATTGATTGAGGGAGTGGCGGCAGGGCATGGGTGAGGGTATCAGTGTATGAGTAAGTGCAGTATGTTTTGTCAAGTAAGCTATAGCCCTTGGCAAATGGATCTGACTTTTATTTTTTTAAGTTCGAATTTGATGGATTTTAGTTGCCAGAAGGTGTCACGATTTTACTTTCATTTTAATAAATGTATCCATCTAATTTTAGGTGCCTGATTGCTGCTGGTGCACATACTGTTGCTGATTTAGTTGCTGAAGGGCTAGTTATGTTAGCTGCTGCTGATAGCGATGCTGAAAATGCTACAATCCATGTTGCAGTGATGAGAACTGGAGATAGAGGGAGACCAAAATTTTTACTTAATACCAGTCAGCTTGCCGATATGTTGCAATTGCATTTTAAGGTTCCACATATTGCAAGGCTCTTTGGTGTTTCAGTGCGCACAATCAGACGTAGGATGAAAGATGCTGGGTTGTATGTTTCAGATTTGTATTGTACATTATCAGATGCACAGCTTGATGAAGTTGTAAGGAATGTATTTCAACAATTTCCAAACTCTGGATATCGTATGATGGCAGGCCACTTGCGGCATCTTAATATTCATGTGCAGCAACTGAGAATCAGGGATAGCCTTCACCGCATTTCACCTGCCAGTCTTGCTGTCAGGTGGAATGAAACAATTGTTAGGCGTGTTTATTCTGTCCGTTCCCCACTTGCTTTGTGGCATATTGATGGTAACCATAAATTAATAAGGTATTATTGTGATAGAATTGATTAAAAATGTCTTAACATGTATTGTCGTTTGGTATCTATTAATCTAGAGGCATGAATAATTCTTATTGAGTATAATCTATAACCACTATTGTGTGTATGCATACATGTAATGTACTCCACCCTTTTTAGGTTTGTACATGCCATAATATATGACTGTATCAGTTTGAAGAACATTTTCTGATCACTGCTCTGAAGAAACATTGTTAAATTTATTTTACAACCTTACAGTTCCTAGATGTATGCACATGTACATAAGGGTTTTCAGTACTGGTTTTTATATTAATCCCACTTTCTGCATTTCTGAAGGTGCTTTGCGCTTTGCAGTAATTAAAGAAGAGAATTATACAATATAAATGTTCTGGAACGCTAGCTGATCATTCTGATTTAGGTTGCTCTAGATTATCAATGCTTCATCAAAAATTGAGATAAAAGGAGTCTTTAGAAGCGAGTTCAGTAAACGTTATTCAAACTGAAGTTGTTTACCTAATTATCGTTTAATAACTATGTACAGTAAATATATATACACAAAACTAATCTCAATTTGTTTTTATACCTATGAAATGCATACATATAGGTGGCGATTGGTTATTCATGGTGGCATTGATGGATATAGCCGAATACCTGTTTTTCTCAGTTGCAGTTCCAACAATGAGTCACAGACAGTGCTGAACCTGTTCATTAGTGCTATAGAACATTATGGGTTACCACGACGTGTTCGATCAGACCAGGGCAGAGAGAATACTGCTGTTGCTTGGTTCATGTTGACCCATCCTCAGCGAGGACCAAATAGGGGGTCAATGCTAGTTGGCAAAAGTGTTCACAACCAACGTATAGAACGGTTGTGGAGATATGTTTATGTTGGTATAATAAAATTCTATCATGACCTTTTCTTGTACATGGAGGCAATAGGTGTGTTGGATCCAGATGATGAGACTCACCTCTTCTGCCTCCATTTTGTTTATATTCCACGCATCAATAACCATCTTGAACAGTGGACAGGGGCATGGATAAACCACTCTATTCGTACAGCAGACAACTTAAGCCCTCTGCAGCTGTGGATGGAAGGGATTTTACAGGCAAATGAAGATGCCAGCAATGTTGATGAGGTAATGCTGTAATAGCTGTTTAAGAGGTAATAAAAGTTGCATTGTTCAGCTGGTGCTTGCTCATAATACAGAAGCTGTCAAGTAATACAGACATAATGTATAATGTGTACAAAACAATTTGCCTGTCAAGCAGTGAGAGCTATTTGTTCAGTATTTAACATTCTAAGTTAATCTTGGTATTTCACATTCCAATAAAATTACATTCTAGTGCTCAGTAAACACCTATGCATCAGCCTCACTTTTTTAGCACCCCTAATGACATACGCCGTAGCCACCTCACCCTATGTATGCTAATTGGATGGTAGGAAAGCAGCCCTAGCAATATGTGAGGGCAGTGTCCCAATACACTGTGACATTCATTCAAGATTCATTTCTACTTTGTGATTATACATGTATTTATTTTTTAATACATTTGAAACTTATTGACATTTATATATCGTATGGTGTTTCTATATTTATGTATTGTATAATAAATATTAAGATATACTCTAACCTACCATTCATTTTTTAATGGTGCACAAATGTTGTCTTTCAGTTATATGGCATAGATTATGAAGGTCCTCTGCCAGAGGTGGAGGAAGATGGAGATGTCAGTGTACCGACGATTTCAACAAGCATTACAGAGGATGAATTTGAAGACCTGTGTTTAATGATAGACCCAATGGCTACGAGTCATAATTATGGAATTGACATTTATTTAGAAGTTCTGCACTATGTTTCCCAGTGACTGTACTCTGTCATTTTATGATAGGTTTAGAATGCTTGATTTGCACACAAAGTTACTGTCAGTTGTTTAAATTGCGTGATTACAAGTAGTTCTGAGATTACGTCATGCAAACTAAATTAACCGTGATGAAAATATATTCCGTCAGAAATAGTTTTACCGTTAAAAGTTCTGCGAGGTACAACTTCACCCTCACGAGTTCCGCGAGGTAGGTCATGAAACATTTCACTCTCACGAGTTCCGCGAGGTACGTCATGAAAAATTTCACCCTCACGAGTTCCGCGAGGTACGTCATGAAAATTTTCACCCTCACGAGTTCCGCGAGGTACCTCATAAAAAATTTCACCCTCACGAGTTCCGCGAGGTACCTCATAAAAAATTTCACCCTCACGAGTTCCGCGAGGTACCTCATAAAAAATTTCACCCTCACGAGTTCCGCGAGGTACCTCATAAAAAATTTCACCCTCACGAGTTCCGCGAGGTACCTCATAAAAAATTTCACCCTCACGAGTTCCGCGAGGTACCTCATAAAAAATTTCACCCTCACGAGTTCCGCGAGGTACCTCATAAAAAATTTCACCCTCACGAGTCCCGCGAGGTACCTCATAAAAAATTTCACCCTCATGAGTTCCGCGAGGTAATTTTGGCACGATTAACGAGGTATGTCACGAAAAATTTCCCCCTCATAAAAAATTTCTATTTTTGGCACGGATTCCACACCATAGAAATACCTTGAAGTTCGAGACGATGTTTTAGGATCGGCACGGGCATCCTACAAAGCAGACCAAGAAAAGAAACGGACCGCTGAACGCGAGCGGTATCAAGCAGCAGCGGCGGACGCAGGATTTAGGGGGGGGGGGGGGGGGGCACGCTTGTGGGCGGGACCCCAAATACTCACAGCTAGGGGGTATGGGGGAGCGCTGTGAGCTCCCCCATCGGGGTCTGGGGCAGAGCCCCAGAAGCCAACGGTTTTTAAAACCTTCCAAAAACTACGTAAAAATAATGATAATTTAAAACCCATGCAATCATTAATTTTAATTCACACCGCTGCATACAATAATTTTATTATTCATCAGTAGCATCAGTGGCTGCATCCTCCAAGATGAAGGAAAGCTTCATTCTCCGTGGCTGTTTGCTTGCAAAAGCATCAATTGTTTCCTTCACAGAAACGCTGATACATCTATGTACAGCTAGCAGAGCCAATCCATTCATCCTTTCCCCCGTCATTGTTGACCTGAGGTACGTTTTTAGCTTCCTTAGTCCACTGATGGAGCGCTATGCCTCGCAACTCGTTAGAGGCCAAACTGTCATAATATGAAGGATGGTATGAACGTTTGGAAATTGCTGCTTCCTACAAGCTCTTAGGGCGGACAAAAGGTTGCTTGGGCGACTTTCTTTGGAAGCAGCTGACCAATAGAGCTGCATAATTATTGTGCTTCATGTACTATACTTACCAACGCTGATCGTTTACAGAAGAAATCCGTAATCACAGACGCCTTTCTTTTCTTTACCTGGTTAACGCTAGCGTCAGATTGTTCTTCATAGGCAGCCATGATATGGTCCCAGGATTATAAATTGTGTGTGATTAATTAATGAGACCACAATCAATGTGATATATCTGACTGCGGTATTGTAATCATTTGATGGTTTTCAGTCGTGTATACCGTTATTACCGTATGACCGCATCTATTCATTTAACGGGGGAGGGGGGGGGGGGGGGGGGGGGGGGCACAGGCCCCTTGTGCCCCCCCCCCCCCCCCTCCGTCCGCCACTGAGCAGAGCCAGAAAAGAAACAGACGCTGAACGCGAGCGGTATCATGCAGACCCAGACCCCGTGCGGTACGGGAAGGCTAAGCGTAGTAGCGTGCAAAACCAACGAGGCCATCGAAAAAGTACTACCGACAAAGTTATTCAAAGGTATGTAAATGTAGTAACCTTCTCTTACCTTAGATATTAAGCGTGGTTTGCATATGACATTAGCTGAAACGTTGCGTCAGCGTTGCCTTTTGTCAGTGTCGTTATGTAATGTTGGAAGAGACTTCCAGACCTAATGAGATGCATGCAGTTATTGTTTGAACTTTCTAGTGCAATGTGACGCAATGTCATGGTTGCTGATATCATCTGTGGATTGAATCAGAATTGAAACTATTTTAGTGGGCAACTGTTGCATGTAAGAGTATAACTTTCAAGCCTTGGTGTATATAGTTTAGCACATACATAATGTTGCATTTACGCACTTCCTTTTTCACTGTAGCTACTCTCTGTACGAACCAAAGGATATCGTACTAAGCGAGTATAAGGGTGGCCTCGAAAAGGCTATTCTTAAGAATAGCACTTTACTAGTTCAGTTAAATGATGCCTTTTGCAAGACGCACCCATGGTTAGCACAAAAGGTGTGTACCAGTTCTGCACATGCTCACATCGCAGCATATATGGAGCACGTCATCACGAGAGACGAAGTAATGGAAATAGAGCGGGATTTAGAAGGCGGTGGTGACTGGGAGATGGCGATGATGATGGCAGTGTTGGACCCCGTCCAGCACCACCTTCCCCACGTCCAGCACCACCTTCCCCACGTCCAGCACCACCTTCCCCACGTCCAGCACCACCTTCGCCACGTCCAGCACCACCTTCGCCACATCCAGCACCACCTTCGCCACATCTAACACCACCTTCGCCACATCCAGCACCACCTTCGCCACATCCAGCACCACCTTCGCCACATCCAGCACCACCTTCGCCACATCCAACACCACCTTCCCCACGTCCAGCACCACCTTTGCCACATCCAACACCACCTTCGCCACGTCCAGCACCACCTTCGCCACATCCAGCACCACCTTCGCCACATCCAGCACCACCTTCACCACGTCCAGCACCACCTTCGCCACGTCCAGCACCACCTTCCCCACATCCAACACCACCTTCGCCACATCCAGCACCACCTTCGCCACATCCAACACCACCTTCCCCACGTCCAACACCACCTTCCCCACGTCCAGCACCACCTTCACCACGTCCAGCACCACCTTCGCCACATCCAACACCACCTTCGCCACATCCAGGACGAGGCCAAGATGGCAGACGACAAGGACGAGGAGATAGAGGACGAGGTGGAAGAGGACAAGATGGGAGAGATAGAGGACGAGAATGTAAGAGAAGGAAGAGGGCGACGTGGAAGAGGCAGTGAAGGACGAGACCGTAATGTGAACTATTATTCGGACAATATAATAATTATATGTATAACTACTAATGTTAGTGTTATTATATATTATGCCAAATGCGCTAATGATAATGGTCGGTCTAAGTACAGCAAGGAAAGATTTCACGAATGATTCAAACACGCATCCCGCCTTTAACTAAAACTTTAGTTTTGATATCGGTTCGCTTAGCTTCGTTCATAGTTCTACATGTCTTAGCAAATGGCACACACATGACGTCACACAACCCATTGTACATAGAAAAAAAAATAAATGAAACAAGTAAATAAAAACATTCTCTAGGAGAAAATTGGTGGGATATAGGATTTGATGGCAATTGGTGGTGTAAAAAGCAAGGAAACAAGGTCTTATCAGAAGGGAAAATGTAATAGTCCTATATTTAGCACACAAACAACATACGCCCTAGAAATGTGCTAAATATAGGACTATTACATTTTCCCTTCTGATAAGACCTTGTTTCCTTGCTTTTTACACCACCAATTGCCATCAAATCCTATATCCCACCAACTTTCTCCTAGAGAATGTTTTTATTTACTTGTATTATTATAATCTAATCCACATGCAACGCGGCAATGGTTTTCATACTCTGCATATACATTGAATACCACTGAGATTATGAATGATCAATGCATAGCAACAAACAATTGATCTGGTTAAGGAGAATTCTATGCAGCACAGCAGTTGGACAGAATCTTTTTTTTTTTCCTTTTATTTCCTCTGGTATTGTTGCAATGCACACTCCATGGAACCACTCTTTGCAGTTATTGCAACGTATCATTGATATTCCGTTGACCTTTGGCATCCTGCATGTGCAATACACAGTGATGGTTTGTTCGATTCTAAGACCATTACGTCGTTCACTTTATACAGGAAACATACTGAAATGCTGACTTTCAAGACACTGGAACAAGGTGCTATCTTAGTGATGATTGAAGGTGTCCACGAAAGAACGCAATGCTTTTGAACGGGAATAACTTTTGATAGGAGTATGAAAATAAACTAACAACTTGAGGTAGACAAATGTGTTTGCATCATTTATTAACGATGCTTAACTTTAATAAACACAACAAATTAACAACTTTAAAAGTGAAACCATGTTTAGACACCAAACAAAATGATCATTGTTTTTAACTGAAAAGTGCCACAACTATTTCACTCGGTTACGCATGCGCACTAGTTACACTTCATTGCAAACGCAGGTCCCTTAGTGACGTAACCATTGACGCACTGTATTAGCTCCATCTCTTCAACTTGCACATTATCACGTGCCACTGAGCCACACCCCACATTCGTCCCTCATTTTTAGTTCAGCGAATATTGGCCGTGTAGCCCAATAAAGATCTACATGTAAAGCTATCCTTGTGAAATCATGATACAATTAGTACCTGCGGCTGCTTATCTCTCTCTTTTAGAAATGAACTAGCCGTATTACTACCTCTTCGTAAAAGAAAACATACACCCGACCGTAGGTCATCCATACAGGCGGTGCGCACCAATTAGCGTTCTTGCTTCATGTTGTGGACGAGATCGAGATTCGCCTTACGTAGTACAAAGCTACACTGGAGAATGTCTTCGATGCTGGAAATGGTTGGTGAGTTAATAGCACGAACGACTGGGTGCCTATTGGCATACAGTGTACGTACTGGTATACGCACACATGGTGCAGTCCATGAAACTATAGATCCTTCCAGCTAGCTCTACATTAATAGCTAACTGGAGTGGTATATGCCCGTAATACTAGAGAAGCCGCGTGTATACTGCCTATAGCTCCTACTAATATTGAAGCCTAAGGCTTGTTAGTTTGCTGTTTAGTTACCAACATGTGTCTGAAAAAAAGTGCCGAAGTGTTTGACCATTCTTTTCAACAGTATTCAATGTCATAGGAACTGTAAATATGGCTCTCAACTGGTATGTATGTGTATTTGTGTGTCATGGTGACTTATGTTCAAATCTGTGGTGTGTGCTAAGTCTAAACAGTTTTAAAACGAACATCGTTCATTACGTAAGAGAGTGAGCAGTTAACCGACATCAGGATGCCTCTAACTGGGCATGATTTGTAACATAATACCACCTAATAATTATCTCAGATCTAAATGTAATGTTGAGATGATCTTCAAGTGTCAGTGAATTCTTATTTGGTTGATTCATGCAAATCTATACAGTTTGTAAAAAAAAAATTGGGTGTTGTAGGTGTGTGTACTGATGAGTAGCTTTGAAAAACATTCACATGCTTCCTGTTAGAGCTTAGTATTTTAATACTAGTCATTTGTGTGTTTCAAACGTATTATTCTCATGCAATGGAAGCAATCTGCTTATCTGCCTGTTTGACACTAAAGAGAATGTCACTTTGTCATGGAAGGATGAGCCACTCACAAAATATAGCTGCTAAAAACCCATGTTTGGTACTTTTGTTACTTTCTACTGTGTTGTTGTCCAATCCAAAATACTCACCCAGTGAGGTTACCCTACCCATCACCTAAATACTCATGCAACACTGGAAAATACCTTGCAACCTGATTAAACCTTCAGGCTACCAAATATGTTTTACACATCACATTCTTGCATCAACAGGGCAATACATTTTAAATGCACACCAAGAGCCATTACAACACACACACATCACACATAGTGCTATCTTTGAAGGCAAGAACTGCAAACCAACTGTAGAGGTATATGAAACTGAATACCATTTTGTGCGTACACGTCAGTGTGGTTGTGGGTATTCGCTTCGAGCTGCTGGTCGGCTGACATTGCCACTCGCTCAGTGCAGTACTGATACGGGATAGCGCTTTATTCCGACACGGGCGGGTTGCTACATGTACAGCGCACAGATAAAGTAGGCTTTACCATTACTGGACGTGAAAACTAACTTTATAAACTGAAGTTCGGTTTGAGCGATTCCAGTTCCTATTGTAATTTTCCTCCAAGTTCAGAACTCTCAGGGGGGAGAGGGAAATCCCTACCAATAGGGGTAAGCTGTTACCGACGTCACTAGACGAGCACTCATTATTAACATATCATTAATGATTAATTTGCGAGTTCTAGGACTAAAATGTGACCATTAATTCACTATGAAAAATTAGTTTATTGCTATTTTTCAATAAACTCATTGATAAATAAATTCGCTTATGAATAAATTATAATAGATAGAAATTAAAATATCTTGATTTTAGATCAACGATGCTTAATACCAATGTAATGAAACACACATACTATAATCAGACTGATTTTTAGTACATAGTAAATCTGTTTACAATTCGATTTAAAAGCAAGATGACCAGCTATGTATGGGCCATTTCTGAATATGCATTTCAATGCAAGCGTAACATTTCTATTGCGCCTACTGGAAATTTGTATGTGTCAGGCGGAAACGATCCCATATATTGCTTGATAATCATGATGTTCCCTAGCTGCCAAGAACCCAGAACTGGTAGAGAAGCTGACTGTTATGAACTGTCCTCATCCAAGGCGCGGATCAAATGAAGACTGCTATCAATCATTTCAGCCTCTGTGTAGCATGTCAACTGTATGTCTGTCTCTCTTGCTAGAATATTTAAACGTTTTGCTAAGAGTGAAAGCGTTGGTCAAATACTGAAGTCTCATTTAAGCATGCGTGTGCTTTTTGGATTTCAATATATTTATGTGCGTTGAATGTGTGTGTGTGTGTGTGTGTGTGTGTGTGTGTGTGTGTGTGTGTGTGTGTGTGTGTGTGTAGAATATGTGGGTATATGTGTAGGGTAAAGGGAGCAGATGATTTGTCCGTTTCCCCCTCTCCCCAAACACCAGTATAATTATGTTTACATCTCAATTGCCATGGTTACCTTAATTCGTTATCAGAATTTCTTGTCACACACACATGCACATGCACACACACATACACACCACTCGACACACACCCCCTCTTATACACACTTCACCTCTCTGTGCACACTTCCCTACACCTTCCCACTTGTAAGTCCCTCTTAGAAATAGCACACATTTATCACCCATGTTAATTGTTGTATCAATGATCCCAAATCGCTCTTTATTTTGACTAACTACATTGAAGCAATATGTGCACTAAGATAATAACAAAATATATTCATAGGCCTGGTGTCCCATATTCAACCAGGTACCTCATAACCATTAATAAAGCCATTTGTTGCATCTAAGTGCTCTGCTTAGACCTCTATGGGAGTACATGGTTGTGGAGCTTCAGTGAGTGTGTCAGGGGTAGGAGATTCGTACAGTACATTTGTTGATGCATACAATAGAAGCAACTCCAATAGGTGCTCACCATACCACTGCACCTTCTCAGTTATGGGCAACAAGGCTGCAGGTCTTGTACCCCAAGGCAGAGAGATGTGCAGATTTGTGATAAGGTGACAAGATACCAGGAGGTGTATAGATGCCCAAATCACGCACACAATAGGTTTAGCATAACAATAAACCAAATACAAAATTGTTTAAGTAATGATAGGAAAAAATAAGTAATAGAAGGCAAGCATTTTTGTGTCCGGTTCAGCATATTTCATTTGCTCGGATTGGGTATTTTTGCTTTAACATCAGAAAAAAAAATTACTCACCACAATGTAGATTGCAACACAGGTACATTCATATATCACTCTAGCAACTCTGCCAATGTGATATCCTCCCTTCCCTCACACCCCCCCCACACACATACACTCTTCCCCATGAGACTTGCTCCAGGGGGTGAGTAGTGTCATGCATTTTATGGTGAGATTGTAGAAAAGATATAACTTTTAGGTAATTAAATTAAAAGTTTGAATGAACATAAGCAGATAGAGTTGCAAATCACAACAATTGGAACTTTGCTCTGCTATTACATCACTTGGACAAATGCACCATAGCCCAAGTGGAGGGGTGGCATATTTAGAAACAGATAACATTTGCTAAGAAAACAAAGACACATTTTATATAAATATACAAAAGTAAAGTAGACAAACTTTGAAACAACATTCCAGTTGTTAATGAGGGCCACTTATTTGTCTGTGGTAACAGCACTTTCGTGCTCACGACCAGATTTTATGTAGCTCTCCTTTGTCTTCAACCCTGAAAGGAATTGCTGACCACCGGGTAGTTTGACTGATGCTTTGGAGAGGGAAAGGTTAATGGCAGGTGGGACGCCAGTCTTGAGAAGGTGTCCTGTGTCCTCTTTGCCCCAATTCCCAAAGGATTTCACTGCCATAGGGATGCAGGTCCATACCAACTCCTGACATTTAGGTCCATTTGTGAGGGGTACTTGAAAAATGTTGCAAAGAAATACAGGTTTTAAATACATTTTACAGTGTTAAAAGTTGGGGTTGTTGCAACAACATGTGCCAAGTTATAATGGACACAAAAGGTGCTTACAACCTCACGTGTTCAAACTATACCCGATACATGGGTCACATGTTGTATGCATGCAGTTGCATGCAAGTACAATGGCATTAAAAGAGATTTTTAAAAATCAACACAATCAAAGCATGTCTATTAATATACAACACAATCCTCTAGCTATGGGCTACACACATAGTAAAGAAGCACAGGTGTGCTATAGGTAAAGGTTATCACTTGTGTTCTACCACTTCATAGCAGTCTTGTCCACCTGCTCTTATTTCACCATATGCATCACATGACTTCATTGTGATCACATCACTGAGAGAGATGAGTGGAGTGATTCAGACATAGAGGGTTAGGTTATGTCCTACCAATTGTCAGAAGGAACATGTTTTGTTCTAGTAGTGAAGACATTACTGCAATTGGAGAATGTCACAGGTATTTTAGCATGAGCATCATAGCAGTTTGATCACACCTTTTTTTCCTTAAATAGATTATAACAAATATGTTGATGATCACCATAGCAACAGCTAGAACCACAAACTCAGCTACAAGTGATCCTGCAAGGACTCCTCCACAGTTACAGGTGGATACCAGGTTTGAGGAACCTTCAAGGTCACATGTCATTGGTTTGTAATATTGTCACTAGAGGGACGTTACCTGGAGTGATGGTGAGTGTGTTGACCAGTGATGTGTCCATCTCTCCACTGTACAACTGTCCCATGATGGTCACCTGGGCAACCACACTGAACTGGTACGCACCATTAGGATTGAGGTTGTTGATGTCTCCCCATGTGGTGGTAGGAGGGAAGGTGTGACTGGTGTACCCACCCGACTGCCTCTTTGAAGTGTTGGGAAGAGAAAGATAATACACTGTGTACCCTGTAAGGATGCCATCTGGAGGGAGCTGGACAGCCAGCCAGGACACTCGGACAGATGTTGTGTTGATGGCTGACACAACCACACCAGTCACATGGGCTGAGGGTACAGAACCGCAATGAAGTGAATAGTTATAAATCCCCAGACAACTTACGTATATCTGCAGTGCTGGTGCTCCTGTGATGGTGTAAGCAGTGACAGAGAAGGTGTAGGTGGTCCTTGGTACCAGCCCTGTTATTACCACGGGGGGTGTGGTTGTGTTGTAGGTGTTGACTACTCCATTGGTGGAGTAGGTCACCTGATACATGATGATCACCCCATTGGGGACAGGAGGAGGTTGCCATGTGAGTGTGATGGTTGTGAAGGTCTTGTTGAAGGCTTGGAGTCCACCCACAGGTCCAGGTGCTAGTGAGGAAGAGGATCAGGAAGATGGACACACATGAAGAACCAATGCATGGTGTCACATGTGTCATACAACAATCTGTATTTTGTACAAAGCAGTAATACTTGACATACTGCTTTGGTGAGTCACCACAAAGAGAGGAGATCTGTAAGGTCCCATGGCTCCATCACTGTTGACTGCTGACACCTCAATGGAGTAGTTGGTATAGGGAGATAGTCCATTCACAGTCAATGTCCTCCCAGAGGTTGCTACTGTCCCTCCCACACCACTGGTCACAGCTCCATAGAGAACCCTGTACTCCACTATCACACTGTTCTGGTCCTGACAGGGGACTTCCCCCCAACTGATGGTCACGCTAGAGGAGGTCTTGGTCACTTCAGTGAGGTTGTTAGGAGGAGCAGAAGGAGCTATGGGGAGAGAAGGGAAGGGAGTCAGCGATCTTCTGGGGTGGATCCAGAATTTGTAAAAGGGAGAGGGGGGGCACAGGAAAGGGATATTCTCCTCCCACATGCAAAGTGTGGAAGCTTTGAGTGTAGTGGTATTCTTACATGAAAAAAAAGCACAACTGTTGATATGAGATTACTGCTTATCACTCAACACAACATGTGCGTACATTTAGCTACATTATGCATTTTTGTCATACAGTGAAGTGAAGAGCCTTCGTGGTCACTTTTGAATAAACATTCTACAACTTCGTGTGCATTGACGATGAAGTTATAAAGAAGGCTCATCATTGCTAATGAAGAATGTTTTCTTTCACCCATACTGGAGCCGAAAAAGCTTTTTAATCTTAGAAAATTCTTTGCAACTTGTCACTGGTATTAATTATACAACCAATCAAATGGTGCAGGTTTGGGAAGGTGCACAACATATAAGGGATTGTAGCAATGTGCTGTCGGGACACTTTGCTTACTCATTTCTGTATCATCTGGCACAATCTTTAGTACAAGTGGTAAGTATCATTTTGGTAAAGCAATGCAGAGTTGTAATTGCATTGCAGTTTTACTTACCCTGTAAGTGAAAAACTATCCGACCTCTTGCATGCGAGCCCAAATCTTTATTAAGTTAATTAACTGAAACATGTGTGAACAATAGCATAAAGGGACCAACGTACATGTGTGGCACATGATAATGGTGCAGTTGCTTCTTGGGATACATTGCTAAAGCTTCTTTCATATGTTGTAAGCTGTTACTTAATAATGTAAACAAATTAGAGGAACAGAAGGGGGAGGAGCCAAGTGCCCAACCCATAAATCCAATCCACCCGTGATCTTGTGACGAGGTCATCTAGCTCACCTGCTGAGGAGGTGTTGACTAGCACACTAGCTGGAGGACTGCTCCCTACACCAATGGAGGCAGTGATGGTGAGGATGTAGGCACTGAACTCCTGCAGTCCAGTGATGGTGTACTGGGAAGCATTACCAACAGACACACTCCCACCACCTCCAGCTCCAGCACATGGTCCCTGGTAGGTGTAGGAGAGGATGTAGGTGGTACCTATCTCCCCACCAAGCTGTGACCACATGACAGTGATGGATGTGGAGGTGACCTGTGCTATGGTGAGTGAGGGTGTTGATGGGACTGGAGAGAGAGAGAGATGAAGGGGTTAATTTCAACAATAAATTCTGTGAAACTCACTCAGTGTCAGTATCACATTAACACTTAGAGATGGCAGAGATGTGCCCACAGCTATGACAGAGATGTTGTACTGAACCCCAACTTGAAGGTTGGTTAGGAAATAAGAGGTAGAATTGGTTGAACCTCCACTTGTATTTGGGCCTCCATTAGTCACATAGTAGATATCATATCTGGTCACTGGACCACCTGAGGTTGGTGCAGTCCAAGAGACACTGACAGATGTGGAACCAGACTGCACAGCAGTGACACCAGTGGGTGGGCCAGGATGAGCTGTATAGAGGTACATGTCTATAGGTACAAGACACCCTTCATTGGCACTACTTACCTTGTACAGTGAGGGATGAGGTAGTAAACCTTGGATTGAGAGTAAACCCTCCACACACTCTTGAGCAGGTAGTGGTGACAGTGCATGTGTACATCCCATATGCTCTCCCAGTCACAGTCAGGATGTTGTTGTAAGTAGATGTTGGTCGATCTGTCACTATCTGAGAGGAAGTATTACTCACTGGACTTCCATTAGTGGTCCACAGCACATCTGTAGGAGGAGAACTAGTGCTGGTGCAGGTCAACTGGAACACTGGTGGATCAACATTTGTAGGTGTCAACAGCTGAAACTGGATACCTCCTGTGATGTTAGGACCATCTGTGGAAGAGTCAACACTTCCATAACACATGTGATGTACTTTCCTCTCTACTTACAAGTGGCTGCTACAGAGAGAGCATAGCTATAACCATTTGATGTAGGCAGACTGACTGATGGTGATTGTGCTAGTGTGAGATCAGTGTACATTCCAACACAGAGTGTGATGGTGGTATTGGTACAACATTGAACACCATGTGGGAAGACAAGAGGAGTTCCACGATACAGCTCTACTCCTCCTGACACATTTCGTTGACCCAAACCTCCAGGAGTTGATACAGGGTCAGGTGTTGCTAGGGGAAACAGGACTCCACTTGGTTCATACCACTGTCCACCTGTAATTCCCTGGCACACCAGAGGATACCATGGTGGAGCAGATGAGCTAACTCTGCTTGGCACTACTGAGAGGGTCACCAAGCTGTTGTTCCTGACCACTTGTCCATTCCAGGTGATGTTCTGGCCTGTGTGTGGTTATGTAATATTGCATCATGACACTCTGGCAGTATGTAATGTAGCATTGTGAGCAGCTAGCTGAAACCTGAGGTGGTGCAGGTGTGCAGTGCATGGGATTGAAGGAGGATCCTCCCAGCTGTGTGCCTTCCTTTGGCAACATCACATGTACTTGACACTGCAATCACTATACTGGATTAAAATTTTAGTTTAAAAGTTCTTTTTAAACCACACCCCTCCTCCAAAGTTCACATGTATTATATTTATTAGTGGAAATAACCAAAAGGCCAATGCTCAAAAAAGCACTAAGACTCTAATGTACCTCTGTGTGTTTGTAGTGTGTGTGTGTGTGTGCGTGTGTGCGTGTGGTGGTGTGCGTGTGTGTGTGGTGTGTGTGTGTGTGTGGTGTCACTGTGTGGCGTGTGTGTGGTGTGTGTGTGTGGTGTGTGCGTGTGGTGTCACTGTGTGGCGTGTGTGTGGTGTGTGTGTGTGGTGTGTGCGTGTGGTGTGTGTGTGTGCGTGTGTGTGTGTGGAGTGTGTGCGTGTGTGTGTGTGTGTGCGTGTGTGTGTGTGGAGTGTGTGTGCGTGTGTGTGTGTGTGTGTGTGCGTGTGTGTGTGTGTGTGTGTGTGTGTGCGTTGTGTGTGTGTGCGTGTGTGTGTGTGTGTGTGTGCGCGCGGGCGCGTGCG
Source organism: Ephydatia muelleri (assembly GCA_013339895.1). Taxonomy (NCBI): domain Eukaryota; kingdom Metazoa; phylum Porifera; class Demospongiae; order Spongillida; family Spongillidae; genus Ephydatia; species Ephydatia muelleri. The sequence continues at coordinate 7,604,977 of JABACO010000011.1, read as the reverse complement.
TGCGTGTGCGTACTGAAATTTATATCATGTATGCGCTAGGTCTCTTTTCGCGGAACGATCCCATATTATAATTATTATCTCTGACTTAAGTTACATGTGTGCGTAGATTGCATCGTTCCCGCGTCTCCCCTCTAGTCATCTATCGCGATCGAGGGCTGGTAAGAGGGTGGGGCATCGCCAGAGCGGGATGACACTACATGCCACCCAACTATATCGAACGTATCGAACGTTACGTAGCTGCACAATACTCACTGGGAAGTCAGGTCACAGTGTAACGTACCTGTCGCTCGATTCAAAGCGATCAGTAGTAGCAGAAGAGAGCTCATCGCATGTGTGCAATCGGTGACCTTTATTACAATACTTTGTAAGCAGTAATCAGAAATCAGTCAATATCGCTGCAAATTCTTTCATTCGGCGATATTCAATTCATTTGCGATCTCTATTGCCGTTCATAATTACGTCGAGTCACACTAATTATTTAGAACTCCCCCTCATCGCAATTAACAACCCCCCCTCCCCCCCCCCCCCCACCCCCCCAAAGAAAAATTATGTCACAATGGTTCTACCTCCCACTCTCCCGCAGACATTCAATTCGCCCGCAAGCAGCATCTCTACCAGTGGATAGTACTTTACTATCGAAGTGTCTACCCACGGACTCTGAAAATGTCCTCCAGCAAATAGACATGCATAAGACATGCACATAGCCGTTGAGTCAACCCCTACTTTCGGATACAATAACTCATTTGAGGTCAACTTGATATGCGATGTCACAAATGGTTTTAATGATGATCTATTAGATCCAAGTCACAGCCGTAGACCAGATAGGTCAAGTCGCGCCCGTGGGTGTTTCAAGTCGCTGATGTATCGTTAAAGTCGCTTATCCACACATACTTCCATTTAGGTACTGTTTTTTGGCCCGACCTTAGCGTTTGGCTTAAGGTAGGGTGGCAAATCTAAACCAAGATTTGTTCCGATCTGATAACTCACACATTATATTTTTTTCTGATGGTTGATAGAGACTTGCCAACCAATCTTTATTGTGATGTCATTGTGAACAGGTAAGAGGCTGGGATTGGCATTTGACGAAGATCACGCTGTCTTAACACCCCCCCCCCCCTTCCCCCCGTCACAAACCGTCAAAATTGTTCAGTCCCACCCCCTTCCCCCGCCTTTTTCTATTGCGTGATGTAATTTATGAATGCGCCGTGGTGCTCATTTCACTTTAATTGAGTATCAGTACTCAATTGTACAAATGACGCAATCCATCTAGCTATGAGCCAAGAGCAAAAAAAAAAAAAAAAACATCCACAAACGCCCGCTAAGGAATTAACTGCTCAAAAACTAGTGATTGACAGCTTCACGTGTGTCCTGATGTACCCAGTGACTGCAGTTGGGAATGTACCTGTGCCTGTGTGCGTGTGTGTGTATGTGTTTGTGTATGTGTGTATGTGTGTGTATGTGTGTATGCGTGTATGCGTGTATGTGTGTATGTGTGTATGTGTGCATGTGTGTGTTTGTGTGCATGTGTGTGTGTGAACATGCAAGTCCATACCTGTACGTACATGTGTGCATAGATGTGGCACCACATCCATAAGTGTAGAATATCAAATCAGTTGCACAATTATCACACACCATTTTCTTTCCTTGAAAACTGAGTGACACTGAAGAGTGCACAAAAAAAAGACACTTTCAACTACAGTACTGTACACAATCTAAGGGTACATATTGAACCATTTAAACTGAAATCGTCTGTTGTACTTCCCGAACATAGTACAAGGGAACGCATGATCTTCAGATAGCTTATTATGCTTTTTTTTTTTAACGAAGCACACTTTTCAGCAGCTGATAAGGATTGAATGCTAGTGCAAAAATAAGTAATCTAGCAACATGTACTAGTTTTTACTCACTGAGACAAATTAAAGGACAAGTGCCATTGTTATTATGCAAGAGGCTTTTTTTTTCTTAGAGCGGTTCAGGGCTGAAATATTGATATTAACCACCTTATGTCTATGTAAACTTACCAAAGGGGGATTTCCAGTGGCCAATGCAGGAGCACCCTTCCAAAATTTAAATCAACTTACACTACCTGCCTGGCACATCCTCTTTCATCAAGCAGTGTTGCTAGCTGTATTCAGGGAATTAAATGAGTGTACAAATACTCCTAAAGAAGTGTATTGCAATAGCATGATATGAAGCACGTGATGTACTTATTGTGAGAGGGCTGGTATCAGCAATCTGATGAGCACGTGTACACTCGTTTAATACCCTGCATTCACTAATGCGACATGGGACGTGCAAAATCGCGCAGATGAAAAAGCAGGTCTGTAAGACCTAGGTTGCCCATGGCATATTGAACCTACCCTATCATTGCAGTTTGCAGTGGGTCAGGGCCTTGTGGTAAATTTACACATGTAGTCTGGTAGCACTGTTGAATGCCGGTCATCTGGTCCCCAGATTAATACTGAAACAAGCTAGTAAGAATTTCATAGTCCATTTAAAAAAAAACACAGGCTCGATCCTTTTTAGCTAGGTGTAGCCTACGTGGCTACTGGAAAGTGCATCTTTGAAGGCGAGAGCTGCAAACCAACTGTATAGGTATATCAAAATCACCATTTTGTGCGTACACGTCAGCCGGCGTGGTTGTGGCTATGCGCTTCGAGCTGCTGGCAGGCTGACATTAGTCTCGTACCCAGACCCACATCGCAGCTGCGGATGGTTACATCACCGCTACGCGTAGCGATGATGATGTAATCCATCCGCAGCTGCGATGTGGGTCTGGGTACGAGACTAGGTTGACATCGCCGCTCGCTCAGCAGTGGCGGCGGAAGGGGGGGGGGGGGTCTCGAGCACCCCCAATATTGGCAACGGGGGGCTCAGCCCCTCTTATCCTAACAACAGGTAGTGCATTTAATTAATCAATAATTCATTAATCAATTACCAGTCGCGCCACACCGGCAGCGGATCAATTGTAGCAATAGCCAAAAACATCTTCATATCCAGAACAATAGCTATCTCATTGACACTTTTGTTGCTATATAAGGCAGCTGTTGTAGTCATTTGTCACGTGCTTGAATAATATTCATGAATATAATTATCTTTGTGTTTAGAGCCCCCCCCCCCCCAATCATAAATGTCTTCCGCCGCCACTGCTCAGTGCAGTACTGATACGGGATACAGTGGCGTGGTGGCTATTTATTGGCTGGGGGGGCACTCGCATATTTTGGCGCCTCCCCCCCGGCAAGCTACGCTCGTACGTATGAGTAAATAATAATCAAATACATGCGCTAGCTGAACAATCAGTGCACGTGCGATGACCGTTGTACTAACTATTAATAATCCTTGGTCATTCGTACTAATATAAATAACCTTGGATTGACATAGAGCGTCTATGTTGCATGACACCAGAGATCATATATAGATGATCTCTGATGATACGGTCAAATCAATAGCATTTTATAGGGTGGAGGGGTGAAAGGGGGGGGGGGGGGGGGGGGGAGCCGGGAGCGCCTTTGTTCGAACAAGTGATTGCCGATTCAATTGCCATGGTATGATTTACGTATCGGAGGGAAAATTAATTGTTACAAACTTTCAGTTGTTGGCGCCCCTATTTTTAAGCCCCGCAGGGGGCGCAATTGCCCCCCCCCCCCCCCCCCCCCCCCCCCCGGCCCCCCCTGGCCACCACGCCACTGACGGGATAGCGCTTTATTCCGACATGGGCGGGTTGCTACATGTACAGCGCACAGATAAAGTAGGCTTTACCGTTACTGGACGTGAAAACTAACTGTATAAACTGAAGTTGGGTTTGAGCGATTCCAGTTCCTATTGTAATATTCCTCCAAGTTCAGAACTCTCAGGGGGGAGGGGGAAATCCCTACCAATAGGGGTAAGCTGTTACCGAGGTCACTAGACTAGCACTCATTATTAACATATCAGATTCGCGAGTTCTATAATTTAGATGTGACCATTAATTCACTATGAAATATTAGTTAATAGCTATTTCATCGATAAATAAATTCGCTTATGAATAAATTATAAAAGGAAATTAAATTATCTTCATTTTAGATTATGGTGTGGTATCCGTGCCAAAAATGAGAAATTTGTTATGCGTGTGAAATTTTTCACGCGTGTGAAATTTATTATACGTGTGAAATTCCTTATATGTGTGAAATTTCTCGTTTGTGTGAAATGTATTGCGTTTTCCGTGCCAAAAATGAGACAATTCTCATGCAAGTGAAATTTTGCATTTGCATGAAATTTGTCATTCGTGTGAAATCTCTCGTTTGTGTATACCTGTACTGTGCTATTCATGCCAAAAATGAGCAATATCTCACGCGTGTGTGGAATTTCTCATGCGTTTGAAATTTCTCACGCTCATGCGTGTTGAGTTTCTCATGCGTTTGAAATTTCTCATGCTCATGTGTGTAGAATTTCTCATGCGTTTGAAATTTCTCATGCTCATGTGTGTGGAATTTCTCATGCGTTTGAAATTTCTCATGCTCATGTGTGTGGAATTTCTCATGCATTTGAAATTTCTCGTGCGTGTGGAATTTCTCACTTATGTGAAATCTCTCACGCGTGAGGAATTTCTCATGCTTTTGAAATTTCTCACGCATTAGGAATTTCATATGCGTGAGGAATTTCTCATGTGTGTGGAATTTCTCATGCATTTGAAATTTTTCATGTGTGTGGAATTTCTCATGCGTTTGAAATTTCTCGTGCGTGTGGAATTTCTCACTTGTGTGAAATTTCACACGCGTGAGGAATTTCACATGCGTGAGGAATTTCTCATGCGTGTGGAATTTCTCATGCGTGTGGAATGTCTCATGTGTTAGAAATTTCTCACGCGTGAGGAATTTCTCAAGCGTTTGAAATTTCTCACGCGTGAGGAATTTCTCATGCGAGTGGAATTTCTAATGTGTGTGGAATTTCTCATGCGTGTGGAATTTCTCATGCGTTTGAAATTACTCAGGTGGGGAAGAAATTATTTTTTAAACGAAATTTTAGATCGAAGAGACGCTGTGTAAATAAACGCGCAGGATCATCGTAAATGGCTCGTGTGAAACACGCACACTCTTCCTCCCAGCCGTCATTCAGTCGCCAGTGAGTTAGTTCTATTGATCGAATCAAACTATGCAGGTCCTTGCTTTCCTACGTACTACAGAGTTTCACACGAGCCCATCGCTTGCGTTATATTTATACCTAAATGAAGGTAGGTATCCTTCGGCACTGTGCCATGGGAGTTGGTTTCAGCATTAGGAGTTAGCTCATTCAATATAAAATAAGTGTGCCTGAACAGGAAACACGTATAGAAAAAAAGACGTCGGGATTACCTGTTTAGTAACATCATCACATTTATATCTATCTATTTATAGTCGATCTATAGAAATCACTGGCGACTGAAAAGACGGCTGGGCGGTATGAAGCGCCGTATGGGACAAAATTGATCCTTTTCTATCGACGCGATGTTTTTCATTCGGATAGTCATTTTACCAATCGCAATGACGGGTTTTACCTATCGCAGTGGTGGACCTTGCTTATCGAATTGAAGGTTTCTATCATATCGATTGCTTTTTTGTCCATCGATCGTCAGTTGCACTCACAGAAATTTTCATATTGATCGTATGGAACGCCGTTTAGGTCAAAATTCGTCGTTTCTATTTGACAGCAAACCTCAATCGATGGAAAACAATCATTGCAATAATGACGTCGATCATCTTCGAACAATCGCGTTTTCACTTCGATCGAACGCGATCGTTGTCACATCTACTTCGACGAAAATCGATTGAGGCCAAAACTGGTTCCATGCGTCTGGATCGAGCCCAAATTGTGTGCGATGGAACGTCGCACTAGACGTATCGACACAGGTCGGGTATCCATTAACTTAAAAATTTATTCTACTTTTTTGACGCCAAACTCGTATCGACGAAACTGTATCGGTGTATAAATCACGTCGGTACAATCCTATCGGTCTCTTTTTCGCATCGATAGAAAACAATCGAGGTGTAAATAATCCTTAATAGAAAGGTTTTCCCTCTGACAATTGAGTCATAATGATACGGTATATTATGCAACATATGTTCAATATAATTATAACTGTAATTTAAATTCATATAATCGATATAATACATTGCATACACACTAAACTACATAGACAATTATACTGCTAGGGTTTGGGTCACTGGTTTGTGGGTACTAACACATGAGTCTGCTTATGGGTTCAACATGCATGCATGTAACTGTGACTTTACTGATATGTACATTTTACACACACACACACACACGCACACACACACACACACACTTCATAGAGTCTGGGTGATTTTACTTTGTGTAAATGCCACTGCTTCAAATGCAACCACAACATCCCTTAACCTCAATACAGGTATTAAAGTTAGATGCACGATTGGATGTGCTACCCCTACAGACTAAACTACACAACTGCAAGTACTGTGCGTGCGTGTACCGATGACAAAATAGATGTTTGACTGAGACGTCATGGGAATACATGTATCTATTGCATACACACTAAACTACATAGACAATTAGACTGCAATGCTGCATTTATTCTGGCAGTATCGAAGCCACGCTCCATCTTCCATCTCTATCTTTCACTTTAATGCGGGCGATTGCACAGATTTGTAGCATTTTGCTATGAGACGTCTGTCAAATTGAAGCTATATCGTCAGCTGTATGACCATACATGTTTTATCCTAGGACCTGCTACAAATGGCGTATATATGCATGATTATTTCGTAGGTTAGAGACAGTTGCCTTCTTGGAAGAAATCAATACCTAACCATGCACCACTTGACACCATCCTGAAACTCTGAAGGGCCAAGTTTGAGATTAATTGATCCCAAGTGCGGGAACAACCTGGAGCATCGGGAGAAGAGGCAGATAGAAGTCGCGTGCTCTATATTATTTCAGAGATAAGGGATTCCTAGAGTTGTCTAAATTGGTGGTTTTCAAGTATGCTTGCTGGACAAATCTTTTTTGGTGTCCTGGTATAGCTCCAACACTGCTTTCATTGAAGCAGTCCGCAAGGGGTATATGGGCGAAATATATCAGTAATGTCGTAAGGATTGTAAATGATGGTAATTAGTACTGGAACCACTGCCATGCAGAGGCTGTAAGAAGTGTGATGTGATAGGCCACACAGTCCAAGGCCAACTCTACATATAGACTAAGTTTGGCCTGTTGCCAAGCACAGTCTGGGGTGTCTACGGAGATGCACGAAGCACTGACGAACATCGTAATCGTACAGTCCGCGAGTCAAAACTTCAGAATGCTGGATCTTGACAAGTGCACTGATTTGCATAATCCCGGCACCACACTGCACTTCATGACGCAGCAATAGCAGGGCAACTTCAGAGTACACTGAGCCAACCTCCCTCATGTAGTTGGTCCAGTGGTTCGCTACAACTTTAGAACAGCAGAATATTCTTCGTCTCCTATTGGTACGCCAAGTCGGGATTTCGAGATGAGGGACATTGCATGTGCATGATGCTGCATTTAAATTTGCAGACATCCTCAAATGATGGCAGGATAGAGTTAGAGTCTAATAATGCAGGAGTCACAGTTGGGGTAATCATATTAAGATTGAAGTGGGATGCGATGTGTGAACGAGCCACAACAAGAAACTTTTTTTACATGCTATTGTTAGTTTCAGTTTTTGTGTGGATGGTTTTAAATTAATGGGGTTTGAACGATTCTCCAACTTATGTCACCAGGAAACTGAGTTATATATGAATTTAGCCAGAGAGTGGTGCTATAAGCTAAGGTTGAGCTGGGACAATAAGAACTCCAAATTTTCCATATATGTTATGTAAATGCTTTTACTTGAAAAAGGACCGCAGAATGCCAGCCAACTATTTATACTTCTATTTCTTTGACTATGTACATCTGTGCTAACCAACATAACGATAGAAAATTAGCTTTGTTGTGTATTTAAAAGTATTTCTTCCAATACATGTACATTCGAATTAATGGACGAGTAAACGATTATGCGTCGCAATGCATTTGCATGTCCGAAGTTTACTTCCACTTCTGATGTCAATGCATATGTGATGGCGCTACGTTTTTGGCCTCTCTCATGCAGTATGCATATGGTACTATACTAATAGCATAAGTAATTTTAATGAACACAAAAGAAAAATTCATTTAACAGTTCAATGATTGTCAATACAGGAGTGCACATATGCCCTGGTTGCTGTGTACAATGACACCGCATAATCACAGGAGATCTGCATAGGGTCAATGGTATTCTTCAGCTGTTCCATTTGCTGTGCTGCCAGTGGGCATTGTGTATCAGGTACATCAATGTCATCATTAGCACTCGTAGGACATGGACAAGCAAAGTCTATGCCATAATCCTCATAACTAATAATATGCTCTGACACACCTTGAACAGCTGAATGGTCTGAATTCAGCTGTGACATTCCTTTGACCCATAACTGATAAGGGCTCTTGTTTTTCTCACTCCGAAGCTTGTGATGACTGTAACTCTCACGAAACATATCCAGGTTATGTTGGATGCGAGGTAGAAATATATAATGCAGACAAAACAGATCATTTTCATCAGAAGGGTTGAGCAAATTTTCATCTTCAAGAGCATAGAATATGTCATAAAACAAATATATACACCCCACAAATACATCCCTCCATAACCGCTCAATCCTCTGGTTATGCACACTTCTACCAGTAATGCAGCTTCCACGACCAGGTCCACGCTCTGGATGATTCAGCATATGTTGAGATACCAAAACGTTTTCACAACCCTTGTCACATCTGACCCGTGAAGGGAGACCATATGCAGTAACTGCACCAAGAAAGCATTGTAATACTGTTTCTGATTTGTTATTGTTGGATGCTCTTAAATACACAGGCAACCTCGAAAAACCATCTATGCCACCATGAACAATGATTCGCCACCTGATTAACTTATGGTGACCATCTATGTGCCACAAGCTGTTAGGCATGGGAACAGAATACACCCTCCTATGAAGGATGCCATTGAAACGACTTCTAATGCCTCTACAATCGATTCTTTGAAGGCTGTTTCGAATTCGTTGGCGCTGAACACGCAAACCCATTTGCCTTAAGTATCCTTCAAAGCTTTTTTCACCTGAACACGGGTGGTTGATAATAAATTGATTAGTAATCATGTCCAACTGCAAGTCAGTATGGTCGCTGTAATCGGTCATGCTCTCAAGACCATATTGCACGATTCTTCGTTTTACAGTACTGCTGGATACACGAAGCATGCTGGCTATATCCGAAACACTGAACTGAAACTATAGAAGTAACGAAAGTTGCTCTTCCGAAACAAAGACACGCGGCCTTCCTCTGCCGCGCTGATGGTGGTCTTGTAATAATTTCTTGTTCTCCAGGGACGTATAAATGTCGGCTATGCATTGAAGCAGCATCTCACCGCCATTCGATGGTAAAAGATCCGCAACAATGCTAACATCTCTAAGAAGACGTTCCGCCTCCAGTATTAAACCGTCCATGTCAGAAAATCCATTACCAGAACTGTCAGCTATTCTACGAATAGTAGCCTCTGCTAAAATAAAATAAAACTAACATCAGCCATCTTACATCGGGATAACACACGTGACAAAATTGTGGTGAATAAAAAATAAAACCAAAAATGAATTATTCCGTAGTACATGATTACACACAGTTGGTTAAATACGAAGTTAATAACTTTCATCAGCTGGATGTGATGGTGTGATTCGAACGATAAGCATCTTTGTAAGAGAACTTCTTTTTCAGGACTCTTATGTGAATATCAGTCAAATCAAATACTATCCATCACTCTTTAATGCTGCCCTCCCTTTTTCAGGTACTATTACGCGTAGCTTCATAGCACCATTTATAGCCACCACCTCTGATGTTGTTAGAAGCACAAACTCTGGAGAAAGGGGAGAATGAGTAAGGAGAGGAAGAGAATAGGAAGGAGAGGTCAAATGGGAACCACATAAGTGAGTCTAGCATCAAATGCATCATTCTTTGCTTTGTGGTGACGGTGGGGGTGGGGGGAAGGGTGCAAAAATTCTATTGATTGGGCTAGCTGCTCCTCTGGGCTCTAGGGCCTTCCCCCATGAATTCAGTGTTGTGGTACATGTGGGCTTGTGGGTACATTGTATTATCTACCATCTCCATGTGGGTTTGTGGGTATTACCTGTACATGTAACCTTTCAGGGTCAACAAGCCAGGTCAGTATGTGTGTGTGTATGTGTGTGTGTGTGTGTGTGTGTGTGTGTGTGTGTGTGTGTGTGTGTGTGTGCGTGCGTGCGTGCGTGTGTGTATGTGTGTATGTGTGTGTGTGTGTGCGTGTGTGATAGCGCTCACTGTACATATATATACATGTATATGTCCACAGCTCACTAGGGTTTGTGGTCACTGGTTTGTGGGTACTAACACATGAGTCTGCTTATGGGTTCAACATGCATGCATGTAACTGTGACTTTACAGATATGTACATTTTACACACACACACACACACACACACACACACACACACACACACACACACACACATTTCATAGAGTCTGGGTGATTTTACTTTGTGTAAATGCCACTGCTTCAAATGCAACCACAACATCTCTTGAACTACCTCAATACAAAATTGGATACACTATTGGATGTGTTACTCCTACAGACTAAAATAATAAAACTGCAAGTACTGTGAAGATGATGGGCTTCAGTTGGAGAGTAACTACAGTACTAGATGCATTCCAGTGTATGCAGGGATAGCAGAGTATGCACTCCATCTAATGCGCATCCTCTATCCAAATGTGTGAAACCAGCTAAAAATTAAAAATTCTACAAAGCTGTTGAACCCACACCACAAACACACACACCACACACACACACACCACACACACACACCACACACACACACCACACACACACCACACCACACACACACCACACACACACACACACCACACACACATACACACAGCCCAGCTTCCCACAGTACACACTGATTTGCAAAGTTATACATCCATAATGTGTTTAGTAGTAGCATTACAGCAAATGAACACTATGGAGTCTGTTTACGCATGTGTGTGTGTGTGTGAACATTTAAATGTATGTATTGTGTGTATACCAGATGTTCACTAATAAACAAATAAAGGCAATGGTTTAATCACTTATGACTGGATTGAGATAAACACTGAGATTTTGAGCATGAAAATGACCGTGCAAGTACAGACTTCATCAACAACCACAGCATGCACAGGTCAAGGAAAGTACCGTCCACATAATGAATTCCAATTACATCAAAATATACTTAATGCAATTCATCTCGGCAAAGAGGGTGGGCCTAAGATACACCCATGCCCCCTACACAAAACAGGCTCAGGCAAGCCACCTTTTAATCTTTATTTGTGACAAGGCTAGCTGACACCAAATTAAAGTAGTTTCATTAGAGCAACTAACTGTACATGCAGTAGTCGTTGTGAGTGGGTTTTAATTGGGGAGGAACAAGAGTATTTCATTGGATACCTTGGGTATGGGCTGTTTGGGAAGTAAAATGCACGTGCACACACACACTGGGTACTACTGCTTCAATATCTGCAACCATCTGTACAAAAATTGATTTCTTGAATTAATTGTATGAAATATTGTGCACATCTGGATGCATATGATGCTCTGCTATTGCTTTGTCACTCATTTGCAATACCCAAGTTGTGCACCTCTCCTGTCAGCAATTGGCATCAATTATCTACTAATAGAACATCACAGACATTTTTGACTACATGTATCATCTTCACCTTGGAATGAGGACCAGTTGAGCAGTGAGTTGAATTCCAAGGCATAGAGGAAACAGCACAGAGTACTGGAACTTCAACACAGATATATTTAACTGCATCATATTCATGGCACACCATTAATGGCACTAGACAACAGCTTTCTAACAAAATCATGATTTCCAAAGGGCCTCGCGTATTCAAGAGCCTCAAATTCCCATGCATTGTTCTTTGCTAATTGGAAAAGCCAACACCTACAATGATGCAGACCAGCTCCACGATATACAATCATTCTTTTTAATGTCAATATGTCAAGGGTGAGGTCTTCAGGCGAGCGGGGGGGGGGGGGGGGGTGGGGGGGGGGGATTACAATTTCATGATTTCATGTGGAATGACCCAGGGGTGGTTTGTGTATTTGTATTGACTACAATACTGACGAATGAAATGGTAATAATAGAAAACCTGGAAATTAATTCAATTAATTAATTTAATGCACTTTGTATACATGAATTGCTAGGCACAAACATGCTTGATCTCAAATCAAATATCTCTGGTGACAAAAGATTGTTAGGATCATTCCAAACATGGTCTTCCACCATCAAATGTATGATTACAAAGTTGATGCACGAAGTAAAGAAGGCTATGTGTACTCTGTATGTGAGGTGGCAGTACATGAAGGTGGCAGTACATGAAGGTGGTAGTAGTACATGAAGGTGGCAGTACATGAAGGTGGTAGTAGTACATGAAGGTGGTAGTAGTACATGAAGGTGGCAGTACATGAAGGTGGCAGTACATGAAGGTGGCAGTACATGAAGGTGGCAGTACATGAAGGTGGCAGTACATGAAGGTGGCAGTACATGAAGGTGGCAGTACATGAAGGTGGCAGTACATGAAGGTGGCAGTACATGAAGGTGGCAGTACATGAAGGTGGCAGTACATGAAGGTGGCAGTACATGAAGGTGGCAGTACATGAAGGTGGCAGTACATGAAGGTGACATTATAGTTAAGACACATCCTTGTTTAGGTGTGGTGATTCCACTAGTATAAACACTATTTAGTGCTTCCACTAGTATAAACACTATTTAACAATTTCACATGAATGTATATGTTGTGCACGTGATCACGACCGAGAAACCCATTTACATGATGATGTACGTGCTCGCATACACTGTTCTTTGTGTTCTTCCACATCTATCCTCAGGTACGTCCAATTGGTTTTACTGATTCAAGTCGGGCATATGTGTGCAATTCCGCGAAATGTGCCTGTTTTTCTGCTCTGCGCGACTGCACGCGGGTAGCCAGTTACCAACTTTATTACCAAGCGGGTCTAGGCCAACTTGATTTGCGTTCTTGCAAAGCTAGCGTTTTTAATAACAGACTCCGCCGCACTGCGCATCACGCCGAGGTCGTGGGCGAGGCTACAAATCGTAGATGGTCAATGAAATCAAACATTGTACCCTCCGCAAATCACACTGATACGCTATTACCTAAGCCAATAACGGATACCAACGTGCTCAGCGGTGCATGATGTATACCTACGTACTAGTAATCCTGGTAAACTACATAATGTATGCATCCGTCGCGGAGTTTATAATTATAATCTTGTAACACTTTGCAACATGATCTTGCTCATTGCATGCGCGCATTGAGCTAAGCTGAGCTTTAGAATATGGTAGTAACAAATGGAAGAGTTGGTAGCTTGTTTCTCTACCGAACAAATCATATTGCCGAAGATCTACGGATCCGGACCGTCGCTAACACCAGTGGCGAGGTGTGTTATGACAGCAATATTACATAACCACACACATGCAGGCCAGAACGTCACCTGGAATGGACAAGTGGTCAGAAACAACAGCCTGGTGTCCCTCTCAGTAGTTCCAAACAGAGTTAGCTCATCCGCTCCACCACAGTATCCTCTGGTGTGTCAGGGAATTACAGGTGGACAGTGGTATGAACCAAGTGGAGTCCTGTTTCCCCTAGCAACACCTGACCCTGTATCAACTCCTGGAGGTTTGGGTCAACGAAATGGGTCAGGAGGAGTAGAGCTGTATCGTGGAGGTCCTTCTGTCTTCCCACACGGTGTTCAATGTTGTACCAATACCACCATCACACTCTGTGTTGGAATGTACAGTGATCTCACACTAGCACAATCACCATCAGTCAGTCTGCCTACATCAAATGGTTATAGCTATGCTCTCTCTGTAGCAGCCACTTGTAAGTAGAGAGGAAAGTACATCACATGTGTTATGGAAGTGTTGACTCTCCCACAGATGGTCCTAACATCACAGGAGGTGTCCAGTTTCAGCTGTTGACACCTACAAATGTTGATCCACCAGTGTTCCAGTTGACCTGCAACAGCACTAGTTCTCCTCCTACAGATGTGCTGTGGACCACTAATGGAAGTCCAGTGAGTAATACTTCCTCTCAGATAGTGACAGATCGACCAACATCTACTTACAACAACATCCTGACTGTGACTGGGAGAGCATATGGGATGTACACATGCACTGTCACCACTACCTGCTCACCAGTGTGTGGAGGGTTTACTCTCAATCCAAGGTCCACTACCTCATCCCTCACTGTACAAGGTAAGTAGTGCCTATGAAGGGTGTCTTGTACCTATAGACATGTACCTCTATACAGCTCCTCCTGGCCCACCCACTGGTGTCACTGATGTGCAGTCTGGTCCCACATCTGTCAGTGTCTCTTGGACTGCACCAACCTCAGGTGGTCCAGTGACCAGATATGATATCTACTATGTAGCTAATGGAGGCCCAAGTACAAGTGGAGGTTCAACTAATTCTACCTCTTATGTCCTAACCAACCTTCAAGTTGGGGTTCAGTACAACATCTCTGTCATAGCTGTGGGCACATCTCTGCCATCTCTGAGTGCTAATGTGACAAGGACTTTGAGTGAGCCTCATTTTCTAATTATTAAAGTTATCCATCCTTCCCTCCTTTCTCACTCCACCTCAGTCCCATCCCCACCCTCACTCACATTAGCACAGGTCACCTCCACATTCATCACTGTCATGTGGTCACAGCCTGGTGGGGAGATAGGTACAACCTACACCCTCTCCTACACATACCAGGGACCATGTGCTGGAGTTGGAGGTGGTGGGAATGTGTCTGTTGGTAATGCTACCCAGTACACCATCACTGGACTGCAGGAGTTCAGTGCCTACATCCTCACCATCACTGCCTCCATTGGTGTAGGGAGCAGTCCTCCAGCTAGTGTGCTAGTCAACACCTCCTCAGCAGGTGAGCTAGATGACCTCATCACAAGATGGCTGACTCCCTGCCCTTCTCTCCCCAAAGCTCCTTCTGCTCCTCCTAACAACCTCACTCAAGTGACCAAGACCTCCTCTACCGTGACCATCAGTTGGGGGGAGGTCCCCTGTCAGGACCAGAACAGTGTGATAGTGGAGTACAGGGTTCTCTATGGAGCTGTGACCAGTGGTGTGGGAGGGACAGTAGCTAATACCTCTGGGAGGACATTGACTGTGAATGGACTATCTCCCTATACCAACTACTCCATTGAAGTGTCAGCAGTCAACAGTGATAGAGCCATGGGACCTTACTGTTCTCTTCTCTTTGTGGTGACTGACCAAAGCAGTATGTCAAGGGTTGTTACTTTGTACAAAATACAGATTGATGTATGGCACATGTGACACCATGCACTGGTTCTTTTTGTGCCTCCATCTTTCTCATCCTCTTCCTCACCAGCTGCACCAGGACCAGTGACTGGACTCCAAGCCTTCAACAAGACCTTCACAACCATCACACTCACGTGGCAACCTCCTCCTGTCCCCAATGGGGTGATCATCATGTATCAGGTGACCTACTCCACCAATGGAGTAGTCAACACCTACAACACAACCACACCCCCAGTGACAGTAACAGGGCTGGTACCAAGGACCACCTACACCTTCTCTGTCACTGCTTACACCATCACAGGACCAGAGACACCACTACAAGTACAGACCAGCACTGCAGATATACGTGAGTGATCTTCACCAGCATTTGTAGCTAGGGTGTGGTTATCAAACTAGAGACTAGAGATCATCATGTTGCTGTCATAGTGATATTTATACACCTATGTGTTCAGTCAATGGTGACTATATACATGGGCTACAAGAGGTTTACTGCAAAGCTCCTGCAACCTATGTACATGTATATGTGGTACATGCTTCTCTAATGCATGAATAGAATTATGAACATACAGAGATAATTATTAAAAAGGCCAGGAGCACATGTGTGTGTGTCTTTATCCCCACTACAGTGTTGTGTGGTCGAGTGGCTGGTATGCTTGAAAGAATGTACTAGTTCTTCGTGTGGTCACTACATACTCCATATGATGCCACGTCTTCTCCATTAGCCAATGTGACTGGAGTGATGGTCTCAGCCATCAACACAACATCTGTCCGAGTGTCCTGGCTGGCTGTCCAGCTCCCTCCAGATGGCATCCTTACAGGGTACACAGTGTATTATCTTTCTCTTCCCAACACTTCAAAGAGGCAGTCGGGTGGGTACACCAGTCACACCTTCCCTCCTACCTCCACCTCTGGTGACATCAACAACCTCAATCCTAATGGTGTGTACCAGTTCAGTGTGGTTGCCCAGGTGAACATCACGGGACAGTTGTACAGTGGAGTCATCCCTTCATCAGGGAGTACCATTGCAACAGGTTAGGAGGTATTGCTTAAATTATCCTCACATCATGAAGTCCTTACTGTTCCCTCATGATGTAGAGGGAAGCCCCACTTCTGCTGCTGGTGGAGCTGTCATTGGAGGAGCTGTGGGGTGTGTGGTTGGAGGTGTGTTTGGAGGTGTGGTGTTGGTACTGATTGCAGCTGCAGTGGTTGTTGTCATAGTGATTCTCTTAAGGTCAGGGTCCTTTAGAGCATATGCACATACCCAGTGTTGCATAAACATAAAACACATACCACTTAACTAAAATACACATCCACAACACACACATACACATACGCATGCACATACACACACATGCACACACACATAACACACACATACACACATGTGCATGCACACACATACGTATACAACACACACTAGGCACACACACTCACAAAGGCACAAAGGTCACGACACCACAAGTTCTGTGACAAACACATCACCTTATGGGAAGATCAAGAAAACCACTTCCCATACTACCGAAATGGACACCATCGATACAGGGAAAACAGAAGAGGTGCAATATGCCACCATTTCTGGAGAGCCAGCACACCAGGGTAACACCATCACACAACACTGGACCCTATCCCTCCATCCATCCCTCTCTCTTCCATATCTCTCCTCGTCCCTCCTTCTCTCCCTCCCTCCCTCCCTCCCTCCCTCCCTCCCTCCCTCCCTCCCTCCCCTCCCTCCCTCCCTCCCCTCCCTCCCTCCCTCCCTCCCTCCCTCCCTCCCTCCCTTCCTCCCTCCCTCCCTCCTCCCTCCCTCCCTCCCTCCCTCCCTCCCTCCCTCCCTCCCTCCCTCCCTCCCTCCCTCCCTCCCTCCCTCCCTCCCGTCCTCCCTCTCATACATTCTCTCACTCCAGCTCCCTCCATTAAGGAGTTCCCTACTGACTCTGATGTGGTGAATGGGGAGGAGGTGGTCTTCAATGTGCGTGTCACGGGATACCCAAGACCCTCCTTCACCTGGTACCAGAATGGGACCAATATGACCACAGACCACTCCTTCACGCTTGGGGAGGATGGAAGCCTTGTCATCCACACGGCAGAGATGGGGCATGCCGGGGTGTATGAACTGGAGGTGGCCAATGAACTGGGTGTGGACAGACGTCGGGTGTCTCTTGGAGTGTATGGGAGTGAGATAGAGCTGCCTGGGGACTACCAGATGACCCTACCAGCAGTCCCTCTCACCAAGTTTGGACCCTACGTCGCAAAGAGCCATGAGAAAAATAATGTTGGGTTCACCAACCAGTATAGGGTAAGTCTGTGTCACCATGGAAACAGAAGAGTTAACCCTTTCATGCCCTTTATCAGTCTCTGGAGTCTACTACCAAACGTCCTTCAACGGTGGCTTTAAGCAGTGAAAATAAGTCTCTTAACAGATTTGCTAACATAGTACCATGTAAGTCTGGGACCTGGTGTGTGGGCTAGGGATGAGGAATCTTGCACCCCACCCAGATGATGAGAATCTAATCCAGCTGTCTCCAATAGAGGGTCAGCAGGACTGCCAGAAAAGCTACATCAATGCATCGTACATTGCTGTGAGCACATGGGTTCATGGTGTGTTCTGAGAACTACAAAGATGTGTTTCTTCTTACCAGGGATACTCTGAGCCAAAGAAGTTCATAGCCACCCAAGGTAACACACCTTCTTCAAGGAGTGCCTCTTACCTCCTACATCTTCTCATCTCCAAGGTCCTCTTCCATCCACCGTCGTGGACTTGTGGAGATTGGTGTGGCAGGAGGGTGTGTCCACCATCGTCATGGTGACCAACATCAAGGAGGATGGCAAGGTCAAATGTCAGCAGTACTGGGCGGAGTCAGGCCATCAGAAGTATGGACCATTCAGTGTAGCCATCACTGAGCAGAAAGACTTTGCAGACTATGTCATCAGAGTCTTTGAAGTGACTGTGAGTGTGACAACTGACATGTTGAAGCCTATTGACATACTCATAGTCTGATGTGATAGCAGTGACTACCTTGGGTTTTCAATACAGCGTTTGTGCATTTTCATTTGCAGACTATGTCATCAGAGTATAGAAGTGACTGCGAGTGTGACATAGTGTGGATATGTGTAGTCATTCAGAGTCCTATGTATGGTAATGACAAATTCAATGCCAGTATTTGTGCCTTTCTCTAAAGCTGCCCCCCTTTATTGAGTTATTTGGAATGATTCAGAAGAAATAGTCAATGCCATAGTCCCCAGTCCTTACACTATATGCTTCCTCTATAGCTCTCAGGGTCAGCAGCAAGGAAGGTGACCCAGTTCCACTTCACTGGCTGGCCTGACCATGGGGTACCAGAGTACGCCACCTCCCTCCTGGCCTTCCATAGGAAGGTCAAGTCCCAACATGATGGAAGCAAAGGACCAATCCTGGCACACTGCAGGTGAGTGGAGGGAGGGGGAGGAGGGAAGGTGTATGTGTGGAGGGGTGTCATGGTGTCATTTTGACCCCACAGTGCTGGTGTGGGACGTACGGGAACTCTGATTGCAATAGACACAGTGCTGGAGCAGATAGAGAAGGAGGGGCTGGTGGACATAGCTGGTACCATCAGGAAGATGAGACAACAGAGGATGAAGATGGTCCAGACACCTGTAAGCCCCATTCCTGTAGCCCCTCCCATCCTCACATAGCCCCTCCCACCTCCTTGGCTACAGGATCAGTACATATTCCTCCATGATGCCATTCTGGAGTCTGTGATGTGTGGGAACACACAGATACAAGTTTCCAACATCCACAAATCTCTGAACACATTTGAGACAAAGGACCCCACCTCCAATAAAACTGGACTAGAGTCACAGTTTGAGGTTTGCTTGTAACAATCCAATGATGCAAATCATTATGTTGTCTGTAACCATGCAGGTCTTGGAGCAAGTGTCCCCTGATCCTAAATCAGTACACAGAGATGTTGCCTTGGAGGAGGCGAGGAAGAACAGAAGTATGGACTACCTCCCACGTGAGTAGTGTAGGAGAGAGAGGGGAGGAGACACTAGTGATGACTTCTCTGTCCACAGCTGACCGATATCGTGTGATCCTGAAACAAGAATATCCAGACTACATCAATGCCACCTTTGTTAATGTAAGTATTTAAAGATGAAAGTTGTCATGGATACCATGGTTCCATCCTCAGGGATACAAGAAACAGAAAGCCTTCATCATAGCTCAAGGACCTTTGAAGTCCACTTGCAGAGACTTCTGGAAGATGGTGTGTGACAGGAAATGTGGAGCCATTGTCATGTTATCCCAGCTGGAGGAGGGAGGGAAGGTGAGTGGGTGGAGCTTTAGGGTGCCCAGACTGCTCTTACCCTGGTGGTATGCAGGAGGTGTGTCATCAGTACTGGCCGGACCAAGGCATTGAGAGCTATGGGGAGTTCACCATTGAGAGTGGGGAGCAGGAGGCTCATGACGGCTACACCATAACGACCCTGAACTTAGCAGCTGCCAAGGTGGGTGTGACCTAGCTACGAATTGTTTGAAGTGTGGGACTGGTTGGTGTGTGGTGGGCATGTGTATGGAAGTGACCCTTTTAAAGTGACACCAAGCCAGTAGCAGTCTTTACTATACTGAATGGGTCTGGTTTGGCTAGGGCTCGATTGCTATATGTTGTGTAGTTCTCCATTCCTGTGGGTGTTGTGTAGTTCTCCATATCTGTGGGTGCTGTGTAGTTCTCCATATCTGTGGGTGTTGTGTAGGTCTCCATATCTATGGATGTTGTGTAGTTCTCCATATCTGTGGGTATTGTGTAGTTCTCCATATCTGTGGGTTCTCCATATCTGTGGGTGTTGTGCAGTTCTCCATATCTGTGGATGTTGCGTAGTTCTGGGTGTGGCTAGGGCTTGATTGCTATGAGTTGTGTAGCTCTTCGGGTGTTGTGTATTTCTCCATCTCTATAGCAATGCTTGGTGCTCTACCTGGAATTTTATCATTGCAATGGCTGAGACCATCATATGGAGTATGACAATGTAGTGACCACACGAAGAACTAGTACATTCTTTCAAGCATACCAGCCACTCAACCACACAACACTTGTACATTATAAACACACACACACACACATGTGCTCCTGGCCTTTGGTAATTACACATACATTCATAATGCTATTGGTGCATTGAGATAGACCTTATGATGATCTTTGATTGGTCTGCACAAAACACACAGAGCACCCAAATACAGCAGGTGACCCAGTTCCACATCACCAACTGGTCACCTGATGGGGTGTGTACCAACCTTGCTACCATCACTGATGTCATTCAAGAGGTGGACAAGGTGCAGAGAAGGACTGGGAACCAGCCCATCGTGGTACACTGCAGGTACCTCCTTCCCCTGTGCCTTGGATCATGTGAGATCACATGATGCTTCCTCCTCCCCATCCAGTGACACAGTGGGAAGGTCTGGTATGTTCTGTGCCATCACCATGGTAACCCAGCAGTGTAAGACAGAAGGAGTGGTGGATGTGTTCCAGACAGTCAAGTCTATTCGTACCCAGAAGCCTGGAGCAGTGCTCACTGTGGTAAACCATACCTCATGTGTCGTCCAACATGGCTACCTGCATTATGTCTCCATGGATACAGGACCAATACCAGAGTATCTTCAAGACCATTGTTGTGCTTCTTGATCAATTCGATCAGTACTCAAACTTCCGATGAAAAGAATGACCACATCGATATGAAATAAACCAAAGTTGTTATTACCTTATCAATTATTGTTTTTTTATAGATGGAATATGTGTGTGCATTTGCCCTATGTATGTTCATGTGTGTGTGTGTGTGTGTGTGTGTGTGTGTGTGAGTGTGTGTGCATGTGTGTGTTTGTGTGTGTGACTTTTTCAATACAATCAATTACTTTGTAGATGAGCAGTGGCATGTAGAGGAAGTGTGAAGATGTTAAGGAAAGCACAGAATGCCATTTGTAAAGAAACCACATTCACCTGAGGTGGATTCAATATGCAAGCATAACAAATAGTCATGACCAGACCCGACACAACGATGAATTATGGTTCATTCAGGCACCCTTTCCTGTGTACAAGGGATGGGTTGTTTGTTTTATTTTCTCACTCACTACTGCCTCAGGACTTGCACAATGACCATCATGGCGACCTTATTCTTGAATACCTTCATGGTCTTTATACATGTATCTAGCCCTGGACCTGTAATGTAACACACACACCTTACTAACACATATACACACAATGACATACACACAAGTACACAAAAGGACACAAACAGCCCATCCTTTACTCAGTGTGTATATACCCTCACACCATGTGTACAAATGCATTGCATGTAATCACTCCACTCTGGAAGGCCAAAAGCACCACACAATAGACAGTGGGAATGGTGTACGATATTTCAGGTGGGTGCAGACGTATGTGAGGGAGGAGGGGAGGGGATTTACCCCAATCAATCCCAGGCCATCTAATTGTCTGCTATACCTCACCAGCAATCATTCACGCCTTACAACCCATCCTCCAGCTATCCTCACCAGCCACTCACCATCCCCACCTCATCATCCACCATATCCAGGGGTAATACTCTCCCAGAGTGACCTTTTCCAGTTCTATTTCACCCAGCAGCAGATAGCAGATATCTTTATTTTGGGTTTTGGGGGGGGGGGGGGGGGGGGGGGGGAGGGTTTGCATCCCTAAATAGGTACATAGTGTGGGAGTAAGCTTAATTTCTTCTGTGGAGTACAATTTTAGCAAAGGGATTTCTCACAGTGCCATGACAGCTTGACATACAGGTGGAACAAAACTGTGGCCTTGCCCAATCTGGTTTGTACAGCCAACCTAGAAGCCAATCTAGAGAAGGTAGTGGTTGCCTTAGTCAACTACAATAGGTATCAAAGCCTCACATGTATGACCATTGTACAATAGCTTCCTATTCCCCGTGGCAACATGCAGTCTGGCTTCTAAAACTTACCACCTAGTCCCCAGCCTTACCACCCAGTCACCAGCCTTACCACCCAGTCCCCAGCCTTGCCACCCAGTCCCCAGTTGTCAATGAGAATATCAGCAGGGTGCTTTTTCTTGTGGAAATGCCCAAGTCCACTACCTGCTTCAAGTTTGGGGTTAAGCATTGCTTGCTGCAGCTGTTAATATGTTTCTGAGGCTGTTGTGTCAAGCTATTACATCAGGGCTATTTTTGAAGGAAAGAGCATGATGGCTGGTGAGAAGTTTGTCTGGACAGAGATTGCAGAATGTGCATGGTATGGTAATAGGTAGCCCAAGCTACAACCTCAAGGCAAACTGCATCTCTGTGGGGGACAAAGCAAGGCCTAAGTTAGGGGATGGTACAGCACTCAACCACTGACATGATAAGAGGAAACTGACATCAGACGAGCCCAGCCTGCTATAGTGCTCTTAAGCAATAGCACTGCAAGCTCAGTACCTTCAAGTTTTGTGACAGTGCTCGTTGAGTCATATTCTTTTCACCTAAATGTGAGGGCAGCAAACCTTCACCAAGCGATGTAAATGTTTGTAGCATCATTTGTATAACGGCCATTCATACACTCATCTAGTACAGCGACAAAAACAGAACTCAAATAAGCTGCAGAGCAATGTGTAAACAGTGAACGTAAACCCAGACCTCCCTGGCCAGGACTTGACAAGCTTGTCTCCAGCTTGAACTGCTAGCAGAAAGGTTGACTGTGGTGCTGGTTTTCAGTAAACTATTTAGCTATCATTTCCACTATGGAATTAAGTAAAAATGACCATTTGGGTCGTTTCCGTGAAAAGGGACCTAACGCATGTTTTTTCAAGATTTCAAATTCTCTGATATTCTAGAAGTCTGAAATGTCCTCTGCATATTGCTTCTTACGCACTGGGAATCAGATTATCTGTCATGGAGTTGTAAGACTCAATTAGCCACACATTTCAACGCAAGCGTTACAGTTCTATTTAGGTCACTTTTCACCGTATTAAAATTAAATAATTGTGTGCTATTAAACATCCACGTCCATTAAAAACTGTGCACCATACAATGTGCAGGAATTTTGCATGTCCCATAGGGAGAGCAAATGGGGGGAAAGGCAAAAGGGGCAAGTGTATATAATTGTATGCATTTATCTGTGATAAAATTAAGCATGATTACATTTTCTTTATTATTTGTTGTCAGCTTGTGTCTGAATTCCATGCATTAGCTATTGTCTTCTCAGCTACATTATGCACTGTTGTTCACGAAAACACCATGAAAGCTTGGACCAAATTTCTCCTATTAAGGCTGTTTGCCATCAGCCAAGCATAGAGGATAGCATCACAAGCCCACCAACATCAATATGCTGTGTGATCTTTGGGCACTCAGTCAATTTGGTGCTTTATGGAGTCTGGCTCTATATCATTCCAGAACAAACTCTATCACCAGGAATCCCATTAAGTCACCTCAGCAGAGCCTTGTGTGTACCATATTTCTTGCGTGGAACAGATGGTATTCAAAGGCCTTGCCAGGCTCTAACATCCTTAGTTGTAACTCCCAACACACCAGTAACATGGCATCTAGCTCCAACACACCAGAGACGTGTCACCTAGCTCCAAACACACCAGAGGCATGGCTTCTACTGTCCCAAGGGACCAACACCTACACAGCCTAACATTCCTACCAAGTTTCCTGTGACTCTGATGTCCTGATGCTTTTAAGATCATTTCCTAAACTGACAGCAATGGGCCCCTCTGCATGGTATGCGGGTTCAACACCTCTTGAATGCAACTACAGTTCCATTACAAACTTCAATTTCTTCATCTCTATGGCATGTTGTAAATCTCCTAGCTACAGGCAAAGCTTCGCAACAGTTGTCCACCTACCTAGCTGGTGGGAACTTAACCAAATTGCCTCCCTGATATTCGCCCAATTGCAATTGGGGAGGTGTTGAGAAGGCTCACCAGTAAGTGTCCTGTGCTGCCTGATAAAAGCAAAAGCTGCAGATGTTTTCCAACCTTTCAACATGGGTAGTGGCGCTGAAAGAATTGTCCATCAGCTATATGCATTGACTACCATTGGTCAGATGAGGTGTTGAAGATAGACATCTCTAATGCCTTCAACCTTGTTTCAAGGCAAGTCATTCTTGAGGAGTGAGCAAAACACTTCCCTGAACTGCTTTCTTGGACCTCATGGTGCTATGGCCAGCATCCTATCCTATGGCACACACTGGGGACACTTTTCTCAGAGCAGGAAGTATAGCAGGAAGGACCTGCTAGGTCCTTTACTATTTGCCCAGCTTATAGCAAACCATGTTAGGAATGATACTGGCTGGGCTCATGTGTTACATCATGCTTGGTATTTAGAAGATGGTGCACTTTCTGGTACATCAAGTGTAAAGAGCTCTCAGCATCATCCAGTCTCTAGCCCTCCTCTTGGGTTACATGCCAATCTTAAGAAATGGCGAAGCATTGGAGCTGGAGACCCTGTCATCATTCCCTGCTGCTACATACATTCCACACTTGGATGCTATGAATCAGGCTCAGTTGAGGGGGATTTGGGCTGTGCCTCTTAGCTTTACATCATCAGCTGCTTACATATCCTCCCTGTGTGGCTCTGATTGTGCATTATCGTCACACCACCATCTGGCTGAGGTTATGCTCTGGAACCAACTCATATCAACAGAAGGAGTTGAAAAGAGACCAGATGGTTTTTCCCTGGTGCCTTGGAAATGTGGCAAGCTGCTGTGTTTGGATGCAACGTGTCCTGACCAGTTTCTGAGGCTGATGCTGTATAGCTGCCTATGCCAAAGACAAGAAAGCTGCTAAATATGGTAACCTTGCTGCTAATCCCTGCTACCTCTTCATGCTCATTGCTATTGAGATGTTTGGTCCCCATATTCATCCTTTTTTTAAGGAGCTGGGCTGCCGACTTGTTTCAGTGACTGGGGAACCAAATGCCCACTCCTACCTCAGAGGTGATGCAGCCTCTGTCTCGGGTTGTTTGGGCTGTCTCAGGCTAGACCTGCTTTGAGCCATTACTTTGTATGTTTCTTGTGTTTGTTCCTTTGTTCATTTGTGTCATTTGGTACTATTAGTACAGCATTTAGTTCCAGTAGCAGTTAAAATAGTATACACATATACATGCAATGTCTAAATTTGCATCTGGAAATCCAAAATTGGTGGTGCTGATGACATCTATGGTCGGTTGAACGTTAAACTGGTTCGTGCCAATGCCATGACTATTCTTCCAAGGATAGCACTACCAGCGTAGAGCACCACTGCCCCTCCCCTTTGTCATCCACCACTGCCCCTCCCCTTTGTCATCCACCGCTGCCCCTCCCTCCTTTGTCATCCACCACTGCCCCTCCCCTTTGTCATCCACCGCTGCCCCTCCCCTTGTCATCCACCACTGCCCCTCCCCTTGTCATCCACCGCTGCCCCTTCCCCTTGTCATCCACCGCTGCCCCTCCCCTTGTTATCCACCGCTGCCCTTCCCTTTGTCATCCACCCCTGCCCCTCCCCCTTGTCATCCACCACTGCCCCTCCCCTTGTCATCCACCCCTGCCCCTCCCCCTTGTCATCCACCACTGCCCCTCCCCTTGTCATCCACCACTGCCCCTCCCACTTGTCATCCACCGCTGCCTCTTCCCCTCCCCACCCTTATCATCCACCCCTGCCCCTCCCCCTCCCCACCTCATACGTCTTCCACTGCCATCCACTCACTCAAGGCTGGAATGTGTCTTACGATTCTCTGTCATGCAGCATTCTCACTACATTGTATGTTTTCTGTTGTGTGTGGGGCTTTGGCCTTCCAGAGTGAAGTGAAAGTGTGATACATGCTTGTACATACATGTGTCAATGTGTGTTTGTGTGTGTGTGTGTGTGTGTGTGTGTGTATGTGTGTGAGTGAGTGCGTGCATGTATGCCATGTACACACAGTTGTGTGTTATTTGTGTTTTTGTGTATGTAAGTGTTTATTCTGATTTTGGTATGGTATTGAATCCACAGTAGGAGGTAAGGTGTTTCCTCAGGTGAATGTGTGGTTTCTTTACAAAGGCACTTAGTGCTTTCCTTAACACACCTTGGTGTTTGGGTGTTGTTATGAACGCTTGTGTAAGGGAAACACCTTCACACCACACCTACTTCCCCCACATGCCACTGCTCATCTAAAAAGCAATTTTATAAACCCCACATGCCACTGCTCATCTAAAAAGCAATTTTATAAAGCCCACACACACACACACACACACACACACACACACACACACACACACACACATACATACATTATGTTCCATCTAAAGCGATACACTGAAAACATCATAGAAATTCAGTTCATGGTAAAGCAAACCCACTCAAGATTAGTGTGGTCTTTCATCAGAAGTTTGAGTACCCATTGAACTGATCAATAAGCAGGAGGAGGAAGCATCATGTGATCTCACATGATCCAAGGCACAGGGGAAGGAGGTACCTGCAGTGTACCATGATGGGCTGGTTCCCAGTCCTTCTCTGCACCTTGTCCACCTCTTCAATGACATCAGTGATGGTAGCAAGGTTGGTACACACCCCATCAGGTGACCAGTTGGTGATGTGGAACTGGGTCACCTTCATTCGACCATGCGTATTTGATCATAAATCAACTGAACATTTATCCCAGTGAATTGTGAAGGACTGCACGAAAGATTATAGTGGTAGTAAACATATGCCAATACCTGACCTTTATTATTGTCATAACCAGTAGTTGTAAGGAAACAATGCCTGCATACTATCCGCTGCACTCTGCATTGTATCAATATACCATATGCATGCAACCATTTGCATGCATGCATCTATTGAATGCTTGCACCAATTTAGGTGCATGCACACGCACAGATAGTAAAAGTATGCAGGCCTACTGATTATATATAACAGTGAATGCACATCCATGCATCAGTGCAATTGGTAGACCTGCATGGGCAGCAAGTTAGTTCTAATCTCTTCATCATGCATTTACCATGCATGCTGGTTTGACTATTTTCGCGTATATGCATGTATGGGTAAACTGCACTTCAAAGCATTCATTACTGCAGCGGTGCAGTCATGTTATCTTGCACCGTATTGTCTTGCATAATGCACAATTAACTTAACCTAATTAATCGCAGACTATGACATCATAATTGGATCATGCACCATCAACCGCATGTATCGCAATGCATGCATGCACGGATAATGCTCGTAACTAGTGAAATGAACAAGAAAAGCGTGGACATTGTAACTGACCGTTGTCCGAGGTTACCAGGCAATAGAATCTATAATAAAACCGCCGAGCTTTTTCATGTATACTGATAGAACTTAAGTATAAGCGTTGAAACATACAACCACTTTGAAAGTAATGCCGCGAGTGCTACTGACAAAGAGAATGACATGAGGCATATCCCACTGGGTTCGAGCAAGGATTGTAATAGTTAATAATCCTTGGTTAGAGCTACTAGCTGGTTCAAGTAGACAACGATGTATCAAGCAATATATGGGATCGTTTCAGCGAAAAGGGACCTGACACATACAAATTTCCAGTAGGCGCAATAGAAACGTTACGCTTGCGTTGAAATGCATATCCAGAAATGGCCCATACATAGCTGGTCTGGTCATCTTGCTTTTATTCTTAAATTGAATTGTAAACAAGTTTACTATGTATCGGTACTAAAAATCAGTCTGATTATAGTATGTGTGTTTCATTACATTGGTATTGAGCATCGTTTATCTAAAATGAAGATATTTGAATTTCTATCTTTTATAATTTATTCATAAGCGAATTTATTTATCAATGAGTTTATTGAAAAATAGCAATAAACTAATATTTCATAGCGAATTAATGGTCACGTCTTAATTCTAGAACTCGCGAATTAATCATTAATGATGTGTATGTTAATAATGAGTGCTAGTCTAGTGACGTCGGTAACAGCTTATCCCTATTGGTAGGGATTCCCCCCTCCCACCTGAGAGTTCTGAACTTGGAGGCTGTTACAATATTACAATAGGAACTGGTATCGCTCAAATCGAACTTCAGTTTATAAAGTTACGTTCATGCAGTAACGGTAAAGCATACTTTATCTGTGCGCTGTACATGTAGCAACCCGCCCATGTAGGAATAAAGCGCTATCCCATATCAGTAATGCACTGAGCGAGCGGCGATGTCAGCCTGCCAGCAGCTCGAAGCACATAGCCACAACCACGCTGACGTGTACGCACAAAATGGTGATTTTGATATACCTATACAGTTGGTTTGCAGCTCTCGCCTTCAAAGATAGCACTTTCCAGTAGCCACGTAGGCTTCACCTAGCTAAAAAGGATCGAGCCTGTGTTTTTTTTTTAATGGATTATAAAATTCTTACTAGCTTGCTTCAGTATTAATCTGGGGACCAGATGACCGGCATTCAGCAGTGCTAAATACCACCAGACTACATCAATATGTCTGCGTAAATTTACCACAAGACCCTGACCTACTGCAAACTGCAATGATAGGGTAGGTTCAATATGCCATGGGCAACCTAGGTCTTACAGACCTGCTTTTTCATCAGCGCGATTTTGCACGTCCCATGTCGCATTAGTGAATGCAGGGTATTAAACGAGTGTACACGTGCTCATCAGATTGCTGTTCCCAGCCCTCTTATAATAAGTACATCACGTGCTTCATATCATGCTATTGCAATACACTTCTTTAGGAGCACTGCTTGATGAAAGAGGATGTGCCAGGCAGGTAGTGTTAGTTGATTTAAATTTTGGAAGGGTGCTCCTGCATTGGCCTGGATATCCCCCTTTGGTAAGTTTACACAACCATAAGGTGGTTAATATCATTATTTCAGCCCTGAACCACTCTATAAGGAAAAAGCCTCTTGCATAATAACAATGGCACTTGTCCTTTAATTTGTCTCAGAGAGTAGAAACTAGTACATGTTGCTACATTACTTATGAGCAGTTGTAGTCATGTCTCAAAGGGAACTCTCTAAATCAGTGACCTTCAAAAATGCATATACATGTGCGGAATAGATCAAAATTGCATAGCCAGGCATATGTGGAATAGAGCTGCATGTGCAGAGAGACAGGAAATGTGTGCGTACCATCATTATTAGAGAGTGAACCCCAGAACTGGTAGAGAAGCTGACTGTCATGAACTGTCCTCATCCAAGGAGCGGATCAAATGAAGACTGCTATCAATCATTTCAACCTCTGTGTAGCAGCATGTCAACTGTATGTCTCTTTTGCTAGAATATTTAAAAGTTTTGCCAAGGGTGAAAGCGTTGGTCAAATACTGAAGTCTCATATAAGCATGCGTGTGCTTTTTGGATGTCAATATACTTATGTGCGTTGAATGTGTGTGTGTGTGTGTGTATGTGTGTGTGTGTAGTATATGTGTAGGGTAAAGGGAGCAGAGGATTTGTCTGTTTCCCCTCTCCCCAAACACCAGTATAATTATGTTTACATTTCAATTGCCATGGTTACCTTAATTCATTATCAGAATTTTCTTGTCACACACACACAAATACACACACATACATGCACACATACACACACACCTCTATACACCACTCGACACACACCCCTCTTATACACACTTCACCTCTCTGTGCACACTTCCCTACACCTTCCCACTTGTAAGTCCCTCTTAGAAATAGCACAAATTTATCACACATGTTAATTGTTGTGTCAATGATACCAAAGCACTCTTTTTTTTGAGTAACTACATTGAAGGAATGTGTGCACTAACTTAATAACAAAATATATCCATTTGCCTGGTGTCCCATATTCAACCAGGTACCTCATAACCATTAATAAAGCCATTTGTTGCATCTCAGTGCTCTGCTTAGACCTCTATGGGGGTACATGGTTGTGGAGCTTAAGTGGGTGTGTAAGGGGTAGGAGATTCGTACAGTACATTTGTTGATGCATACAATAGAAGCAACTCCAATAGGTGCTCACCATACCACTGCACCTCCTCAGTCATGGGCAGCAAGGCTGCAGGTCTTGTATAGCCCAAGGCAGGCAGAGATGTGCAGTGAAATTTGTGATAAGTTGACAAGATACCAGGAGGTGTATACATCCTTGGTGCCCATAACTGGGGAGGTGGTGAGCACTTACTCAAATTGTGCGTGTGTGCGCACACACACACACACACACACACACACACACACACACACACACACACACACAAACACACATGTGTCTAATGGCCTTACTTATACACTTAGTCTTCAGTGATGCCTTAGTTTTCAGAAAAAAAACACACGTAGTTTAATACGTATCATGTTTATCGAATAGACCTAGGACTACTCCGAGTTTGACAGACCATAAACTTTAGTATCGAACCAAAAACATGCGCTCCTATATAGTCCCAAACTAAGAACATACCAAGTTTGCGTGCAGTTAAGTTCCTTACTTCCAACGCGGCCAGAACTGAACGCCCCAATTTACGTCACGGGCGTTTGTTAATTTTCAACTGAACTAGGTACCCTCATGACTAAAAGTGCCCCAGGAACCCAGGGGAAGAAGCCTATGGGCATGATAACCTGGTAGAAAGTTACCTTGATCGTATTAGCATCATCTGAAATGAGTCAAACAATGCCTTCCTATCTTACATTCAGAGTAACAAAAAAGAATAGTGATAAAAAATCATTATAAAAAGCAATTTTCCATACATCTCTATGGAGGAGTACTAACCTCGCAGCAGTGGCTGAAAATTCCATCAACCTGGCAGAGTGATAGCTTATCATGTTATCCATCATGGGGCTTCTTTCAAACTTAAATAGCAACTTTCCCTGATTTATGGTATTAAAAAATGAACTTTACCCATACATTTCTATGGACGCGTGCTCGGGAAATGTGATGGACGTTTGCAAAATTGGCCAATGAGCGTCCGAAATTTCTCGCAATGTCTCCTGTATGGTCACATGATGCTCTATGTCCGTTCCCCTGTATGGTCACATGATGCTCTATGTCTGGTCCCCTGTATGGTCACATCTGAGGCTTTTGCAGTAGGCATTCTTGTTTTTGTTATTGGAAGAAGGATCTGAACAGTCCTCAGTCCATCCTGACACTAAAAGCACTCTTACAAGGCTAGGAATGTGTCTCCTAACTCATGAGGTGTGAAGGGGACCTAGCTCATGAGGTGAGAAGGGGACCTAGCTCATGGGGTGAGAAGGGGACCTAGCTCATGAGGTGAGAAGGGGATCTAGCTCATGGGGTGAGAAGGGGACCTAGCTCATGGGGTGAGAAGGGGACCTAGCTCATGGGGTGAGAAGGGGACCTAGCTCATGGGGTGAGAAGGGGACCTAGTTCACGGGGTGAGAAGGGGACCTAGCTCACTTGCAGCTACAAGTAAAAACTAGTAGTGCAGCCATTGGTGGACGAGATAAGGTTGCCTCCAGGTGCCCATTGAGGGTTAGCCATGGGAGCTTACAACACAGGCAACAGACAGAACCCTCTTACATCACATGTGACCAGCAACTCATCACCACTCAAATGGGACCTCTGGTGTGTGTTGATTGGTCCTGAGCATTAAGGGAACACGTTGACACTTTAACTTCCCTCAGAAGCCTATAAGGTGCTAACAGCTCCATATAGTGCTGTATTTCACCTTGTCTGTCTGCCATCCATTAAACCTGCTTCTATAGCTGCTGTGCTACTCAATACCTCTCACTGTGAAGGTTAATTCTTATCTCTTTGCCTCTTTTGTTCCACCCTCCCATCCATCCCTCACACCCCACTTTGCCTTCCTTCCCCTTCTCTCCCTCTCCCTTCTCTCCCTCTCCCTTCTCTCCCTCTCCCTTCTCTCCCCCCCCTCCTCTCCTCTCCCCCTCCTCTCCCTCTCTCTCCTCTCCCTCTCTCTTCTCTCTCCTCCCTCCCCTATTCTCCTCCCTCCCCCCTCCTCTCCCTCTTCCTTCTCTCCTCTCCCTCCCCTCCTCTCCCTCCACCCTACTTTCTCCCTCACCTTTCTCACATTCATCTCTACCAGTAATTTCCTGACCTCAACACGTTTTATAGTCATTCAGCACCATCATATGCTAGCAAAGGCTTATGAATATATTCAATATTAGTCATATGATTTTCTTTTACCTTTGCACCGTTATTTAAAATGCATGGGGTTAAAAATATTCACGAGACGGTACCAAGAACAGTGCCAACCATTGCAATGTGTGCTTGTGTGTTTCTGTGTGTGTGTGTGTGTGTGTGTGTGTGTGTGTGTGTGTGTGTGTGTGTGTGTGTGTGTGTGTGTGTGTGTGTGTGTGTGTGTGTGTGTGTGTGTGTGTGTGTGTGTGTGTGTGTGTGTGTGTGTGTGTGTGTGTGTGTGTGTGTGTGTGTGTGCATAACAAGAAATTATCCCCTAGCT
Organism: Ephydatia muelleri; assembly: GCA_013339895.1. NCBI lineage: Eukaryota > Metazoa > Porifera > Demospongiae > Spongillida > Spongillidae > Ephydatia > Ephydatia muelleri. The sequence continues at coordinate 7,572,249 of JABACO010000011.1, read as the reverse complement.
GCCAAGAACCCAGAACTGGTAGAGAAGCTGATTGTCATGAACTGCATGTCCTCATCCAAGGTAAAGATCAAATTAAGTCTTCCGCTATATCAATCATTTCAGCCTCTGTGGAGCATGTCAACTGTATGTCTCTCTTGCTAGAATATTTGCCAAAGGTGGAAGCATCGGTCAAATACTGATGTCTCATGTAAACATGCGTGTGCTTTTTGGATGTCAATGCATGTGTTTATGTGTGCTGAATGTGTAAGTGTACGTGTGTGTGTATGTGTGTGTGTGTGTGTGTGTGTGTGTGTGTATAGAAATATGAATATAGGGTAAAGGGAGAAGATGATTAGTCTGTTTCCCCTCTACAAGTATTAGTTTACATTTCAATTGCCATGATTACCTACATTCGTAATCAAATTATCGAGCAATATATGGGATCGTTTACGCGACAAGGTACCTAGCGCATACATGATAAAACTTCCAGTAGGCGCAATAGAAATGTAACGCTTGTGTTGAAATGTATGGCTAATTAAGAATTCAGAGCCCGATTCTCAGTGCATAAGAAGCATCGTGTAGAGGACATTTCAGACTTCTTGCTAGAATATCAAATCTGCGTCAGGTCCCTTTTCGCGGAAACGATCCCACACATCAGTTTTCAAGGAAAGAAAATGGTGTGTGATATCTGTGCAACTGATTTGATATTGTACACTTATGGATGTGGTGCCACATCTATGCACACATGTACGTATAGGTATGGACTTGCATGTTCACACGTGCACGCACACACACACACACACACACACACACACACACATACACACACACACAAACACACACATACACACACGCACATGCACACATACACGCATACACACATACACACACGTACACAAACACAGCACACACACGCACACAGGCACAGGTACTTTTCCAACTGCAGTCACTGGGTACATCAGGACACACGTGAAGCTGTCAATCACTTGTTTTTGAGCAGGTAATTCCTTAGCGGATGTTTTTTTTTGCTCTTGGCTCATAGCTAGATGGATTGCGTCATTTGTACGATTGAGTGCTGATACTCAATGAAAGTGAAATGAGCACCACGGCGCATTCATAAATTACATCACGCAATAGAAAAAGGCGGGAGGGGTATGGCTGAACAATTTTGACGGTTTGTGACGGGGGGGGGGGGGGGGGGGGGGGGTTTAAGACAGCGTGATCTTCGTCAAATGCTAATCCAGCCTTCCGCTACCCGTTCACAATGGCACAACATCACAATAAATTGGTTGGCAAGTCTCTATCAACCATTATAATGTGTGAGCTATCAGATCGGAACATCTTGGTATAGATTTGCCACCCGACCTTTTAAAGCCAAACGCGAAGGTCGGGCCCAATAACAGTACCTAAATGGAAGTATGTGTGGATAAGCGACTTTAACAATACGTCAGCGACTTGAAACACCTACGGGCGCGACTTGACATGCCTACGTTGGATCTAATAGATCATCATAAAAACCAATCGCATATCAACTTGACCTCAAAGGAGTTATTGTATCCGAAAGTAGGGGTTGAATGCATGTCTTTTACATGTCTATTTGCTGGAGGACATTTTAAGAGTCATGGGTAGTCACATCGATAGTAAATTACTATCCACTGATAGAGATGCGTATTGAGTTGGCGATTTGAATGTCTGCGGGAGAGTGGGAGGTGGAACCATTGTGACGTAATTTTTCCTTTGGGGGATATTAATTGCGATGAGGGGGAGTCCAAAATAATATGTGTGACGTAATTATGAACGGCAAGAGAGATCGCAAATGAATAGAATATCGCTAGGGTTTGTATCCGTCGGCAATATTACTATCCGGATTCCGGATTCCGCTTTAAATTAGAGCGGATTCCGGAATCCGGATAATCCGGATTTATCCGGATTATTATATTCATTAACAATCTTGATGATACATGCTGCATGTACTAATGAATCACATGATATGCATACATACTCAAAATTGCAATGGGAAGGCAATGAACGTTTATTTCCAAGCTCGATTGCTGGTTAACGACCAGCAGTCGATTGTTGTGGCTACCAACACTTTCAACAACCCCTTTAGACATCGACGGTTCTCCATCAATCAATTCGCTCACTAGAACAAACATTTCTTGTCAGCCAAAAGATATTCCATGTATTGCTCTCACTACACACACACACACCTCAAACACACACTGTACACATACACATGCATACACACACACACCTCACACACACACCTCACACACACACACCTCACACACACCTCTCACACACACACACACACACACACACACACACACACACACACACACACACACACACGTGAGGCGCACAGGTAGCAAATTCTCTCTTCCACCGTCGTCAGTGTCCACGTCCCATTTGCAAACCACGAAATCACCCGTCTTGAACTCTCTCTTTTCATCCGCCATTTTGGTTTTAACGTAAAAGTGTCTTTGGTTTTAATGGTTACCAATTATCCGAATAATCCGGATTCGAAATTGTCAGATACCGGATTCCGGATTGTGGGGAAAAAAGTCGGTTTCCAAATAATCCGTACTTTTACAACTATCCGGATACAAACCCTAACCAAGGGTGCTCAAATGGAATTTCTGGTACTGTGGAAAGGATGGCCCGTCGAGGATGCTTCGTGGGTGAATCAGAGAGACGTTACACCCTATCTTTTAAAGTATGAATTATATCATATCTTATGTATGTTAAATATGATAATCTTACTTTTAGGACATTTAGTGCCCCTAAACCATCATCCCGCGTGATTCAAAACAGTGTCAGCCGAATGATGTCGAATGTCCAGCTATCCCTCTCCACAGGAACCAGCCGTAAAAGATTTATATCTTTTGAATTTCGTAGTGACGTCTACCAATTTTTGTTTCGACACAAAGGTGTTACTAGAATGGACACAAAAAAAGGATACAAATCTTTTAATTCGGAAGATTTCAATCCTCTCTATTTTACACCTGGTTGGGACACAGTTTTTGATCACCTAGGAGATGGCTGTCAGATTCATTTGTAGGAGGAAAACTAGTGCTGTTGCAGGTCAACTGGAACACTGATGGATCAACATTTGTAGGTGTCAACAGCTAAAACTGGACACCTCCTGTGATGTTAGTACCATCTGTGGGAGAGTCAACACTTCCATAATACATGTGATGTACTTTTCTCTCTACTTACAAGTGGCTGCTACAGAGAGACCATAGTTGTAACCATTTGATGTTGGCAGACTGACTGATGGTGATTGTGCTAGTGTGAGATCAGTGTACATTCCAACACAGAGTGTGATGGTGGTATTGGTACAACATTGAACACCATGTGGTAAGACAGGAGGAGCTCCACGATACAGCTCTACTCCTCCTGACATATTTCGTTGACCCAAACCTCCAGGAGTTGATACAGGGTCCGTTGTTGCTAGGGGAAACAGGACTCCATTTGGTTCATACCACTGTCCACCTGTAATTCCCTGGCACACCAGAGGATACAGTGTTCCAATTGATGCACTCACTCTCTGTAGAACTGCTGAGAGAGTCACCAGACTGTTGTTCCTGACCACTTGTCCATTCCAGGTGATGCTCTGGCCTGTGTGTGGTTATGTTATATTGCATCATAACACTCTGGCAGGCAACACAGTATGTAATGTAGCATTGTGAGCAGCTAGCTGAAACCCTAGGTGGTGCAGGTGTGCAGTGCATGGGATTGGAGGAGGATTACCGGGGTAACCATATAAGGAGGGTCATTATATGCATGACTTGCTACACAAAGAGGCAAATGTACATGTACCTGCGCTTCTTTTGGTCCAATAGATGTACATCGAGAATTTAAACGCACAGCAATGGTGTGCAATAAGAACATACAGGGATGCAGGAAGTTGTCCAGCCACATGTGTGCGTAGATCATCGTTCCACGAGTCTCCCCCTCAATCACACATGACATAGCCACAGTGCACTACACTATCTATGGCGATCGAGGGCTTATAAAAGGGTGAGAGTCACCAAAATGGACGTCGGCACCTATCCTAGTTGCTCTGACCTATATCACGTTACAATACTCAATGTGAAGTCAGGCCACAAGTGGAACGTACCTGTCGCTTGATTCAAAGCGATCAGTATAGTATCAGTAGTGAATGAGTTCTTTTGTCATTTTTTCATGCCAGAGCTGTTGCACTCGAACCAAGGGAGGCAATTTGAATCTATCTTGATTGCCGAGATATGTAAGATATTGCACATTCATAAAACCAGGAGTTTGGCTCCACAATCTAGCTGTGCTAAGGGGAGAATCTAAATAGTTTCATTGTCCGTGGTCGGGTCCATATAAAGTTATGAGAGACTCTGAGAGCACCACAGAATTAAGAGTATCCACAACAGCAGGAAGAGAGTGGTAGTTCACTGTGACAGATTGAAGAAATGTGCTGGTGACAGGAGACTGCAGTCTGAAAAATGCCCGTCTGAGCCTTCTACTGCTGACAGTGATACACCACCAGCTCCAAACCACCATCCAGCAGAGAGAATGGAAATAGTCGAAGACATGATGACCCTGGGCCTGGTGAACATCTACAGGAAATGCAGCCAGTGGACATGCCAGCAGGGGACCAAGCGGAACAATTACTCAATCATGAAGTGCATGCACCTCGAAGGTACCCCCTCAGAGTCAGAAAACCCCCAGATCGATATTGAAGTTATGTCATCAATATTTTTCTAAAGGAGAGAGTTGTGCATGTAATACGGTAGCCACTGATGTCATTCTAACTAAGACAGTGGTCGGCGCCAGCTCAGCCAGTACAGCTAGATTGTATAACTGGTTTTTGCCTGCTTTTTGTTCTGTCCTATATAAGGTTGTGTATTGTTCTGCTCTTATCTGTACTGCTAAATATTAATCAGTTAACATATCGTTCCACGCGTCTCCCCCTCAAGTCGATCGAGGGCTGGTAAGAGGGTGGGGCATCGCCAGAGCGGGATGACACTACATGCCACCCCACTATATCGAACGTTACGTAGCTGCACAATACTCACTGGGAAGTCAGGCCACAGTGCAACGTACCTGTTGCTCGATTCAAAGCAATCAGTAACAACAGAGACAGAAGAGAGCTCATCGCGCGCATGTACGTTCCTTGAGTGCAATTAATATTTACAATCGATTTGTCCCCGACTATGAATGTCATTAAAACAGTTTCTAACAAGACTCCCGACGATCGGATCGATTAGCTTGTTGGTTTGAATCGAACGGAAGAAGAAAATGAGTAGTGCGTCGCTGTTTCATCACCAATACATGTAGCTCCAGGTTTGGTCGGCACCTTCGCTTTTGTAATAAAATTGTCTCGAGCTATGTATTGGAAGTTGTGTTATAGCAACTGCCAAATAAGATTTAGTCTGTACCAAACGCTATACTCGTGTCTGACAGGACTCCTGGCACAAGATTAGTTTGTCATTTGAAAAACAGGAGTCAAGAGGGGAGGAGATTAACAAAGAGCCACAAGAGTCAATGACTGATTTACAGGATGAGCAATACATATACGTGGAAACTAGGAGGCCAGAGCCAGGGCCAGCAGTGGAGGAACATGTACCCCCACCTCCACTTATAGCCCTTGCACCAATGTATGCATGTGGGTGTACATGTGTGCATGTGGGTGTACATGTGTACACCCACATGCACACATGTAACACCCACATGCACACCCACATGCACACATGTACACCCACATGCACACATGTACACCCACATGCACACATGTACTCCCACAAGCCACAGTCTTTCAACACTTATCCCTGTAAGAAATCGATTTTCACCACAAGATGGCTCGTGGAATAGCTATGCAGGTGTAGCCTAACAACTGAACTGCAGCTTCATGTCATGCAGAAGGGTACTGATGCATAGCATGGGCTGATGTGCACAATAGATATTACATTAATAATTATGGAGTTACTCCACAACTCTCCTTCCCCAATTGACATCATTCTTCTTGATAATGTGCGTGATAATGTAATGAACAAAACACTGACATCCATCCCACAGATGATGGTTCTGTTTAAGAGTAAACAGTGTTTAACTGCATGACAGTTGGTTTTGTGGGCAGCCTTATCTGAGGGCGCCTTCTGGGTTGGGATTCTCGCATTCTAGAACAGCCTTTGCTCAGGGAGCCTTCAAACTGATTGGTTAGATTCTGGGCAGCTACCATATAAGCCTCTCCTTCCTGGTGCCATAATGCACACATTTGGCATTGGGAAGGAGAGTGCTTTCCCACCCTTCCACACCCCGTGTATCCTATTTGTACTGTGCATTGGCTTGTCTTTTTGATGCTATATGGTCGGCAGGCGGAGCCCTACGGGCTTTCCCTTAAAGCTGGCTAGCCCAATTTGGACCAGCGTTCAGATCTGGGATACAGGTTCCAGCTCGTGGCCTGCATCACGCTGGACCTGTTTAGCCCGGGATCCCCTTGCATATGGCTAGCCCAGTCCGGACAAGCGTCCGGTTCTGGGACAGGTTCCAGCTTGTGACAAGCGTCACACTGAACCTATATAGCCTTGGGGTACCCCCTGTTGTGGCAATCAGTCAAAAATAACCACGGCGCTCGCTGGGTTGGGGCTGTAGTTAATTTATATTTGTGCCTCTTAGGATAAAACCAACTGCAAGAGATAGTTAACATATAGTTGTGTGTAAGTGCATGTACCGTATATATGCACTTGGCATTCAAAGAGTTTAAAGTTGCCAGTAATGATACTACCAAATCCACTTTCTGCATGGTCGTTGAACAGGAGCATTCCTTTCAATTCACTTACGACAGGTTGCATGGGACCATAGACGAGTTGACCACCCACTGCTACCATGTAGCATATTTACAGAAGGTACTAATGCATAGCTTGGGCCCAATAAATATAATTGCAGTTATCCAGTAACTCCACATCCGATTTTACAAGGCAGAGCAGGAATATCACCACCTCCACCCTTCCCCTCCAAGGCATTCAAGTTGATGGTGTTGAGGCTTTGAAGGTGGTGTGTTTCCATTGAGAACAGGCTGGCAAAATATCGGTCATCCTCCCCCTTATCCCACAGCACCCCATTGCCCTATCAAAGTATTGGTTATGTCAAATGATTAGGACTTTGTGCACAGCTATTGGATAGCAACATCAAGACCCAGACCCTTTAATATCAATTATGGCCAAGTATTAAAGTGTGGCTTATTATTAAAGTGTTGCTGCATCTTAGATTGTGACCACAAAGTGTACTGTCTTTTTAGAAGAGGGTCAAAGATTATTTAACAATAATTGATAAAATGATGTCCAGATGATCACAGCTACGTTGAGGATGTCGATGACTACCTAATTGAGAATGTCGATGACTACCTAATTGAGGTGTCGATGACTACCATGTCTACTTTGGGAAGGTGTTGATGACCTATTATGTGCATGTGGTAGTGTCCTCTGTGAAGATGTGATAATGACCTACCTACACCCACACGCTGGTCTTATGGCTAGATCAACAACCATGTCTTCATCAACTAAAATGCATGCGTACATACACTGTCTCAAAGTTTCATGGGGAGGTGTGGATTAGAGGTTCCCTTCCCATCTGTCCCACTTGTCCATAAGCATCACACTGCTGCAAGGCCATCTTGACATCATCTGACTCATGTCCTCCATGACCTACTTCTCCATATACTTCACACTTGCTCATGGCTATGGTGCTGGATAGGCAGAGGGTTAAGACCTGTTAGCTGAACTAAACGAGATGTGATTACTATTTGCCCGCTGGTTTGGAATGTCTGTAAGAAATATTGGTCAGTGTGTGTTATGGACATGAATGCATACCAACAGTACCTTCTTGTTACTATTATTATTGCCATGGCAACAATCATTATCAGGGTTTTTACACATCCAACAACCCCTACCACAGCTCCTCCCAGATAGCACAAATGGATGTGGAGGTGACCTGTGTTATCATGGTGAGTGAGGGTGTTGATGGTACTGATGTATCACAAGAGGGACCCCCCACCCTCCTATATCATGAAGTGGACAGTAAGATCAACTACCTCAATCCTAATGGTGTGTACCAGTTCAGTGTGGTTGCCCAGGTGACCATCATGGTAAGCAAATAGAGTTGCAAATCACAACAATTGGAACTTTGCTCTGCTATTACATCACTTGGACAACTGCACCATAGCCCAAGTGGAGGGGTGGCATTTTTAGAAACAGATACCATTTGCTAAGAAAACAAGGACACATTTTATTTAAATATACAAAAGAAAAGTAGACAAACTTTGAAACAACATTCCAGTTGTTAATGAGGGTCACTCATTTGCCTGTGGTAACAGCACTTTCATGCTCACGACCAGATTTTATGTAGCTCTCTATTGTCGTCAACCCTGAAAGGAATTGCTGACCACTGGGTAGTTTGACTGATGCTTTGGGGAGGGAAAGGTTAATGGCAGGTGGGACGCCAGTCTTGACAAGGTGTCCTGTGTCCTATTTGCCCCAATTCCCAAAGGATTTCACTGCCATAGGGATGCAGGTCCACACCAACCCCTGACATTTAGGTCCATTTGTGAGGGGTACTTGTGAGTTTTCAAAATGTTACAAAGAAATACAGGTTTTAAATACATTTTACACTATTAAAAGTTGGGGTTGTTGCAACAACATGTGCCAAGTTATAATGGACACACAAATCGTGCTTACACTCCCAGGTGTTCAAACTGTACCAAATACATGGGTCACAAGTTGTATGCATGCAGTTGCATGCACGTACAATGGTATTCAAAGTGATTTTTAATAATCGACACACACAACACTGCAGGAATGGTGGCACATATAATTATGGTCATGTGAGCATGCATGTATATATGCACTTTGCATTCAAAGAGGCAGCAGAATAAGACAATCAAAGCATGTCTATTAATATGCAACACAATCCCCTAGCTATGGGCTACACACATAGTAAAGAAGCAGGTGTGCTATAGGTGCATGAAGGTTATCACTTGTGTTCCACCACTTCATAGCAGTCTTGTCCACCTGCTCTTATTTCACCATATGCATCACATGACTTCATTGTGATCACATCACTGAGAGAGATGAGTGGAGTGATTCAGACATAGAGGGTTAGGTTAGGTCCTACCAGTGAAGACATTACTTCAACTGGAAAATGTCACAGATATTTTAGCATGAACATCATAGCAGTTTGATCACACCTTACATAGATATTAATGCTGTATGAATGCTCATTCCGTGCTAATGCATGCATGTACTCCCTAATGCTGTAGCATATCGCTAACTGAGTTCCCTCCACCCCTGTCATGCATCTATACTAATTGACGGATAACAGTTTTGCCCAAAAGGGGTCAGGCGGCAACCTGGTGACAGGGTGTACCCATCAGGCCAAATCTGGGACCAAGGTAGCGCTGGCTTGCCTTGGGTGCGACCAGGTGTGCCACACCATGACGCAGTCATCGGTTTGACGTGGTTGGTCAGGGTAGAAGCCCGAAGGGTGCCGCCTGCCATTGATGTATGACATGAAAATCAGTGTACAAGGTACAATCAATGCACAAGCGGAGTGGTGGGTGGGTCAGCAATATTCAGGTGGTCAATAGGCAGGCTATGAGACTGAATGGCTGCTTTCCCAAGAACACCATTTATATATATGCATACAATACCTGGAACCAGACAGAGACAATCTAATTTGGGGATAGGTTGTTTAGAGGGGAGGGTTGCAGACAGAGAGGCAGGCTTGACCTGCTAACCCTAGACAAAGCCCCCTTTTCAACATACTATATGCTTCCCATGCCCTATCAAAGCTGGAAGGGGTGGTGCACAACCATTCGCCCTTCATCAAAACATTAAACATTGTTTACTCCCTAAACAAAATCACTAAAATGATGATCACCATAGCAACAGCTAGAAACACAAACTCAGCTACAAGTGATCCTGCAAGGACTCCTCTACAGTTACAGGTGGATACCAGGTTTGAGGAACCTTCAAGGTCACATGTCATTGGTTTGTAATATTGCCACGAGAGGGACCTTACCTGGAGTGATGGTGGGTGTGTTGACCAGTGATGTGTCCATCTCTCCACTGTACAACTGTCCCATGATGGTCACCTGGGCAACCACACTGAACTGGTACACACCATTACGATTGAGGTTGTTGATGTCTCCCCATGTGGTGGTAGGAGGGAAGGTGTGACTGGTGTACCCACCCGACTGCCTCTTTGAAGTGTTGGGAAGAGAAAGATAGTACACTGTGTACCCTGTAAGGATGCCATCTGGAGGGAGCTGGACAGCCAGCCAGGACACTCGGACAGATGTTGTGTTGATGGCTAAGACCACCACACCAGTCACATGGGCTGAGGGTACAGTACCACAATGAAGTGAACAGTTATAAGTCCCCAGACCACTCACGTATATCGAAAGTACTGGTCTGTACTTGTTGTGGTGTCCCTTGTCCTGTGATGGTGTAAGCAATGACAGAGAAGGTGTAGGTGGTCCTTGGTTCCAGCCCTGTTATTACCACTGAGGGTGTGGTTGTGTTGTAGGTGTTCACTACTCCATTGGTGGAGTAGGTCACCTGATACATGATGAGACCTCTTGTAGGGCCACGTGTGGACCACCTTGTGGTGTAGCACAGCTCTCTGATTCATTTCATCGTGAATTCAAATATCAGTACTCAATCTTACAAATGACCCAATCCATCTAGCTATGGGCCAAGAGCAAAAAGAAAACATCTTAAAATGCCCACTAAGGAATTAACACCTCAAAAACTCTCTCATATAGTGATTGACAGCTTCTGGTGTGTCCTGCTGTACCCAGTGACTGCAGTTGGAAATGTGCCTGTGTGTGTATGTGTGTGTGTGTGTATGTGTATGTGTGTGTGTGTGCATATGTGTGTGTGCATGTGAGTATGTACATGTTGCATAGGTTTGTGCACATCCCCAAATGTAGAGTATCAAAGCAGTTGCACAATTATCAATCACCATTTTCCTTCCTTGAAAACTATCATACACTGGTTGATAATCATGAAGTCGGATAATGAATTCAGGTAAGAAATCCATTTTCACCACAAGATGGCTAGTGGAATAGCTATGCAGGTGTAGCTTAATTACTGAGCTGCAGCTTCATGTCATGCAGAAGGTACTGATGCATAGCATGGACTGATGTGCACAAGAGATATTATATTAATAGTTATGGAGTTACTCCACAACTCTCCTTCCCCAATTGACATCATTCTTCTTGATAATGTACGGGTGGTCAGATCTGAACACCACTCTTGAGTCTAGTCATGATGGGACTACAGGTTGGCTGGGGGTGATTCCTGGTCCCCTCGTCTGTAAGTCAGATGATACATCCACATTCTCAGCTCTTTCACTTTCTTGTGATTGTTCTTCTGGGACAGGTACCAGATGTCTGCTGTTGCATCTCTGTTGCTCTGAAGGAGTGTTGACTATGTAAGATCTTGTGTTACAGCAGGAGACAGGACTTCTCCACGAGTGTGTTTTTCATTTTTCCTTCCCGTTAACCCACACATCCCTACAAACTCACACGATGACGTTTGTTATAATAATGTGTTTAATTGATTTTACACTCTGCATGTTGCTTATTCACCAGTTTTATACACGGCCATTTGAGAATAAAACACTCTTCAATCTGGGGGCACTTGTGTGCATAGAGATTGTCCAATGACTATCTCTGTATACCTAGAAAAATAGTCTACTACCAAGTAGTTGGTTCCCTGCCATTCGAATATGGGGTAATTATACAGTTTCTGTCCAGAAGGTTCTAACCATCCAATATTGTTTCAGTACCCAGTGACTTGTGTTAAGTTGTGTTTTTCAGGACATCCGAATTAACCATACTGGATCAGGAAACCTGTAACAGGGTCTGTGGCTTGAGCATTTCGATATTTGATGCTATCGGTCGATAGCCTGTAAACGTGCAGTAACTGCTGCTACGTGACATTCTAACTCCTGCTGAGGTTCAAAGATTATTTTAACAATGATTAATAAAATGGATGTCTTGATGACCACCTGTGTTGATAATGTTCTGATGACCACCTGTGTTGATGATGTTCTGATGACCACCTATGTTGAGGATGTCCTGATGACCACCAATGTTAAGGATGTCAGATGACCACCTATTTTGAGGAGGTTTTGATGACCACCTGTGTTGAAGATATCCAGATGACCACCTATGTTGTAGATATCCAGATCACCACACATGTGGAAGATGTTCTGATGACCACCTATGATGAGGATGTCCTGATGATCCACCTATGTTGAGAGTGTCCTGATGACCATCTCTGTTGAGGATATCATGATGACCACCTATGTTGAGGATGTCCTGATGATCACCTATGTTGAGGATGTCAAGTTGTTCACCTATGTTGAGGATGTCCTGATGACCACCAATGTTGAAGATGTCCTGATGACCACCTATGTTGTGGATGTCCTGATGACCACCTGTGTTGAGGATATCCAGATGACCACCTATGTTGAGGATATCTAGATCATCACATATGTTGAGGATGTCCTGATGACCACCTATGATGAGGATGTCCTGATGTCCACCCATCCTGAGTGTGTCCAGATGACCACTTATGTTGAGGATGTTCTGATGATCATCTATGATGAGGATGACCTGATGACGAACTTTCTTTTGTAGTATGACCTGATGACCACCTTTGTTGAGAATGTCCAGATTACCACCGGACCCCATGTTGAGGATGTCCTGATGATCAGTTATGATGAGGATGACCTGATGACCACCTATGTTGAGGATGTCCAGATGACCACCTATGTTGAGGGTGTCCAGACTACTTTGGGAGGGTGTAGATGACCTATTATGTGCAAGTAGTAGTGTCCTCTGTGAAGATGTGATAATGACCTACCTACACCCACACGCTGGTCTTATGGCTAGATCAACAACTATGTCTTCACCAACTAAAATGCATTGGTACATACATTGTCTATAAATGTTTTACGGGAGCTGTGGATTAGAGGCATCAACTACTTCGTATGTTCCTTTCCCTTCTGTCTCACTTGTCCATAAGCATCACATTGCTGCATGGCCATCTTGACATCATCTGACTCATGTCCTCCATGACCTACTTCTCCATATGCTGCACACTCGCTCATGGCTATGGTGCTAGAAGAGCAGAGGGTTAAGACCTGTTAGCTGAATACAAACTAGTTGTGATTACCTCTTGTCTGCTGGTTTGGAATGTCTGTAAGAAATATTGGTCAGTGTGTGTTATGGACATGAATGCATACCAACAGTACCTTCTTGTTACTATTATTATTGCCATGGCAACAATTATTATCAGAATTACACCTCCATCAACACCTCCCACAGCTCCTCCAATAATAGCACCAGTACTAGAAGAGGGACTCCCCCCTATATCATGAAGTGAGCAGTTAGATAGTAATGGATGCCAACACCTCCTAACCTGTTGCAATGGTACTCCCTGATGAAGGGATGACTCCACTGTACAACTGTCCTGTGATGTTCACCTGGGCAACCACACTGAACTGGTACACACCATTAGGATTGAGGTTGTTGATGTCTCCAGAGGTGGTGGTAGGAGGGAAGGTCTGATTGGCGTACCCACCTGACTGCCTCTTTGAAGTGTTGGGAAGAGAAAGGTAATTCACTGTGTACCCTGTAAGGATGCCCCCTGGAGGAAGCTGGACAGCCAGCCAGGACACTCGGACAGATGTTGTGTTGATGGCTGAGACCATCACTCCAGTCACATGGGCTGAGGGTACAGTACCACAATGAAGTGAATAGTTATAAGTCAGACCACTCACGTATATCTGCAGTGCTGGTCTGTACTTGTTGTGGTGTCCCTGGTCCTGTGATGGTGTAAGCAGTGACAGAGAAGGTGTAGGTGGTCCTTGGTACCAGCCCTGTTATTATCACTGGGGGGTGTGGTTGTGTTGTAGGTGTTCACTACTCCATTGGTGGAGTAGGTCACCTGATACATGATGATCACTCCATTGGGGACAGGAGGAGGTTGCCATGTGAGTGTGATGGTTGTGAAAGTCTTGTTGAAGGCTTGGAGCTCACCCACAGGTCCAGGTGCTGGTGAGGAAGAGGATCAGGAAGATGGACACACAAGAAGAACCAGTGGATGGTGTCACGTGCCATACAACAATCTGTATTTTGTACAAAGCAGTAAAACTTGACATACTGCTTTGGTGAGTCACCACAAAGAGAGGAGAACTGTAAGGTCCCATGGCTCCATCACTGTTGACTGCTGACACCTCAATGGAGTAGTTGGTATAGGGAGATAGTCCATTCACAGTCAATGTCCTCCCAGAGGTGGCTACTGTCCCTCCCACACCACTGGTCACAGCTCCATAGAGAACCCTGTACTCCACTATCACACTGTTCTGGTCCTGACAGGGGACTTCCCCCCAACTGATGGTCACGCTAGAGGAGGTCTTGGTCACTTCAGTGAGGTTGTTAGGAGGAGCAGAAGGAGCTGTGGGGAAAGAAGGGAGGGCAGTCTGCCATCTTCAGTCAGTGGCGGATCCAGAACTTGTAAAAGGAGGGGAGGGGGGAGGCACAGGAAGGGGATATGCACACACACACCCTATCCCCTGCCCAACCCCGTGCAAAGCATGGAAGCTTTGAGTGTAGCAGTATTCTTACATGAAAAAAGCAAAACTTTTGGTATGAGATTACTAGTTATAATTTTCTGGTTTTCTAAGATTGAGAAGTTTTTTCTGCTCTAGTTTTGATTACAACTTATCACTCAACACAACAACATGTGTGTACATTTAGCTACATTATGCATTTTTGTCATACAGTGAAGCAAAGAGCCATCATGGTCACTAATGAATAACTTCGTGTGCATTGATGATAAAGTTATAATGAAGGCTCATCATTACTAATCAGGAAAGTTTCTTTCACCAACTTCTCAATCTTAGAAAATTATCTCTCAGCTTCTTGCAACTTGTCACTCGTATTAATTATGCAACCAATTGACTAATAAAGAATGCAGGTTTGGGAAGGTGCACAACATATAAGGGATTGTAGCAATGTGCTGTCGGGACACTTCACTTACTCATTTCTGTATCATCTGGCACAATCTTTAGTACAAGTGGTAATTATCGTTTTGGTAAAGCAATGCAGAGTTGTAATTGCATTGCAGTTTTACTTACCCTGTCACCAATGGATGTACTGAAGACCGATATAAAAGGCAATGTAACAATATGATATAATGAAGACAGATGAGAAAGACGCAACAACAACTTTGATTCACAATTCTAAACGCTGTTAGTGAAAAACTATCCAACCTATTGCATGCGAGGGCAAATCTTTATCAAGTTAATAAACTGAAAGATGTGCGAACAATAACAGATGAACAGAGGGGAAGGTGGCAAGTGCCCCTGGTGCCCCTCCCCCTAGATCCACCCCTGATCTAGTGACGAGGTCATCTAGCTCACCTGCTGAGGAGGTGTTGACTAGCACACTAGCTGGAGGACTGCTCCCTACACCAATGGAGGCAGTGATGGTGAGGGTGTAGACACTGAACTCCTGCAGTCCAGTGATGGTGTACTGGGTAGCATTACCAACAGACGCATTCCTACCACCTCCAGCTCCAGCACATGGTCCCTGGTAGGTGTAGGAGAGGATGTCGGTGGTACCTATCTCCCCACCAGGCTGTGACCACATGACAGTGATGGATGTGGAGGTGACCTGTGCTATGGTGAGTGAGGGTGTTGATAGAGAGGTGGAGCAAGAGGGAGAAAGAGAGGATTAACTTGAATAATTATAATACGAAACTAACTTAGACTCGGTATCACACTTAGAGATGGCAGAGATGTGCCCACAGCTATGACAGAGATGTTGTACTGAACCCCAACTTGAAGGTTAGTTAGGATATATGAGGTAGAATTGGTTGAACCTCTACTTGTACTTGGGCCTCCATTAGCCACATAGTAGATATCATATCTGGTCACTGGACCACCTGAGGTTGGTGCAGTTCAAGAGACACTGACAGATGTGGGACCAGACTGCACAGCAGTGACACCAGTGGGTGGGCCAGGAGGAGCTGTATAGAGGTACATGTCTATAGGTACAAGACACCCTTCATAGGCACTACTTACCATGTACAGTGAGGGATGAGGTAGTGGACCTTGGATTGAGAGTAAACCCTGGACCTCCACACACTGGTGAGCAGGTAGTGGTGACAGTGCACGTGTACATCCCATATGCTCTCCCAGTCACAGTCAGGATGTTGTTGTAAGTAGATGTTGGTCGATCTGTCACTATCTGAGAGGAAGTAGTACTCACAGGACTTCCATTAGTGGTCCACAGCACATCTGTAGGAGGAGAGCTAGTGCTGGTACAGGTCAACTGGAACACTGGTGGATCAACATTAGTAGGTGTCAACAGCTGAAACTGGACCATCTGTGGGAGAGTCAACACTTCCATAACACATGTGATGTACTTTCTTCTCTACTTACAAGTGGCTGCTACAGGTAGACCATAGCTGTAACCATTTGCTGTAGGCAGACTGACTGATGGTGATTGTGCTAGTGTGAGATCACTGTACATTCCAACACAGAGTATGATGGTGGTATTGGTACAACATTGAACACCATGTGGGAAGACAGGAGGAGCTCCACGATACAGCTCTACTCCTCCTGACACATTTCGTTGACCCATACTTCCAGGAGTTGATACAGGGTCAGGTGTTGCTAGGGGAAACAGGACTCCACTTGGTTCATACCACTGTCTACCTGTAATTCCCTGGCACACCAGAGGATACTGTGGTGGAGCGGATGAGCTAACTCTGTTTGGCACTACTGAGAGGGACACCAGACTGTTGTTCCTGACCCCTTGTCCATTCCAGGGGAGAGAAGGGAAGGGAGTCAACCATTTTCAGGGGTGGATCCAGAATTTGTAAAAGGGAGAGGGGGGGGGGGGGGGGGGCACAGGAAAGGGATATTCTCCTCCCACATGCAAAGTGTGGAAGCTTTGAGTGTAGTGGTATTCTTACATGAAAAAAAAGCACAACTGTTGATATGAAATTACTACTTATCACTCAACACAACATGTGCGTACATTCAGCTACATTATGCATTATTGTCTAACAGTGATGTGAAGAGCCTTCGTGGTCACTATTGAATAAACATGTCTACAGCTTCGTGTGCATTGACGATAAAGTTATAATGAAGGCTCATCATTGCTAATGAAGAATGTTTTCTTTCACCCATACTGGAGCGGAAAAATCTTTTTAATCTTAGAAAACCAGAAAATTCTTCGCAACTTGTCACTGGTATTAATTATGCAACCAATCGAGTAATAAACAATGCTGGTTTGGAAAGGTGAAGGTGCACAACATATAAGGGATTGTAGCAACATGCTGTCAGGACACTTCACTTACTCATTTCTGTATCATCTGGCACAATCTTTAGTACAAGTGGTAATTATTGTTTTGGTAAAGCAATGCAGAGTTGTAATTGCATTGCAGTTTTACTTACCCTGTAAGTGAAAAACTATCCGACCTCTTGCAAATCTTTACCAAGTTAACATGTGTGAACAATAGCATTGGACAATAAAGGGACCAACGTACATGAATGGCGCAATGATAATGGTGCAGTTGCTTTGTGGGATACATTGCTAACGCTTCTTTCATATGTTGTAAGCTGTTACTTAATAATGTAAACATGAATATATAATCAGAAGGGGGAGGAGCTGTAGTGTCGCCGCTGTACACGTTACACGCGTATTGCCAGTAGGTTGGATGGTGCAGCCCAATCACGGGCAGCGGTCAATATTCAAGAGCAGTCACTCACAAAAGCAATACACTTATATAGGAATTCACAGATGGACAGACTGACTGGCAACTATGACATCACCTATAGAGCATGCACAATGACAGACAGAGAAGGACAGACAGACTAGACATAGCCAACAGTACAAATATCACATTTCCTCCCTCCTTGCAAAGGCTGCTGCTACAAACGATCAGGTGGACGTCTGTACCTGGTAGACCGACGGAGTGGAACTGGATTTGGAATGGGTTCAGGAACTGCCTGGATTACAGCATCAGCTAGAGGTACTGGGATGTCAACCATGGGTGGTCCTTCCTCATCTCTTGTTGCAGCCTCCTCCTGAATGTCTGGAAGGTCAACGATATCATCCTGCTGCACTGCTGTAGTTGTCTTAGGTACTTGCGGCTCAGATGTGGTTGACCGAGCCTTTACATGGTCTGTATGACGACGCACGGCTTGACCATCCTCCAGCTGTATCACCATGGACACAGGACCAGACAGAGCGGTGACCACTCCTGGGACCCAAGTAGGAGAACCATGAAAATTACGTGCATACACCAAGTCCCCATTCTGGAACTTGCGATACTTGGCATGTTGATCATGGGCTTCCTTCTGCCGCTCCTGTCTTTGAGTCACCTTGGGTGAGATGTCTGGATGCAAAAGGTCCAGGTGAGATCGTGGCCGCCGACCCAACAACATCTCCGCAGGGGAAAGTCCAGTTGTTGTGTGTGGTGTAAGCCGATACTGAAATAGAAATCTGGCCAGCCTTGCATCCAGATCTCCAGTGGTTTTCAAAATGGCCTCCTTGAAGGTCTGGACCACTCTCTCAGCTTGTCCATTAGATGATGGATGATAAGGAGCACTTCTCACATGCCTGATGCCATTTCTTTTAACAAATGTCTGGAACTCAGCACTAGTGAATGCGGAACCATTGTCTGAAACCACCATTTCTGGTAAACCATGTGTGGCAAAAAGGTTTCTCAATATTTTAATGGCCTGCTGAGAAGAAGGTGTTGTTACCACAGCCACATCTAACCACTTAGAATGCGCATCCACAACGACCATAAACATTTTTCCCAAAAACGGGCCTGCAAAGTCCAAATGAAGTCGAGACCATGGTCTGGCTGGCCACTCCCACGGGTGCAAGGGGGCCACCGCAGGGGCTTTACCATGTTCCTGACAAGCTTGACAACCTTTTACTTTGCCCTCTAAGTCAGCATCAATCCCCGGCCACCAAACAAAACTTCTAGCTAGTCCCTACATACGCGTGATCCCAGGGTGAGCATCATGCAGAGTACGCATCACAGCCTCTCTCCCAGCAGGAGGAATAACTACGCGATGCCCCCACAATACACACCCATCCTGCACACTTAGCTCGCATTCTCTCTGCTTGTATGGACGAAAAGTCACATTGTTACTAGCGTGAGCCTGCCATCCAGTCAAGGCCATGTTTCTGACACGGGATAGAATAGGATCTTTATCCGTCCATGACTTTATTTCGGCAGCGGTCACCGGAGAGTCGCCTGTTCTGAGCGTTTCCAACATGAATATGGTGTCCCCGGGAACAGGCACAACTGCAGTACTCTCACTAAGTGGCAATCTACTGAAAGCATCGGCATTTGCTTGAGAATCACCAGACTTAAACATAATACGATAATTGTAGGCACTTAAAGTCAACGCCCACCGTTGTATTCTTGATGATGCCATCGGTGGTACAGGGCGTGTCTCACTGAAGAGATACTGCAGTGGTTTATGATCGGAGTAGATCGTGAAGCTTCTGCCCACAAGGTACTGATGGAACTTTTTAACTCCAAAAATGATCGCTAGGCCTTCCTTTTCTATTTGAGAGTATTTGGCTTCCGCAGGTGCTAAGGTACGGGACGCATACGCGATCGGCCTCTCAGATCCATCTTTCAGCTGATGAGACAAAACTGCGCATCACATGAAAGGATTAACTCCTTTTCTGGATCAAAGTGGATCAACAGGCTGGAGGAGGACAGTTGCTGCTTTGCGTGGTTGAACGCCGCATCCTGTTCTGCCTCCCAGCACCAAGAAGCACCCTTCCGGAGCAGCCTGTACAGTGGAGCGAGTATGTCAGCCATGTTGGGCAAAAACTTGCCGTAATAATTCAGGAGACCCACAAACGATCTCAGCTGCCCAACATTCTGAGGTCTCGGAGCATCCTCTATGGCGCGTTTCTTTCCTTCCGCTGGGCGAATGCCATCAGCGGAGATGTGGTGGCTCAGGTACTCGACAGAAGGAGCCATGAAGACGCATTTGGAGAGCTTTAAGTGTAGTCCATGCTCTTCCAAACGCGACATGACACGATCCAGCGTGTGAAGGTGCTCAGCTTCAGTTGAACCTGAAACGAGAATATCATCCAGATAAACAACCACATTGCTTATGTCCCTCAGAAGATTCTCCATTGTTCTTTGAAAAATAGCTGGCGCCGATGCGACACCAAAAGGTAGTCTGTTGTAGCGGTAGAGGCCTTTGTGTGTCGTAATCGTGACGTATTTCTTTGACTCGTCCTCCAGTGCCAACTGTAGATATGCATTTGCGAGGTCCAGCTTCGAGAAAATTTTACCCTTCCCCAGGGATGCCAGCAAATCGTCTATGCGAGGAAGAGGATAACATTCCAGGTTAGCTACACGATTGACCGTCAACTTGTAATCGCCACACAGCCTTATGCTGCCGTCACATTTCACCACCGGAACAACAGGAGCAGCCCACTCTGAAAATTGTATGGCCTCAATGACACCTAATTTCTCGAGCCTCTCCAGCTCCTTTTCAACCTTCTCCCTGACAGCATATGGAACAGCTCGCGGCTTGAAAAAGAGTGGAGTAGCGGTCTCGTTTACATGGATCTTGACCAGAGTGCCCTTCAGCAGACCCAGCTCATCCTTAAACAGCTCTTTATGCTTGCCCAGTATCTCCTGCAAGGCGCTTTGACTGCTGGTATGGAAAATTCCGCGATTTAGACAAGATGGAAACCGAAACTTACCGATCCAATCTCTACCCAGGAGGGACGGCCCATCTCCCCCAATTACTAGTAAGCTCAGATTGGCTTCTTGTTTCTGGTAACGCACCTGAACTGCAATTCGTCCCAGAATTCGCAGTCTTTCACCAGTATAGGTACGGAGCAACGCATTGGTGTGTTTCAAGGGAGGCCGCTCGTTGCATTTTCCTTTCCAAAGCGTCCTGTAGGTGACCTCGCTGATAACCGACGCGGCCGCACCTGTATCAACTTCCATTTCCAGACTGGCCTTATTAATCTCCATTGGAACTCTGAACGGCGCTAAGGAAACATCTCTCACGTTGAACAAGGTATACATGTCTTCCACGTCCTCGTCTTCTTTTAACGGCTCTGCGAGCAGATTTGTCGACTGTTTTCCAGCACTATTATACCGAACTGTTTTTTAACTGTTTGTTCCTTGCTGCACTCCACAGACCTGAAACGACATTTTGAAGCACTGTGCCTACCTCCGCAACGAAAACAAGGAGTAGGATGGTCGGCCGTTTGACCAGCTGTCGCCTTCCTTGGTCCCAGAGCATTGACTGATGCACCCGCCCTTGAAGTATCTTGTGAACTTTTCTCAGCGAGCTCGGCCGCCTGCGCCAGCTCGAACGCTTTCGTGAATGTTAGCTTCGGTTCGGCGAAAAGCCTGCGTTGGACTCGAACATCACGTAACCCGCACACCAACCTATCCCGTAACATCTCGTCCAACGAACCCCCAAACTCACAGTACTCGGAGAGACGGCGAAGCTCAGCGACAAACTGGCCCACTGTCTCAGTCTCTTTTTGGAAACGGGAGTTGAAATAAAACCGTCGCACGATACACGAAGATGGTGGTGTCAGGTGGTCCCGAACCAACTTAACTATTTCTTCGAAAGTCTTGTCGGCCGGCTTTTCGGGAGACACCAGGCTGCGAACCAGCTGATATATGTGAGCTCCACAGACGCTGAGCAAGATAGCGCGACGTTTCTCGTCCGTCTCGACGTCGTTTGCAGTGAAGTAGTGCATCAGCCGCTCGCAGTATGCCGGCCATTCTTCCGCTTCTTCATTGAACTGACCCACCGCGCCGTGGACTGCCATGTGTTTTTGCCCTCGTCGCCAATGTAGTGTCGCCGCTGTACACGTTACACGCGTATTGCCAGTAGGTTGGATGGTGCAGCCCAATCACGGGCAGCGGTCAATATTCAAGAGCAGTCACTCACAAAAGCAATACACTTATATAGGAATTCACAGATGGACAGACTGACTGGCAACTATGACATCACCTATAGAGCATGCACAATGACAGACAGAGAAGGACAGACAGACTAGACATAGCAAACAGTACAAATATCACAGGAGCCAAGTGCCCAACCCATGGATCCAATCCGCCAGTGATCTTGTGATGAGGTCATCTAGCTCACCTGCTGAGGAGGTGTTGACTAGCACACTAGCTGGAGGACTGCTCCCTACACCAATGGAGGCAGTGATGGTGAGGATGTAGGCACTGAACTCCTGCAGTCCAGTGATGGTGTACTGGGTAGCATTACCAACAGACACACTCCCACCACCTCCAGCTCCAGCACATGGTCCCTGGTAAGTGTAGGAGAGGGTGTAAATGGTACCTATCTCCCCACCAGGCTGTGACCACATGACAGTGATGGATGTGGAGGTGACCTGTGCTATGGTGAGTGAGGGCTGGAGAGAGAGAGAGAGGAAGGGGTTCACGTGTGTCCTGATGTACCCAGTGACTGCAGTTGGAAATGTACCTGTGCCTGTGTACAGCGTGTGTGTGTGTGTGTGTGTGTGTGTGTGTGTGTGTGTGTGTGTGTGTGTGTATGTATTTGTGTTTGTGTGTATGTGTGAATGCGTGTATGTGTGTATGTGCGTATGTGCATGTGTATTCATGTTTATTCTACACTTATGGATGTGGTGCCACATCTATGCACACATGTACGTACAGGTATGGACTTGCATGTTCACACACACACATGCACACAAACACATTGTACATTGCCCTACCAATTCACGTTTCTCTCCACTCGCTGTGACAACTCTTTGAACGGGTGACTCCAACCTGTGACTGTCATTTTTCAGTTTCAATTCCCTCCACACATCTTTGCTTATCAAAGTTACTGCTGACCACGTATCTAGTAACATCCACGTACAGTGACGTAGGAACTGTAGCGGCTGTAGCGGCCATGGCCGCTACACTTTTCTATGGATCTTTTTTTTAAATTATTATTATTATTATTATTTTAAATAACATATATATATCATAACCGCTCTGTGAAGGACTGGGGACAAGCCCTTACGTGAATACAGGCGTTAACTAATGTCATGATAATCCGTAACAGGGTTGGGAGGCGCCCTCCACGGAACGCTCCCTTTGTTTATTGCACATGGGCCATACGGACCGGCCTTTTTTTCAAGCTTCTACATTTCCTGTATTCAAGCCTTGAAACTCTTTTAGTGAAAGCTGCTACAAGAGAAAGTACGATGCAGAACTAGCATTTGTTACCAATTTTTAAAAGGATGACTTTAACCAAGAACAATTATGCATGCAGCTTGGAATTTTAGCAAGTAATATTCCATGTGAAGCAACTCAGAATTTTGATGCGATCATTACATACTTGCGAGAGCTATCCCAGACATTGCTGTCGGAAGTATGCACCCTTGCTTCTTTGATCCTTGTTATGCCTGCCACCAATGCAGTAAGTGAAAGGTCTTTCAGTGCTCTGAGACGTTTGAAGACATATCTGATGACCCAAACAAGACTGAACAATATTAAGGTTCTGCATATTCACAACCATCTTACATGCAGATCAGCTCAGTTTGATTGAAATAGCTAGGAATGAATTTATAAAATGTTTTAGTCACAGAGAAGCTATTTTGGAACACGTCTGTCAACCTATTGAAAGATACAATATGTGATCACATAAATGCATTCGGCTTTTCATAAATGATTCAAGCTTACAGTATGTTTACAAAAAACTGATCAAATTTCGTATGGTTTTGAAGATAAAAGTTGCAAAGCTTCTGGGGCGGAGCCACAGACCCCCGATGGGGAGCTTTCAGCGCTCCCCCATACGCCCTAGCTGGGCTGGAGGGGGCATGGCCCCTCCCGCACCCTCCCCCTCCGTGCCCCTCCCATTTCTATTACGTAACCTTAGCCGCTACACTTTATAAGTCCTTCCTACGCCTCTGGTGTAGACACATAGCCACATACCGTTCATGAGCTGCCACGGTCCCTTTGGCTTTTGTTCTTTTCCAACGCGGACTATTGCGTTTAATGTGACCACGTACGCCGCACGACCAGCAGAGCGTATTGCGCATTCGATCTTCCCGGCTGGCGAACTGGTCTCTGGGACCGTGACGGTGGCCATGTAGCTTTCCGTTGTCTTCACTGATGTGTTCAAACTATACTGGGGGGGGGGGGGGTCTTATTGCACTTTTCTTGTTTTCACCCTCTGAAAATATGTATTGGGTCACACTGAATGTGAAAATATATTTAAAGGAATTTTTAACCTCTCACAACCCATCCTGTACATACCACTTGAAGTTCGCACGTGCATATAGTTTTGGGCGAATTAATCAAACAGAAGATGGCATGTGTAGAAACAAGGTCTAGAGGGAGACAATGCCTTGGACGTGTGGACTACTTTGAATCTGCTGACCTACCTCATGGTGTTTTGCCAACAAAAAAGGCTGTAATTGAAGTTATGCTTTATCTTCTTCGTCCAAGACGCGCGGGACAATCTCAACAGTCAAGAAGCGATGCAGCCGATATGTTGGCGTCAGTATTGCAGGAGCATTGGATCTTTTATAATCTCTATACAATTTCAACAAAGAACATCAAAAAGCACATTATCAAACTGTATGAGGATTCTTTGAAATTGCTTCAGACTAGGGACAGCTGAAAGAATGAAAGTTATGATGAACCTTCAATAAAGATAGTGCAGTAATGTTTGACATTTTTTGTAAAGATGCTTGTCATGCCAAAGAAAGTGAATTTCTATGATTTTAGGATGACGGAAAATGAGTGGAAGTGTTTGGAAGACCAAAGAGGCGAGAGAAAAATGTATTGTCAAGACCATGTCGACACTCAATGGACCAAAACAACAACAAGGCAAAATAATGATTTATTTGCTCTAGAGAGGATGCGGCACTCTGTAAATGCTGAACAGCCAATGGCTGTGCCAGAGAG
The DNA here is from genome assembly GCA_013339895.1 of Ephydatia muelleri. NCBI lineage: Eukaryota > Metazoa > Porifera > Demospongiae > Spongillida > Spongillidae > Ephydatia > Ephydatia muelleri. Next base: position 7,547,263 of record JABACO010000011.1, on the reverse strand, counting down.
TATAGAAACTACTGAAGACACTAGTGATAGTGCGGATGAGCTATACATACCTGTTACAGTAGAGGATGTTGAATTTGAAAGCCCAAGAAAGAAAAAGAAGATAAGAATAGCAATGCTTCGAGTTCAATGCCTGAAGAGTATCAACATGTTAGGTGCAGTATGCAAAAGGTGAGACCAGAATACTATGAGGTGGTGGACAAAATGAAAAGTTGCTTTTATATGTCACAGAACCAAGCAGAAGCTGCATGCTGTTGTTGAGACAGCAAACAAAATGTTTGGACAAAATTGGAAATATCACGATGAAGGAGCTGAAATTGATGTAGACACTCGTCCTGACAAAAAGAATGCTAGAAGAGTTGGGAAGTGCATGGCACTGAGTGAAATAGTGACGGAGGCTGTATCCTCTGATGATCAATCTACAATTGCATATGCAAATGATGGTTCTAAAAACAAGGAGCCGGCTCATTCACAGTGCAAGGTATTATTATTAATGGTAAGTATAGAGCTCTACCTACCATGAGCATTGCATCAGAGTCTAAATCTAACCTTGTGGAGTTAAAGCTAACAACCTTGCAAATTCTATTGGCAGCTAGTGGAGTTGATACAAAGTTTTGAGAGAATTGATTTTGTCATTTCTGATCAAACAGCACACAATATAGATGTTGAATTGTTAGTTGCAAAAGAGCTTGGCACAGAGAAAGTACCTAATCAACTGTTTTGCAATGTTCATCCATGCCTTATGTTCAATTGGGTGATAGTAAAGCATTGGTCCCAGCTTGAGGATGCAATTGGACATGATAAAATACATGCAAATTATCTTGTGACAACTACTAGTAGTGTAACAGAACAAGCTCTTGACTACATCACTCGATTGATAAACCATGACATTGATCATAAGCCCTGGAACAAGTCCCAGGAATTTGACATGCATATAACCCCTAAGAAGAACACGTCTGTTACCTTGAAAGATGAACGGTTTAATCGTTTGCCACTTACGTGTGCAGTTACACTTTATCACTTTGATGATGTTGCATCTTTTCTAGACAAGTTTCAGCATGTGACTAACCAATTGGCATGCCTTGTAAGATGCTTTCTAGATCTCGAATTTCTAAAAGTGATGCTATGTATTGGTGCATTATTAGGAGTGCACTTAGTAGAGCCTTTTTTGATGCTGACAACATCTACTGCAATGAACTTATTCCTGCTTTTCAACAGCTCTATCATGACCTGCTAAAAACTGAACCCTGTAAGTTCCTAAATTTGAATAAGGCTGCATTTACATTTGTCTCTGATAGCCAATTTACACATTCTAGGTATGCTTTGGAAATATGTAGGAGCATAGAAGCAATTTGTGAAGAGTATAAGCCACAAGTTTTAAAGATACTAAAAGTTATCCTACCTGCTCTTGCAGAAGCATTTCAAAGACAGAAAGGGTTTGGGTTTGGTTCTTACAATGAAAACTCCCATAGCCTCTCAACAATGGATCAAGATAAGCTAGAAGGAGCACCAGTGCATAACCTTGATGCTGAGCGAAACGTTGGATTTACAAATTGTGAATTATCAAGAAGATGATGAAAGCAGTTAAGTTCTGCTTCATCAACACTAGTTAAATGTGCGGCACATGATTAATTGACAATACTGTTCCAGGATCATATATAGAATATTTCAAGGTAGCCAAATATGTAATTCTTTAGTTGTGCCTCAATTGGGCTGCTAAGCAGGAGGATCTGAAGAAAAAAGGTCTTGTAGATAAAGAAATTGCAAATGTAGCCTTGGATAGAAGAAAAACAAAGGATCTAGAGAAACTTAAATGCATGGGTGGGCCGTTTACAATGTTAAGCCAGGTTGATGAGTACTTGAAATCTGATGACAGCAATAAGGTTGCAAGATTGTATATGGAAGTGAGATATGCAAGCGACACATCTTTGTCAATGCCAAAGAAAAGTGACATTTTTAGACTTATGAAGGATCACAGAAGACTTAGTGAAGAAACATATGCTACCAATCTTAAGCTATACTTGGACAATGTAGTTTCAATTGCTGATGTGACTATGGATGATCTTGACAGAGCAATAGATACATTTACACACATGATTAATGTTCTGAAACATGTAATGCATTTAATATGACTTTACGAAGTACAACAAACAAATTTGCTTATAAATACATATAATAATGTTCTATGAATGACTATCCTTGTACTTCAGTGTTTCTTCCATTACATAATCTGTTTACTGCACTCCTGCTAATGCCTATAAATTAATGAAAGATGTAAATTGAAGGCAGAATATTACTAGTAGTTGTATCACTTGTAGCTAAGTTTGTGGTTCTAGCAGTTGCTATGGTGACCATTTTATTTGTTATAATATATTTAAGGAAAAAAGGTGTGATCAAACTGCTATGATGTTCATGCTAAAATACCTGTGACATTTTCCAATTGCAGTAATGTCTTCACTACTAGAACAAAGAATGTTCCTTCTGACAATTGGTAGAACATAATCTAACCCTCTATGTCTGATTCACTCCACTCATCTCTCTCAGTGATGTGGTCACAATGAAGTCATGTGATGCATATTGTGAAACAAGAGCAGGTGGACAAGACCGCTATGAAGTGGTGGAACACAAGTGATAGCCTTCACCTATAGCACACCTATGCTTTTTTACTATGTGTGTGGGGATTGAGTTGTATACTAATACACATGCTTTGACTGTCTTATTCTGCTGCCTCTTGAATGCCAAGTGCATATATACATTCATGCTCACATGACCATAATTATCTGTGCCACAATTCCTGCAGTGTTGTGTGTTGTGTTGATTATAAAAAATCACTGTGTACTTGCATTGTACTTGGTATAGACTAATTAGGGAGGGGGGGGGGGGGTCTTAGGTATGACTTTGGATTCTACCCCTCTCAGAATATGGAGGGCATTAAGAAACATAGGAAAACATGTATTTTAAATTTTTATACTAAGTGTAACCCCCCTGTACATTACCCTTGAAGTTTTACAAAATATGAATGTATACATTGTGTATAGTATATTCTCCACTCATGCCACCATTTGTATGTGTCCTGCAAGGACTCCTCTACAGTTACAGGTGGATACCAGATATGAGGAACCTTCAAGGTCACATGTCATTGGTTTGTAATATTGTCACGAGAGGGACCTTACCTGGAGTGATGGTGGGTGTGTTGACCAGTGTTGTGTCCATCTCTCCACTGTACAGCTGTCCCATGATGGTCACCTGGGCTACCACACTGAACTGGTACACACCATTAGGATTGAGGTTGTTGATGTCTCCAGAGGTGGTGGTAGGTGGGAAGGTGTGACTGGTGTACCCACCCGACTGCCTCTTTGAAGTGTTGGGAAGAGAAAGATAATACACTGTGTACCCTGTAAGGATGCCATGAGCTGGACAGCCAGCCAGGACACTCAGACAGATGTTGTGTTGATGGCTGACAGAACCACACCAGTCACATGGCTGAGGGTACATTACCACAATGAAGTGAATAGTTATAAGTCCCCAGACCACTCACGTATATCTGCAGTACTGGTCTGTACTTGTTGTGGTGTCCCCGGTCCTGTGATGATGTAAGCAGTGACAGAGAAGGTGTAGGTGGTCCTTGGTACCAGCCCTGTTATTATCACTGGGGGTGTGGTTGTGTTGTAGGTGTTCACATCAATCCCAACTCTCACGCAACAAATGGAAGCTGTGTGGCAATGTTGACCAGCCTAGCTTTCAGTGATCTTAGAACCCATTTCTGGATACGTGCTGTTCACTAAATAGTCTGGTCAAATATCTTTAATTTTTCATTTTCACCAACTACTTTTCTAAGTCTATAAGGAGTAGCTAATTAACGTGCATGAGATACCTAGTACCTGTAACTACAGTTAATACAGTTGAATTGACTAGTGCACGTGATACAATGGGCATTAACAACATAAAATAACATAACCACACAAACAAATGTGTCAGTCGGTATTACAGCTAGTGTTATTTTACCAAAGGAGCGGAAATATTTCATTATAAAGAGTTAGGTTTTGTTCTAATCAAGATCTTACGTTCTTGAAGTAATTATGACTCCCATCTAAGCTATGTAGTTTGTAGTTAATTATTAACAATCAAATTGTTAATAAAAAGCCATTCATTTTCTAATGGAATTTAGGGGAGTATACACAAATGTACAAACCGCAACAACTGTCAATTCGCCTACAGGGGTGCTGAAAGTTGTCCAGATACACATGTGCGTAGACCATCGTTCCACACATCTTCCCCTCGATCACATGATGCTGCACTGGATAAGAGAATGGCCGACATGCACACTTCTGTTGTCAGCAATTTGACTTTGAAGTGAGTCCATCACTGCATTAAAAATACTGCATAAATTATGATTGACATATACATATACACAAACCCATAGCTATTGATAGATTGCATCATTTGTAAGATTGAGTAATAATATTCGATGAAAGTGAATCCACGATGAAATGAATCAGAGAGCTGTGCTGCACCACAAGCTGGTCCACACGTGGCCCTACAAGAGGTCTCATCAGTCAGCTGGGTTAGAGCTATTTCAACAAATCCCAAAAAGCGGTTTGCGTGTCCAAACAAGCAATTCACGAAAGGTGTCTGAACAGAATGCAATGGTACAACCAAACACATATCTCATTGAACAACCGCACTGGTCTGATGGCTAGATATACAATCATACCAGCATGAACTAAAATGCATGAGTACATGCAATACATAATAAATACTTTTAACGTTTCATGAAAGTGTACATTAGATATACAGTTTATAAACTAGCTCATATGTTGCCTCCTTATCAATACCCTCCCCATTCTGTCCCACTTGTCCATAAGCATCACACTGCTACATGACCATCTTGACATCATCTGACTCATGTCCTCCATGACCTATTTCTCCATATGCTGCACACTCCCTCATGGCTATGGTGTTGGAGGAGCAGAGGGTTAAGACCTGTTAGCTGGATGTACAGAACGAGATGTGATTACCTTTTGCCTGCTGGTTTGGAATGTCTGTAAGAAATATTGGTCAGTGTGTGTTATGGACATGAATGCATACCAACAGTACCTTCTTGTTACTATTATTATTGCCATGGCAACAATTATTATCAGGATTAAACCTCCAACAACCCTCCCACAGCTCCTCCCATGATAGTACCAGCATCACGAATGGATGTGGAGGTGACCTGTGCTATCATGGTGAGTGAGGGCGTTGATGGTACTGATGTAGAGAAGATAAGAAGGTAGGATGGGTAACTTCAATAATCACTCAGAGCCAGTATCACATTACAACCCTGGCACTACCAGTGCTGCTGGGGAGAGGCTTTATAACTAGCCTTGGCATTGCTTCTGTACCAACTCAACTGACAAGAACCCTCCTCCCAGCTACCTTAAACCATGCGTTTGCTCATATTCTACTTGTGTTCATTTCTGTGCCTTCATACAGTGTTCATTTCATACAGTGTGTTATTCATTTCGTACAACGAAGCACGGAATAGGGCCATTGATGTTGTCATGAAATGGCCTGGGACGAGGCAAGTAGTTCGGAGAACGAGTTGGTATACAAAAGAAAATTACTGAATTATACAATTACACAGAATCAGAGTAATGACCTCCTCTCAACCTCACCCCCCAAAAAGAATAATGGTCTGGGGATGCGACTGTCTTCTCATAAAACACAGCAGGACATCGACCATTTTGAATTCTCAATCACCATACTGTGATCGATCAGATTTTACCAATCGCAATCATAAGTGAATGGCAATATAGGAGTATCACCCCTGGGTATTGACATGTTCCTGCTCTAGGGAGAGGATTTGAAACTATTTAAGAGTGTACATAAGTAATTAAAAACGATCTAGTGCTAGAAAAATTAACCAACCCATTGCCAATTGTCTACTCAAGGCAATAGTGGGAGTGCAACCTTCTTTAAACAACACCTCCAATTTTGTAGCAGGCTTGTGAAACTCATTTGAAGACAGTTCTAACTGATCTGAGTATTACTGCAATAAGTATGTTACATATTGTGGAACTAGCACACGTATGTGTTCTACCTTATGCAGGTAAACAGAAAAGTGCTCACGTATATCTGCAGTGCTGGTCTGTACTTGTTGTGGTGTCCCTGGTCCTGTGATGGTGTAAGCAGTGACAGAGAAGGTGTAGGTGGTCGTTGGTACCAGCCCTGTTATTGTCACTGGGGGCGTGGCTATGGGTGTGTAGGTGGTACCTATCTCTCCACCAGGCTGTGACCACATGACAGTGATGGATGTGGAGGTGACCAGTGCTATGGTGAGTGATGTGGAGGTTGAGAGAGAGGAAGGAAGGATGGTTAAATTTTAAAACTCACATAAGAAACTATTCTAATGGTGTAGATAAAAGGGACAAGAGGACATTTATAGGCCCCGTTGTTACTTGAGCTGATGCTCTAAAGAAAACTAAGCAGAACCAATTTCATGTATTCTCTATGGGGCAGTGTAATTAAACCCTGTGATGATTAAGGCTTATCCTTACCATTATGCATGGACCAATGATTTAACCTATTAATATTAAAGTAGTGGTGTCCAAACATGGCAACAGACAGTTCTGAGAAGCACAGATGGGCTTTCAGCTATACATACTGAAGGGTACATGAACATGATGAACATCAAAGTAGTTTATATAATCATGTTGTCTTGGATAGTGGTACTTAATGTCTACCAATGGTACACGTATGTGTTCTGCCTTATGCATGTAAACAGAAAAGTGCTCACGTATATCTGCAGTGCTGGTCTGTACTTGTTGTAGTGTCCCTGGTCCTGTGATGGTGTAAGCAGTGACAGAATAGGTGTAGGTGGTCGTTGGTACCAGCCCTGTTATTGTCACTGGGGGCATGGCTATGGGTCCCCACCAGGCTGTGACCACATGACAGTGATGGATGTGGAGGTGACCAGTGCTATGGTGAGTGATGTGGAGGTTGAGAGTGAGGAAGGAAGGATGAATAAATTTAATAATTAGAATAAAACTCACATAAGAAACTATTCTAATTGTATAGATAAAAGGGACAAAGGACATTTATAGGCCCAGTTGTTACTTGAGCTGATGCTCTAAAGAAAACTGAGCAGTACCAATTTCATTGGTCCATGCATAATGGTAAGGATAAGCCTTAATCATCACAGGGTTAAATTACACTGCCCCATAGAGAATATATGAAATTGTATAAATTTTTTCGTACTTTGCAATCATGTTGTCTTGGATAGTCGGATGAATGTACTTAATGTCTACCAATGGTACACATATGTGTTCTGATTTATGTATGTAAACAGAAAAGTGCTCACATATATCTGCAGTGCTGGTCTGTACTTGTGTCCCTGGTCCTGTGATGGTATAAGCAGTGACAGAGGTGTAGGTGGTCCTTGGTACCAGCCCTGTTATTGTCACTGGGGGTGGTGTGGCTGTGGAGGTGACCAGTGCTGTGGTGAGTGATGTGGAGGTTGAGAGAGAGGAAGGAAGGATGGTTAACTTCAATAATTAGAATAAAACTCACTCAAAGTTTGGATAAGAAACAATTCTAAAAGGAACAAGAGGACATTTATAGGCCCAGTTGTTACTTGAGCCGATGCTCTAAAGAAAACTGAGCAGTTACCAATTTCATATATGCTCTATGGGGCGGTGTAATTTAACCCTGTGATGATTAAGGCTTATCCTTACCATTATGCTGGACCGATGATTTAACCTATTAATATTAAAGTAGTGGTGTCCAAAATCAAGCTAAACATGCCGGGTAATTCCATGCCAAGTGTACGCAACTTTCTGCATGTCGGTCTCAAATTTCTCCCAAACTTAGTTTATGGGTAGGGGGGTCATGAGACATGACTAAATACAAAAGGTCACCACCTAGAGGTCTGTGGTCGTGGAGATATTATTGGACATGATTGTGACCTTTTTCTTGGACACTGTGTTTTTGATGCCATGTATTTTGTGTACCCCTTCACATCTCACAATAAATTTAGCATTAAATAAAAGTAAAATAAAACTCTTCTGACAATGAAATGGACAGAGCAACACAAGCACTTCAGGATCGCAAGTAGTGAAAGAGTTGATATATGTACCTGTGTGGAAGGGAATGGACCGGAGAAGTGTATTCTTTTGTATGCCTGTGTTTCCCAGCGACCCTTGGCCTCAGTGGTTATGACAGTTATGTTAAGTCAGATGTTTTGATAGCCTTTCAAAACATAATCCTATGTGGTTAGGTTGGGTCAGGCCAATACAGCTGGAATCAGTTATCTTTCCATGTGCTACATCCTAAACCCAGTGCCATCCCACCTCCAAATAATGCATATAACCTCTCCATATTGAAGACTCTTTGTGACATTTCAAAGGTAGAATTTGGTATGGCAGATCAATTGTTATCTAATCATACAGAAGATGAACAGAAATTATTTCACCACACCTACTTAATAAAGTTTAAATATCCCTCATAATACCTTCATGAAGGAGCTTTTATTTAAAGCTAAATTTATTGTGAGATGTGAAGGAGTACACAAAATACATGGCATCAAAAACACAGTGTCCAAGGAAAAGTCACAATCATGTCCAATAATATCTCCACGACCACAGACCTCTAGGTGGTGACCTTTTGTATTTAGTCATGTCTCATGACCCCCTACCCATAAAATAAGTTTGGGAGAGAGATTTGAGACACTTGGCATGGAATTACCCGGCAACAGAAGTAGATATAAAAGGCAGCTTTTGCTCCACTTAGTCCCCACTCGAGTCATTTTAGTGGGTACACACTAACGATTTATATAATGAAGACCATAGGGATGTTTTTGTGGGTCGAAGGACTCTTAGACTTATAGCTATAAGATTACAAACCCTCTATCTAGTTTTCATTTGTATACCTTTATAGATCTATACCTATATCGATATCTAGTAAAGCTTTCTATATAGCTACAGATCGATGTAGGTATCTTAAATAAAGAGTACATATTGGCATCCGTAAGCAATAATAAAACCTTTGTAGTATTATTTAAAATTATAGTAAACTATCTATAACTTAGGTAAAAAATAATAAAAGTGGAGCGTGGGTTGTAGGCACGCAAATAGTAAACAAATGCTGTCAACATCACGCTCCACTTAACTACTGACCCTCTAATTATTAATAAGGGGTGACTAAGGGGTCGAGTGGGGGTTAACAATAGCAATGCAACGTAACCTTCTAGCTGCACCCGAACGAACCAGGCGAAGCCTGGAGAGAGAGGGCAGATGGAGCAGTTACTTTAGAATTGCATCAAGTTACATAATGTTTACCTTCGAGTATACTTTCTAGCTGCCGAAAGGCAGCACCAAGGGAGATGAGGTCACGCTCCATCTTAACTACTGACCCCATAGGTAGCTAATAGATCGACCGGAACGGTCGATTCACGGCGCGACAGTGTACCGTATGCAGCCTTGTATATTGCACCCATACTAATCGATACTCGTCTGCACTCGACACGTGGGCAGTTTTTCATACGTCACGAATGCGGCGCCTGTATACGTCTCAGAACGAACACTTCGCTTATACGTATGATATCGCGGTCTGCATATGGATTCAGTATATTCGTCATCACCTGTCTGCATACTTCAGATGAACGCGTGCAGACTCTGTACACGTCATGTATTCGAGTCGTTTCAAATCCATTTTCTGTTCTGCATACTTGAAGGCTAGTGCTTAAACCCTGAACCACGCCAGCAATAATTCAGAATTTAACGGCAAACTTTAATCAAATTACAGCTGAAATACAACTTGGTCAAAAAATAAACAGGTATAGTTTCAAGCTGGCGATCAACGTCTCCATCACATTTTCCTGATGTAGTTAGAGGGGCACTCTCCGCCTAGCAGAGGCCTCTTGGAAGGCGAGCACGAGCCTCTACTACTCTCGCGGCACTTGTCGACGGTTTCCTTACAAGCACACGCTAAAATATTACAGAGGTTATGCACAAAGAACTCAGCATTTACTTACTCTCTGACCGCGGTGGTAGCTAGCTTATGCTTTACAATGCTATCGTCGTCATCCCCTTGGTTGGCCATGCAGCGAAACGTTTTCATTTGGCCGTAGTACACCCTGGCGTCGGATCATAAGCTGTGGTCAGAAATGAAAGTCATAGCATGCCTACTCTGTACCTGCGTTTCTTCTTTTGCCGGGGTTGGTCACTTCCACCCTTTCAGTCTCGATGTACTCGCTTAAATATCTCCTGACCCTGAAGTTATTGGCACGCGCACATAATCCACATGCACATATACAACGTACTATGCTCTTCGCGTAATGGCGTTCTATTGGTCGGCACTGTGCTGAAGAGAACAAACATGACGTAAGCATGTAAACCTTTGTGACAACTTGAAACGCCGCCTAACTGCATCTACTGAATCACACACTTGTCCTGGTTTGACACAAGCAACACCTACAGTGTAAACACGCACAACTTACCAGGCCTAGACTGCTTAAGTCCGTTTGGTATGCCTTTATAACCTCCGCCTGTCACCCGCGTTGTCCGAAACTCTCTATCTTGCACAGTTGCACCTCACTGATTCGTCAGCTATATAGTGATCAAAATCAACAATCCAATTTCTCTTACGTTGGGAACGGCTCCATTAGTACTGTCTCCACAGATAGCCCAGTAGTCCAACTTTCCTTTCCTCCTATTTCGTTGGGAACTCACAAGTTGCCTATTTTTGTTTCCTTTGCTCGATCGTGCGTCGTCACCTCCACTAATGACCAACACGTGCAAAACTTAAAACCGAGCATGCGCAGATAATGATATCAAAATTAATTACTCAAATAGGCCTACACAGCCAAATTTTAACAATATGTACCATATCTGTCAAGCATATCATGCTGTACCGTACATGATATACACATTTGTAGCGTATATGATATATTATCATATATGAGTCATCAAGATGCTACATTTTGGCACAGAATGTTCTACAACCTGTAACAAAAATGACCATCATTATGTGACCTGAAGTTATCATTATGATACAGACTTTTATCATTTTGATACATATCCGTTTAAATCCCCCTCCGCCCCCATTGTAAAAAAGGCTCCTGTGCGTGACAAGGAACAGTAGCCTTTATTCGCGTTCTGCCAGTTTAAAATTCCTATTATATTTGATGGTGCATGCTCGTTGTACCAGGTCCCTAGGAGCTTGGCCCGAAAATGCCAAACTCTACTCCTTTTTCTCAAGCTTCGATTTTATCAAGCTTTGATCGCGATACACGTCGTGTATTGAAAATTATATATCAACCTCGCGTATCGCGATCGAATAGCTTCACTTTGAAGCTCGGGCTTATCAGAGAACAAGAATTAGACTTTGGCAATTTTGGGCAAGCTAAACAGGCAGAACGTGTATAAATTTATTTTCCAGCTTACACCACGGTAGACCCGGACGCTACATTAGACATTAAAAGCCCTGGAAATGACAAAGGACATCACAACTTGAAATATGATTTAATCTGTACTTTAGTCAGCAAGCCTTTCATATGAATTGGAATGATAAAAATGAGAACACATGGGAGTATATAAATGGGTTACTGAGCATATAGATAGATGATGGCTAAACAGGTAGATATCTGGGCTGCTAGCATGATGAAATGAGCGAGTTCATGGTTAAAATTCAGGGTTGTATCCTTCTGCATCAGATAACATTGCATCTTCAACTGAAGGCTGTTCGTCTTGAGTTGGAGGATGGAATGATGGTGATACTAGTTCCTCCTCCTCCTTAATGATGTCCTCCATCTCTTGTGGTGAAGGCTTTCCATTCAAATACATTGATGACAACCACTGTTTGAATCCTTTGTACGTGTCATCCTTGCTTGAAGCTTCTGTCCTACAATACCTTCTCTATTGGATAATGAGAAAAATAATCAAAATACAACAGAAAACTCTTACTATACCAATATGGCCACATGATATCGATAATTTGGTATTAATCGATATTCTGTGTGTAGAACTGGCAGGAATTTTATTACAAATTCCTCTGCCTTCAAGGATGTAAAAGATTGGCATGGATGACGTCCAAAGATCTAGAAGTATAAGATAAGGAAAGTGCACCGCATAAAGATTCTAAAACGTTTGATGTGCATATATACCCTTCTCCTTTCTTCTGCACGCAGCTCACTTATCCTGCTTGTGCAATAAGACATAGCTGCATCATATTTGTATTTCAACTGCACTTCTTGTTTGAGCACTGAGTTGACAGCTGCCTAAACTTGGGAGGATATTAAATATACAAAAGGATAAAAATATTCACCTGGATGGATGTTTTTGCAGGACTTCGATGTATTGTATTTCCAAACAAGGTACCACAGGCTACTAACAGGTCCTCCTGGCAGGTAAAATAAATCTTCACTTGTGTGCTGTGTTTGTGAGTGTGTGTGCGCTAGTGAATGCTTGCGTGCGTGTGGGTGCCGACTGCGGGTGCTTGTTTACCTTGTAACTGCTGTGCTCGATAGAAAATGATCGTCTCGTTTGCTCATTGATTGCATCTGACATTTGCTTCAGTTCTTTCAAGATGCCTTGCAAACAAGCTGTATTGTCAGCAATGTTTTTAGCCATCGTTTCAAGCGTAGCTTTATTGCTACTTGATTGGGTGTTTATGTTAGCTGTTGAGCTCACTGGTACTGTAACGGTGACTGAATTTCCTCCACTTCGGTTGGAATTGCTTGCCGCATCCCGTCCTCGAAAATCAGATGGCACAACATAAGGGTTACCAGCAGAAGATGAGGGCGGATTAACACCACTAGAAGGTGTTGGCATTTGTCGATTGCTTCTTTGACTCCTCGGAGTACTAGGACCATCCATTCCTCCGTCTTGGACGGATAAATCACTGATTAAAGCAGTTCTGGCCGGCACGAAGTATGTCACGTGCTCGCAATTATCTTGCACGTTGCAATCTCAAATTTGATCAAGATGGCTTCTTCTACTGGTAAAAACCTTTGTTTACCTTGGTACTAAATATATACGAGTGCGAACAACTGATTTCAGTGAAGGATTATGCACCTATCAATGGTAAGTGCGACCCCCCCCCCCCCCCCCCCCCCCCCCCCAATCCGGGACACATGGGTCCGATGGGGGATTTTTTTAATTGATATTTTTTAAGCGTTTACTCTCGTTTGATCCTACCCGCAGACGGACACTGTACGCAGACGAGCCGTATTTTATTGTGGATGAGTGTGACGTTTTCAGCAATGAGAACCCTGACGAAAAATGACAGCGCAAGCGTAAGCAAATCTGAAATCCAGGATGAAGAGGAGGAGAACAAAACATTTTACGACGAAGATTCTGGCTATGACAGCTACTAAGACTCCTTTACATACTAGTCAACAGCCCATATCCACTTGTAAGTTTATTGTATTAATTTTAATTCCAGATTAGTTTGAAGCTCGTTTTCTTATAAGGGTGAAAAAAGTCTTTCATTTGTGTGGTACATACTTAAATAGATGAACATACGGACACCTACTTTGGCACGCATTAAAACTTTTACGCTTCCTGGTTCAAGACAATCTGTGAGGAGGCACAGTATGTAATGGGAGTGCATTATTATTTGAGGGTCCTTTTTTTAGCACGTTAGTAGTGATAGTGTGCCAGTTTACACCATTCCTCTGGCTACCATCATTCAACAATGTATGGGGAACTTTAATATAGCAGATTCCTTGGTTCATTACCCCGTGTATGGTAAAAAAATACACGTAAGTAGTGGTGTTCTATAAGCAGCACACTTAAACTTGCACACACTACACAGCTCAGAGAAATGTACCATGCAAAGCGTTGGTGCACAGATGCAAGATTTGCATCACCAATGGCAGTTTTGAGGGACGGAACCGTTGTGTTTGTGAGAGACTGTGTGTTGTTATTTTACCACTCAATACTGGGTATTACCAATGGAAATGCTGTTAAATTTTTCCACAAGGTTTGAAATATTTTGAAGAAAAAAAGTATACATATTATAATAGTTATCTTTGTATCTATTAAGCACGATAACACTGAGGTGTATGTGGAGCTGGATGTGCTTGTGAACCTTACACAATTCCAAACTTTGGTTCCCGACACTACGGTCAGTCATCTAGATCCAGGCACTCCGATACTTTATGAGAAAACTGTTCTCCCGGTATCTGAAATATACAGTTGTACTTCCCATCCAAATCTTGTAATCAAATGGGTAGAGCAGTCATCACATTTTTATTAGATTTGATTCACATGTATGTTTTCAACAGTGATAGTACAACATGTTGCACTTGCAGGAAATGGATACATATTGAGCTTCACATCATATGAAGGCTAAATCAGCAGGAAAGCCTGTATACGCTTTGCCACTTGTATTATTCTCAGATGATACAAGTAGCAACAAGAGCAAGAAATGGCACAAGTTTATATCATGGTATCTGAAACTAGCTGGTTTGTCCGGACAAACAAGTTCGAAAGTACACTTTATTTATTGTTAATTCAGACAATTTATGTACACTAGATTTGTGAAATCCTATTGCAGAGGAGCTTTTACTGCTAGAAACTCAAGGTATGGTGCATTGAATAAGCAGACAGTCATTGTAGTGGCTCCACTGATATGCATTGTGGCTACGGCATCTGAAATTACAAACCATCTTCGTGGTGCTGCCAACAAGTACTGCCACATTTGTGAGGTAGAATAAGTGTAATGCTGTTGTATTGACATTTAATTTTACTGGTGCTTAAATTTCAAGGTTGATCATACTCAAGACCCTTCAGTTATATGTGCCAAAAGACCTCGAGAAATCCATTTTGCAGCAAATTGCTGAGATCAATTCTCAGCATACTGAGGCTGCAAAAGCTACATTAAGAACGCAATTTGGTTTAAATGAAGCCTACTAAATTTTCCTTGACATACTACCCATTGATCTATATCAGTAAGATACTGTGATTCATTTGTTACATGTTGCTAAAATCACTGCCTCCAAAGAAGTACACCTTTGGAGGCTCTTCATGTGATGTGGCTTGGAATTGCCAAGTATCTATTGAAAGATGTGATGCCACAGATGTCTGCAATGCAGAAAAAGGAAATACTTGCTAGAATCAGAGCCTTTCACACCTCTGGCTTTAAAGTTAAGCTATATGGCAATGTTTGTGTTTACTATAAGCACTCGTTTCTTGGGAGAGACTTTAAGGCATGGCCACAAATGGCCCATGGGTCCGTATCTTACCAATGGTCAACTTCAAGTATTGTCAAGCTTTTCTAAAGTAAATAAGATGTGTAGTTATGTATCCAGTAATGATTATTTTTATTACATAGATATTTCGGATGTGTGCTTGTGATGCCTATGATCCATCATTGAAAGATGATTTACAACAGAAGTGTCAGGATTTTGTTGATAACGTTAAGATACACATGCCTACATTTCTTCAGAAACAGAAAACACATCTAATTCTGCATTTAGTGGAGTGCATGGATGAGTTCAGTCCAACTTCTTCTTTCAATGCTGAAAGGTATGTGGATTGTTACAAAAATTGGCTTGTTTACTAACAAAAGACCTAGGACACATACATTTACTACAATGCAGGTTTGAGTCATTCAACTCAAAGGTGCGGATGTTTAATATTTTCAGTAATCGTCAAGCCTCAAGTAGGGACATGGCCAGTCGGCTGCAATCTCTCATGCATATCAGTAAAGTAACAGCGTTGATGGAAACAAAAGGTTTAATACCCAATATGAAACCATATGTTGCAAGGGAATGTTTTCTTAGGTTTGAAGTTGGAGCGCTAGAAATACTTTCTTGTGATATGGTGCAGCATGTACTAATAGGTGTCACACTTCAAGAATTGTGCCGCAAGCAGATGTATCTACCAGCCTGGATCAGCATGAAAGGTATTATGTAATACTTTATGTTCTTTGTTATTACTGTGTATGTTATACAGGTTTCCAAGTACCAAACAGTTCTGCTCCACTTACCAGTGCACATTGGCGTTAGACATCCAGTTGGCACATCCATTGATCTCATGGCTCTGTTACAGAGCCATGCTCCTTCACACACTGAACTCATTTCAACCCAGTACTGAGACAGTAGCAGTATGCAAAGCTATTGTGTCTGAGAATTGTACGCTAGTTAATTGTGGAGATTATGTGGAACTGTGTCTCCCACATGAACAGGTAGGTGGAAAATAGTTGTTTATTTGTACACAAAGTACTGATATTTATTTCAGATGAGATATGCTTCGTTAATGGTGTCAGGGCCCCAGGCTAGCTATGATGTCAGCCCTTCCCAGAGAGTCGTATCCGGACAGATATCACCTGACTGGAGGTGTTGATAAGCTACTGAATAGGAGCGGCCCGACCTTCCAGAACATTCCTCATTGTGTACTGATGCGGACTATACCTTGTGTTGCATGAAGTTAAAAACGAGTTGTAATTGTGTATGCTCAGTCTTGCTTAGTGTATTTGGCTGTTAGTGGAAACTCTGTCCGGTGACATTGCGCTAGCGC
This sequence comes from Ephydatia muelleri, assembly GCA_013339895.1. Taxonomy (NCBI): domain Eukaryota; kingdom Metazoa; phylum Porifera; class Demospongiae; order Spongillida; family Spongillidae; genus Ephydatia; species Ephydatia muelleri. The sequence continues at coordinate 7,530,764 of JABACO010000011.1, read as the reverse complement.
GTAACGGATCCTTAACATTTGGTGGCAGCGGTGCTCAGTAACGTGACGAGGAAGAGACACTTATTGAGTAGAGAACCTTGTATATGTCATTGCGTTCGGGGAAGGAGTACAAGTCGCAGGCACGGATGTCGGAGACAGAGGAAGCAGCGAGCAGGAACTCAGTCGCAAATGAATCGGTGAGTGTGGCCGACCTTCTGAAGCTCTTGATGGAAGAGCGAAAGCTCAGAGCGGAGGAAGAGCAGCGACGAGCTGTGAGGGAACAGGAAACAAGAGAAGCGGAGCGTCGTCAAAGAGAAGAAGAAAAGCAGAGGGAACAGGAAACAAGAGAAGCGGAGCGTCGTCAAAGAGAAGAAGAAAAGCAGAGGGAACAGGAAACAAGAGAAGCGGAGCGTCGTCAAAGAGAAGAAGAAAAGCAGAGGGAACAGGAAACAAGAGAAGCGGAGCGTCGTCAAAGAGAAGAAGAAAAGCAGAGACAGGCGGAACGTGAGCGCCAGGCTAGAGACGAGTGGAAGCGCAGTTCGAGATGGTCGCTCGACTGGCACAGGATGGTCGGAACCGCGAAGGCGAGCAGACTGGTCGTATTCTAAAGGAAGCTGAAGCAAAGGTGGCAAAGCTCACGGAGAGGGACGACATTGAGGCGTACCTAGCCACGTTTGAGAGAACGATGACGGCATATGAAGTGAACAGACAACGATGGGTCTACAAACTGGCGCCTCAGTTAAGCGGAAAGGCTCAGCAGGCACACGCGGCGATGTCATCCGAAGAAGCTGTAGACTACGAACGTGTTAAAGCCGCTATCCTGAAACGATATGACATCAATGAGGAAACATATCGACTTCGGTTCCGGTCGGTGATGAAGAGCCTGGACGAGTCGCACAGAGAGGTGGCGGTGAGGGTAAAAGACCTCGCGAAAAAGTGGTTGAAGCAGCAGGCCACAGCAGAAGCGGTCGTGGAGGTGGTTGCTCAGGAACAACTACTCAACACGTTGCCCAGTAATGTTCGTGTATGGGTGCGTGAGAGGAAGCCGACTACATGTTTGGAGGCGGGTCAGCTTGCAGACGACTACGCCCAGGCGAGAAGACAGGCTGGACTGGAGAGCAAACGGGAGGACGTAAAAAATGGGGAAGGAGGGAAGCAGTCTGGTACTGGCGGCCAAGGCAAGGGGCGTGTCGGCGAAGAATCAGCAGGGACCAGGGATGTAGACGGAAAAGGTCAGCCCAGTAGAAAAGGACCTAGGTGCTACTCCTGCCACAAATTCGGGCATATCGCTAGTAAGTGCCCTAGTAGTGCGGTAATGTATGGGGGCGTTAAGTATGCACACAAGCGACCTGCAAAGTCTAGCAGTACAACTGTCATTAGATCAGGATGGGTGAATGATAGGTGGGTAAAGGATATTGTACTGGACACGGGCGCAGCGAAAACGATGATTAGAGGTGACCTGGTGACTGAGGAGGACATGGTGGGCTCCAGCATTATAGTCAAGTGTGCGCATGGAGATGAAGTCGCTTACCCAGTCGCGCGAGTGAAAATTGTAGTCGAGGGGGTGACATATACGCTTGATGTGGCAGTTTCAGATAGCCTCCCAGTATCAGTACTGTTGGGTAGGGATGTCCCTGACCTAGTTAATATTGGGAAGATGAAATGTAAATTCTCATGTGTGGGGGTGAGGGATGTGATGGCTGTAACTACGCGGGCGCAAGCACGGGCGAAGCGCACCGAGGAGTCTCAGCTGGCTGAAAGGGAGCAGCGTGAAGCAGCAGTCACTACTGAAGTTGACTCAAGTCAGAATCACCCAGTTGCTCCCAAGGAGTCAGAGGAAACTGCGACCATCACAGATCAAGACACATCTACAAGAGAGGACCAAGGGCAAGGATGGACTAAAGAGTGCCCAGGAGTGGCCTTCGATGCAGAGCTTTTCGAGGAAAAGAGCTCCCCAGATGCGAGTCTTGGTGTGAATATTTCGGCCACGGAGTTAGGAGTGTTGCAGAAGGCTGACCCAACGCTATCCCTTATTTGGGAGAAAGGGATCGGAAAAGGAGACGGGACGGAGGCAAGGTACTTTGAACAAAAGGGCTTGCTGTGGCGGAGATGGAACGATCAGACACATAGTGAGGAGGAAGTGCGTCAGTTGGTTCTACCAACGCAGTGTAGGAAAGCGGTCCTACAACTTGCACACGAAATTCTACTATCTGGTCACTTAGGTAAAAAGAAGACACTGCAAAGGGTGCTCCAGCGGTTCTATTGGCCATCGGTTTGCAGGGACGTAGCAAATTGGTGCCGCTCGTGTGCGGCTTGCCAAAAAACGGCTCAGAAGAGACATAGGCCAGCCCCATTGGTTCCACTGCCGATTATTGAAGAGCCATTTGCACGCATTGCAATGGACATCGTGGGTCCCTTACCACGAAGCAGATCTGGAAATAAATTCATTTTAGTGGTGTGCGATTACGTAACCAGATACCCAGAGGCAGTGGCGATGAAGTCAGTTGTGGCGGAGTATGTGGCTGAGGAACTTATTGGCATCTTCGCAAGAGTCGGGATTCCGCGGGAAATCCTGACAGATCAAGGTTCAAATTTTATGTCCAATTTATTGTCCGAGCTATATCGTCTGATGCAAATCAAACCTATCAGAACCAGTCCATACCATCCAGAAACAGATGGGCTCGTAGAAAGATTTAATGGAACGTTGAAGGCGATGCTACGGAAAGCTGCAGTGGGCGAAGGCAAGGATTGGGATAAGTTGCTACCCTTTGTACTCTTCGCGTACCGAGAGGTACCGCAGGCTTCGACAGGGTTTTCCCCATTTGAGCTGGTATACGGGAGACAAGTGAGAGGCCCACTGGACATCCTGAAAGAGACCTGGAAAACGAGCAAGAGGAGTACAGAAAGTGTTGTCTCATATGTTTTAGACGTACAGGAGAAGCTAGCCAGAATGTCAGAACTTGTTGTGGATAACCTCAAGGAAGCTCAGAAGCAACAGAAAAGATGGTACGACTCCAACGCGAGGATGAGGGAGTTCAAGGACGGAGACCAGGTCCTCGTATTGCTGCCATCATCAACCAGCAAGTTGCTAGCGAGCTGGCAAGGGCCATACGTGGTAAAGAAAAGGTTGTCAGACGTGACGTATGAAGTTGATATGTCAGACAAGAAAAAGAGGAAGAGAATCTTCCACGTGAATATGCTACGGGCGTGGCATACCCCGCAAGTCACACAGAGTTTATGGGCTGGGAACGAAGAGGAAGTAGAAGATGATACAGAGGGAGACGACCTGGTAGTCTGGAACAGTGATGCAGAGGCGAGCAAGCAGTTGATGATTAACGAGCAGTTGGAAGACAGTCAGAAGATTGAACTTTTAGCACTACTCAAGGAATTTGATGATGTGCTACAGAATACACCAGGAAAAACAATTCTAGTCGAGTATCGAATCCATACTGATTCAGCCCCGCCTTTAAGACTTCCGGCATATCGTCTACCATACGCATATCGGGATCGAGTGAAGAAAGAACTGGACGACATGCTGAAGCTGGGAATCATTGAACCATCTGCAAGCGAGTGGGCGTCACCAATGGTGGTGGTGGCTAAGAAAGACGGAGCATTGCGTATCTGTGTGGACTTTCGTCGGTTGAATGCAATCTCCAAGTATGACGCCTATCCCATGCAGAGGATCGACGAGTTGGTCGACAAGTTAGGAAAGGCGAGGTTCGTCACAATCGTTGACCTAACAAAGGGCTATTGGCAGGTCCCCATAGCAGAAGAGGACAAACCAAAGACGGCGTTCACAACCCCCTTCGGTCTGTTCCAGTTTACGGTAATGCCCTTTGGATTACAGGGAGCCCCGTCCACCTTCCAGCGGATGATGGACACCCTCATCAGAGGAATGGAGGGCTACGCGTCTGCATACATCGATGACGTGGCAGTATACAGCTCTTGCTGGAGAGAACACATCGATCACCTGCGAAATCTGTTCCTGAGGTTGCGGAAGGCAAACCTCAAGGTTAAGCCCAGCAAATGTCAGTGTGCAATGTTTGAGTGTGTATATTTGGGGCATGTGGTGGGCAAGGGAACGATAAGACTAGAGTCGTCCAAGATAGAGGCAATCAAGAGGATGCCTGTTCCAAGGACGAAAAAGGGAGTTCGGCAATTTTTAGGTTTGGCGGGCTATTATCGGCGATTTATTCGTGACTTTGCTACCATCGCCACCCCGTTAACCGAGCTGACGAGGAAGTCTGCCCCTCAGGAAGTAAAGTGGTCATTGCAAGCCCAGGAGGCATTTGACACACTCAAGACCAAAATTGCGTCATCACCTGTGCTAATGTGCCCAGACATGTCCCGTATGTTTACGCTGCAGACGGACGCGTCAGATTACGGCATAGGGGCGGTACTTAGCCAAACGGGCGAGGATGGAGAAGAACACCCAGTGGCATTTTTTAGCCAAAAGCTACTGCCGAGAGAACGAAGGTACTCAACAATTGAAAAAGAGTGCCTCGCAATCCGCATGGGTACCCAGGCTTTTAGGGTATATTTGATTGGAAAGCCATTTGTGGTCCAGACGGATCATCGTGCTCTGGAGTGGTTGTACAAGATGAAGGACACCACTAGCAGGCTAACAAGGTGGAGCCTGGCCTTACAACCATTCCAGTTTACAGTTCGCTATCGTAGGGGTCAAGCGAATGCAAACGCAGACGCACTATCACGATGCATTGTGTCGCCCTCAGAAGCGACTAAAATGCCAGAGAAGGAGGGAGAAGTGTCAGGGCCCCAGGCTAGCTATGATGTCAGCCCTTCCCAGAGAGTCGTATCCGGACAGATATCACCTGACTGGAGGTGTTGATAAGCTACTGAATAGGAGCGGCCCGACCTTCCAGAACATTCCTCATTGTGTACTGATGCGGACTATACCTTGTGTTGCATGAAGTTAAAAACGAGTTGTAATTGTGTATGCTCAGTCTTGCTTAGTGTATTTGGCTGTTAGTGGAAACTCTGTCCGGTGACATTGCGCTAGCGCGTAACGGATCCTTAACAAATGGCTGTCTACAAGACAGCTACAGGAGCAACACTTTGCTTACTTCAAGGTTTTCTATCACTGTTGACAACTACTGGAGAGCAGCTGTTAAATGAATTTGACTGTCCATTGTTGGAGCTTACCAAGACACTGTTTACTGTACCTGGTGGCAACATTCGGAAGGCAGTCAATATTGTTCACAAATGTACGAACACATGTGTGCTTGCTGAGAAAGCTGCAGGACAAACTGTGGAGAGAGAGCACTTAGGATGTAATCAGTTGACCTTTGTACATGACTGGAGTTATTGTTATAATGTGTTTTGTGCTTAAATCTAATCATTTAAAAATATTAAGTTTACTTATAAAATATGATGTAACGAAATTCAATATCTTTTCTGGTGGAAAACGATAACAATCTGTACCAAACTGTTTCCATATCTGTACCAAAATGTTACATACAATCTGTACCATATGTCGTGCTAAACGTATATGTTCCAGGTTGTACCAATCAATATGGTACAGGATGTAATCATGTATGATATGAGTACGAGACATATCCGGTACAGAGAATTACAATTTGGCTGTGTACAGGCTACACCCGCTAGAAATAGTCACAGATGTAGGTATCAGAAGTTTACAATGATTATAGGGATCCAATAACTTACCTGTGAGTACGCGACTCGGTCGAGGTAATTATAGTAGCCACACTCATATGAATGCGTTTTCATGGGTGTGGTTAAAACGGCCTATATTCCTATTTATTGCGCACTATCGTAATTTACGGGCTAAACTGCTGCTCGCGATATGGGTGCGATACGCAGCCGATACTTAGCCCCAACTGCACACTGCACTGGACATTGACATATCTAGGTACGAGTATGTATATTGGTCCGCACATGTGCATGTCTGGATATGTATCTGCATACCATGGCGTGGGCAAACTCTGCATATTACTGCATACGATACTATGTCACGCAGTGATATTGAACGGGTCCGGAGGGCCCCTATGGGGGTAAAAAATAGCAATGCAACGTAACATTCTAGCGGCACCCGAACGAATTAACCAGGCGAAGCCTGGAGAGAGAGGGCAGATGGAGCAGTTACTTTAGAATTGCAATAAGTTGCATAATCGTTCACCTTCAAGTACGCTTTTGAGCGGTCGACACGCAGTGATAGTATGCACGATTTGCGAAGAACATTTCAGTGCTACATGTTTTGTGAATATTCACGTGAAGAAAAGTGATCTATCATGCACGCAAGTAAAGTGTATTATGCAGTTCATTGTTCCAGAATGAAAGAAAAATAACATGTAAATTATTTGATATACATGTTCTTAATCAGTAATGCTAAATAACAACAATTTCACATGTGGCATTACATGTGCATGTAATCAGTACAATAAGAGGAGATAGTTTTTAATGCAAGGACAATCATTTGTCACATGGGTATAGCACTCCTATAAAACCTCACGTGAAGAAAAATTCTTCAAACCTTTGCATGGGGTATAGCACTCCTATAAAACCTTCACGTGAAGAAAAATTCTTCACAAACCTTTGCATGGGGTATAACACTCCTATAAAACCTTCACGTGAAGAAAAATTCTTCACAAACCTTTGCATGGGGTATAACACTCCTATAAAACCTTCACGTGAAGAAAAATTCTTCACAAACCTTTGCATGGGGTATAGCACTCCTATAAAACCTTCACGTGAAGAAAAATTCTTCACAAATCTTTGCATGGGGTATAGCATTCCTATAAAACCTTCACGTGAAGAAAAATTCTTCACAAAGTCTCAAGTCAAGTATATCATGCGTACAAAACCTTCACGTGAAGAAAAAGTATTAAGTCAATGCGTACAAAACCTTCACGTGAAGAAAAATTCTTCACAAAGTATTAAGTCAATGCGTACAAAACCTTCACGTGAAGAAAATTTCTTCACAAAGTCTGACATATAGGGTATTATAGCATGCATACAAAACCTTCACGTGAAGAAAAATTCTTCACAAAGTCTCAAATCAAGTATATCAGAGTTCCATCTGATTGGAAAATTGCCTATGTCTGTCCTATTTTTAAAAAAGGTGATCGCAAGCTTCCATCTAACTATCGACTTGTCTCTCTTACAAGTATATGTGGCAAGGTTATGGAAAGAATCATATCTGATTCAATGATTGCCTTTCTGAGGGCTAACCATCTCCTATCTGATGAACAATATGGCTTTTTGGCTAAGCGCTCTACTTGCATCCAATTATTAACAACCTTAAATGATTTTACTTTGCTGGCTGACAATAAAATGAGAGTTGATGCTGTATATATTGACTTCGCTAAGGCTTTTGATTCAGTTTCTCATTCTAAGCTTCTTTTAAAAGCCACATTGTATGGATTTACTTCTCATTTATTGGATTGGTTATCCTCTTTTCTCTCTGATCGGTTTCAATGTGTATATATTCATGAATCTCAGTCCACTCTACTTCCTGTCATAAGTGGTGTGCCTCAAGGCTTTGTTCTAGGTCCTCTACTCTTTCTAATATACATCAATGACCTTCCTGACTGTCTCACTCCACCTGTAAAGGTGAAAATCTTTGCTGATGATACTAAACTATACTCTGCTCGTTACAGTACAGAAGATCCTGCGTTCTCAAACTCTCTATCTGAATTTTGTAACTGGTCTTCCAAGTGGCAGCTAAACATTGCTTTTCTAAAATGTAATGTCATCTCGTTTGGATATCTAGCAGTCCCATCTATCAAGTATTCTTTATCAAACGTAGTCTTAGAAGAAGTATCTTCTATTCGTGATCTTGGTGTCTTTCTTTCATCTGATTTAAAGTTTCACATTCACTGCTCGGCTATTGCTGCTAAAGCACATCATCGATGTGCTCTTCTTTTGAAGGGTTTTCACTCAAATGATGTTTCAATACTTTTACAGCTGTTCACTACCTATGTTAGGCCACTTCTTGAGTCAAACACTCAGGTGTGGAATCCATGGCTTTATCAAGACATTCATTCCATTGAAAAGGTCCAACGCTTCTTTACTAGAGCTGTTTGCAGAAGAGCTAAGCTTTCATATATGGATTATGGCACTCGGCTAAGAAATTTAAATCTTCAATCTCTTGAATATCGCAGGGTATTCTTTGACCTAGTGATGTGTTACAAGATAGTGTTTCACCTTGTTGATGTCGATGTATCTGACTTCTTTGTTATCAACTCTCATGTTCATTTTACCAGAGGAAACCACTTTAAGCTCAAGTCCAGATCATTACCACATCATAATTTTCGTCTAAACTTGTTTCAGAACGTGTCATACCAATTTGGAACTCTTTGCCCAACTCAGTGGTGTCTGCATCCTCCGTCTGTGCATTTAAAGCTCATCTGAGTCATGTTGACCTTACCCCCTTTTGTAAACTATTCCCTTATAAATAGTTTAGGCAGTTTATAAGTGCATTTCCTAATGCCATTACTTGCCTTTTTGGTGTAAATTTACCAAATAAATTATTATTATTATTATTATTATTATTATATCACGTTTCTCTGCTACTGCTGATCGCTTTGAATTGAGCGTCACGTACGTTTCACTGCGACCTGACTTCACAGTAAGTATTGCTCTACTACGTCAGAAGGGAGTTATAATACCGAGGAGACGCTACGTAAATAGTTGCACGAGTGTACGATGCGAAAATACGCGCGCTTGAATCCATCGGAATCATGTGAGCTTCAACATCCTGTGGTACTTGGTATGGCGCAGTTTTTGTGAGCAGTTTGCACGGCCTTCATTTTTACGTTGTATAAACGCGCAGCTAAAGTACTTATAAGAGGGGTTGCAGTGGCGGATACAGGGGGTTCCGGGGGCCCCTCAGGGCCAAGCATGAATATCATTATTATGCCACGTGTTTATGAATATCATTATTGTACCCCACGTGTCTATTTTTCTGCTGCGATGAAACGGTCAACGTCAATTTTGGCATAATGATAATTCCCTACTAGTAGTAAACGAGCGAGAGGTGCTGTTCGCTTGCACGATTGTAAATGGTGTATAATGTTGCTTTTGTCTCGATCACCTAACGGATGCGCCTTGGTACGATAACCTTTTCTTCACACACTGACGGCAGAGTCTATGAGAGGGCCAGTCAGTGCGATTGAGGAGCAGGTGGATGGAACTGATGTGATGGTAAATTTTAAATGGCTCAAATAGCAAAGAGAAGCGCATGCATGTAACAACACAGCCATTTTAATCCGTAAAATCACAATAGCCTGGAAACCAGAATGTAACGGAGTGGCACGCATTTATTGGTGTTGATTGCATGCCTTAGTTTCCAATCACCTACATGTACAATCTGTGGAAAAATATGCGCACCCAAAAAAACTTCGCGCGCTTCGCGCGCGCCCCTCCCCTTCATCAATTATTCATGTCGGACCCCCCCCTCACCAAATTCCTGCATCCGCCCCTGGGTTGCAGTGTCATCCCGGGAAGGTTCACAACACTCGCCGCCATGTTTTTTGGTGTCCTAACTATTTTTACGTCATCATTTATTGTTAGTGTCGAGCACGGTGTAATGCCTACCGTAAGCTTTTCTGCGCTTTGAGGTGCTTAAGAAAAATATCCGTCTATTTCGTATCCCAACGGATGGATTTCAGAGGAAACGATGGATTGCAGCGATCGGATTCGTCAGGACATCACCACATAGCCGTATTTGCAATAAACATTTTGTTACAGGTACTAGTACGTGGGGACGCAATTCTGCCATCAGCTTGTATCCTGGTGATGATTAGCCCTTTTGTTGTCTAACAGATAAAGTCACAGTATGGTTTCTTCCAGATGGCCATCTGCCCTTGTACTTGATAGTAGTAGTCATGTTTTTTGTCCAGTGTGACTTCACTGCCAACTTTGTGGAGGTAGAAGGATTCATCCTCTATACTGGCTGGTTGACTATTTCGATACTTGAAAGGGCATTTGATCTCCAGCAGACCTTCATCGCAACAGCTGCCAGAAATAGTTGCCTAGCGCACACTCGAAGTCCAGCTGGATTGACCTTGAAAGTTGCATGCTTAACTGCCATAATGTTAGCATACGCCTCACGTGCTTCTTGCTTCTTGCTCGTGTTCAATACCCCATTTAATGGCTGGAACATCCCTATTAGACCTGAGTACTGCATGATTGTTTTAACTAAAGGGAAGTGTTTTCTCACGACATTTGGCAACACGTCCGAATACAGATGCAGTAATTCTTCCTACTCTATGTTCAAACCATAATGGTGTGCTAGCCTGACCCCTAGTTGATCTCTCTAAATAGCATGCCTCTACCTCATTTACAGTGAGTGTGGTATGTTGAACAAGTGTGGTATGTTGAACAAGGTCAGAAAGTTGTTCCTTTGGAAGAAGATGATTCTGACCATTGTACAAATATGATAGAGGTTGAGGAAGTCTGGTTTCCATAGCACTGCATGCTGATATATGTGCCTCTGTACTGACACTGGGGAGAACAGTAAAAATAGCAGCAGAAGGATAAGCTCTATGCAATGACTTTAGAATTGATTGCATGTCCACAACCGTGAAAACCTTCTGTCTAGTTGTAACTGATCATTGTAGTTGTAATGGAACATTTTGTAGAGTTGTTGGTTCAATCGCTTAGGACGGTTAAAGTCAATGTCCACTACCAGAGCTGGATTAATCTACAATATATAGTATGCTAAATGAAGATCATATATGTCGGTGAAGAAAATGAATGTACATACCTTTGTTGAAAATGTCTGATTCTATGTGCATGGAAGTGACATGCAGGTTACAGATTCCTTTCCAAGTTTTACACAGGCTTCCACCTTAAAGAGTACTGCACCAATGTGTGAGCACACTTCTCCCAATCTATTAACATGAAATGATTGTCCTTAAGCAGGATACAAAAACCAAAACATACCCAGCCATACAAGTACAGTGATCGAGCTGTAACAACAGTTCCACATTGTTTCTCAACAGCTACCCATGGTTGGTGGGGCTTTTCAGGCAGGCGCTGCGATGGGTTTACAAGTGCTTTCAGAAAGCAGTGTTTATTTTCATGCCCAAAGTCATGATAAAATACAGCAGCACCCAACCACTAGATAAATAAGGAGAGGAATTCAGTAAACATTCTGTAACAAAACTGGGGAAACTAAAAACTTCCAACCCCTAAGTAGAGGTGGAAATCATTTGAGTGACAATTAACCTTTGATAGTAGTTGTAAGCTTCGAGACTCTTAAACGCCTTCAGCCTTTCTCTTGTGTAACCTCCGGGTGTTTCAATAAAGTAGGCATAAATACTGGGGTAGTCAATGGAGGCCACTTAGAAACATCATCTACCCAATGCTGGTCAGGTATGCCAAACGGATCACAGTATGTTCCAAGTCCATACAGACATTGTAGCTTTTTGTCGTATCTCTCTTTGTCGCTAGGAAACAGCTCGTTGTAATACGTGCTCGCGTTTTTCATAATGTATTGTGGCGTGCGCGTCACACATTTTAATAAATGATGATAGTTAGGACACCAAAAAACATGGCGGCGAGTGTTGTGAACCTTCCCGGGCCGGGGATGACACTGCAACCCAGTGGCGGATCCAGGGGGGGGGGGGGGGGCGGGGGGATACCCCCCGCCAATTATATCTCATTAATTATTCATTGTGGCGTATGTGCATGTACTTGTAGACTAGTAGTTGACCTTTTCAGCAGGTGCTAACAAAGTACGTACCGTATTAGTTATTCTTGAACAGTACACGTGTGAAAATTTTTCATGGAAGCATTTACAGCAAAACCATTTATTTGTCATGCAATGCCCACATTTTAAATCTTTGCATCAGTTCAAGTTGTAAGCTGCCACCACCGCTTGGAAGCTAGCACCACATTCCACTCTAATTAGATTACGTACGGCTAATAATTTCATTGCCTTGGTATAGATAGTAGATGTATGAATATAAAATTAACGCACGATGCACTGCAGTCTATGTCGCTATGTATCGTATGCAGGCAGCGTGTGGCTGAGGTAACTTTTTATTGCTTCTAATAGGTGGCTATTAAAGGGCACATCTAATAAAACAACAAAACTGAAGCTAAAGTTAACTTACCATCACAAAGTAACTTCCATAAAAGTAGAACTGCACTGTGCTATAAAAGTCAATACATTTATATAGGACCAAACACAGACTCCACCCACTATAAGAACAAACATGTTTTCATAAACTGGGATACTGCTTGGAGGGAAAATGTACACAGGCTCCAGTTAGTGGATGTGAAGACCACTCCTCAACTCTTTGCCAAGATCAACAATAGCACAACTCATTGTACATGTATACAAACAAGGTCACAACTGTTACCTACAGCAAGCCACTCCTCAGATGTACATCCACCAATAAACAATCACTCAGTCTCGCAAACATACACTCTCACACACAAGTACATTCATGAGAGACACAAACTTGCCCTGGATCGACCAACATAACAATAAATAGTCTTTATTCACACTACAAATGGCAGTTTGGAAACCAGAAAAACACAGTAACAGCTAAAAAGATCATTTGACCAGGTCCATGACAGCCGTTGAACTGATCAGTTGTTGTCACATCCTTAGTTGGTCCAGTGTTCAGATTGTTGCAGGACATTAGGTCCCTGGTTCGCACAGGTACACAACTACCCTGTGGGTACATGGAACAGCTCAGAGTCTGCCTCAAAGTGCTTTGTAACTCACAAGAATGGCACCCATCTCCACTGGTCAGCTTGAAAGTACTCATTCGTTGTGGTCACACCCCCAGTGTTCTGGATCCGTGCGTGACGTTGGGTCCCTGGTTGGCACAGGTACACACCTCCCCTGTGGGTACATGGAACAGCTCAGAGTCTGACTCAAAGTGCTTTGCAACTCACAAGAATGGCACCCATCTCTACTGGTGAGCTTGAAAGTACTTAGTAGTTGTGGTCACACCCCCAGTGTTCCGGATCCGCGCGTGACGTTGGGTCCCTGGTTGGCACAGGTACACACCTACCCTGTGGGTGGTGGCATAAACCCCCTCAAAAAATGCATACAGTTAAATGGTAGAATGCACGTGCATGTGGTGTGAGAGTGTGTCATCATCATCTGATTGGTTTATTTGTGTGCCACAAGTACTGTATTCGTGAGTGTTGTGCATAAGAATATGTCATACGATGGTGTACAGGTTTAAATATGCAACAATGCAAGTGTGTGCACAAATGCATAAAGGTGTGTGAGCCAGCATGAGTGCACTGATGTTCATGTACTATGCGTGAGCTGAAAGTTGACACTGCAAGCGTATTGCTGAGTGGGTGTGACAAGAATTTTAGCAAGGGCTAGCGCTACAGCAAATAGGAAAGCTTTATTGCATGACTAGAGGATGATGGCAAGTGCGTTGCAAATACATGTATAGCCTTACGCGAGCCATGTTGAATTCGGCCATCTGCGACGTGGGAGGCGCAAGATTACTGCAATTAACCATTCGACTCAATCCATTAATTTGGTACGATCGTCTTGCCAAGCGAGACGTCTTCTTCTTCTTCTTCTTTGAATTGTCGCTGCATGGGTGTTGCAAACGGCTAGCTTCGTTTTAGGCAGAGTATGGGTGGAGAATGGGCGGAACAAAGAAAGTTATCGAAATTTATTGTGGATTGGGAGAATGGAACGCGGGCTGCATGCAATAATTGTGCGAATCGAGCTGGAAATGTGCATTACCTTTGCACAGGTATATCTCCGTAACGGAAAAAGTAAAAATTAACGAAACGAGCAACTCAATAGTGACAGGACCCCTCTACGTACACACCGAATTTAAAACGATTTGGACGCTCCTACCTGAAGATATGGCGTTTTTGAACCATATGGGCTATCGGATCTTGTAACGTCGGCACAGAGTTTGTGCAAGACACCAAAATATAACTTTACATACTGAAATGGTGTAGTATGACGTGTTGAAAATAGAAAGTCGATAGCGTGTACCGTTCGGGAGTTACAGCGATGTAAACGTAAGGCATTTTTATAACAAATTTTATAATATGCACTAGGTCCCTTTTCGCGGAAACGATCCCATTTATCATTCGATTATAATGAACAGCAACTGTTCAGTTCCATCGATAGATATGATTGCAAGTTGTCTCACTTGTGCGAGTAGTTCTTCAGAGAACGGGACTGAATCTGAACCTTCATCATCACGAGATATTATTCCTTAATTAGCAGCAGCAATTGCGGCGGCGGCGACAAGCAACACAACACGTACCAGCTCGCGGTTGAATTGTTATTATCCAATTTTAATTATTCTTTATTATAAAAAGTGCAGAGGTAATTGTGCTTCAAGCTTTTGGTGTCCATTTCCTGAAAGAAGTAACCAAGCAACAACTTGTTAGGGCTATCAACAATCATCTTCCTCAAAATGCTGAGAGGAAAGCACTTCTCACAGCACCAAAGACATCACTGCTTAAGCCACTTGCACAGGGTCTTGCCAAGAAAATTAACTCTGGAGCTGATGTCTGTGATCTGACAAGATATGACATTTTGGTTAGTGGGGTGCTTTAGTACATGCAGCATTCACTGGACAACACAACTTACAGGCATTGATTCAATTTGTTTTTCAGTGCACTGATTGGTGATCAAATTTAATAGCAACTATGACATCATTGAGAAGTAGATTGTGATTTTGTAACCAGGGTGAGATTGACGAGTTAGAAATTATTCTGTTGTGTGGAATTTAATTTAAGGAAATCTGAGAGGACAGACAATAAGCGTAATTTACTACATCCAGGCTGGGATTTGGAGAAACGGAGGTTAAAAAAAGGTAGGATCTGCAGCTCAGTCGTTGCTATTTCCGCTGTGGGATTGAAGAGAAACCAAAGCGGAAACGGCATATAGAAACAGAGGTGGTAATGTATGTTTGTAGTGAGATTTGATCATAAAACTGGGATGGAAAAAGCATTATCTACGGTAAATCCTTACCTGAAAATACGAAATTCCAATCAAAAGCCGGTCTGGATCCTAATGCGGAATTTAAGCCTCCGATTATGGGTTTATTCTTGGTTCCATATATAATTTCTGCTTGGGAAATTACCGCAGGAATGTATAAGAAATTTTCAATTTCCACCAGTGGAAACACGTTTTACCAGCATGGAATCGTAAAATTCCGCTGCAAAAACCCAAGGTTGTTTTTGTTCCACAAACCCAATGTTGGGAATATGAGGTGGAATTAAGCGATTCCGGGGGTATTTCCCGATGTCCGGAACACGAAACTGTTTCGATCCTGTGCGTGTTTTGCAGTCGCAAAATGCTTGAAACACGCCATTCGCCGCAATTGAATCGTTTCCACCAGTGTGGTGTGGCATAATTTCTCCATTTGCCACACCCACCAAACGCTCCAAACATTCGACCGCAAGACTCAATGGATGACAGCAGCACCCTGTCTGAAGTAAGTACAGAGCCAGATGAAAGTTATTGGGGCCGGGCCCTAGGTTAATGCCACGTCACCCAACTTGACGGCATATCCATGTGTGCTGTATACTTTATCATATGCTGGTGTGAAATAAGAAGTCATATGCAATATGGTTTCCCCAGATGCTAAACAAACAAAGTCACTTTTCCAAAACCATTGGCTTTGTCATAAGTTCCCGATGTTTCCTGGCACAGAGGTGAAAACGAGACATGAATAGTGAAGCATATGGAGAAATGGCCCATACATAGGCGGTCATCTTGCTTTTTGTTTTCAAATTGAATTTCAAACACGTTTATAATTTACGATAAATCAGACTGATTGTGATTCTGTGCTTTATAAGATTATACCATTAACCATTCGTAAACTACAATCAAGACAAAATTTTAATTTCTACCGCGCATAATTTATTCATAAACGAAGTAGTCATTACGTAATACCTTGCGTCATCTTAGAATAAAGCTATAATTATTAAAATTATGTCGGCTAGCTAGTGGGGGTTAACTATCAATACAATTTGAATTACTATTATAATTGAACCGATGCATTAATGCGTCACTTAATTGCACTGGAGATGTGGAGCGCATCAATTAGGCACAATGATGCATGCAACTACGTATGCCCTTCATGCTTTCATCTTCTGAGACGCAGGTGAATTTAGTAGCGTAGGGTGTGTTCGGCAGTGGGTAGTGTTCGGCCCTACAGGTATGTGCATATCTTGGAAAGAGTAGATATGGCCTTCTCTCTATACTAGTACAGTTGGCCATCTCTCTATAATTGTGCACATCTACCTGTACTATAACCAGTGGTAGCCTTCTCCCTTTACTCTCGAACCGTTAATTGCCCGTCTCCTTATACTGTTGGTCATCTTCCTTTATTGTTAGACTGGTGGCCTACTGCTGATCTTCTCCCTATACTGTTCGCCTTGTCTTTATACTTTTGGCCTTATACTGTTGGCCTTCTCCCTATACTATTGGCCTTCTCCCTATTCTGTTGGCCTTGTTGAGTGTGGATATGGTATACTGTTGGTCCTTCTCCCTGGGTTATTCAAATTAGGGGCAAACCAGGGGGTGGATAGGGGGTGGGAGCGGTAAATCCCTGCCCTGTCCAATACCATACACTGTATATGAACTACAACTGTTTACAGCGTACATACTGGTACAGGCCTGCACATCCGGTGGGTGTGGCCAAAGCAACTCAAGATATTACAAGCCATGCCCACATCCCAGGCTGCTCCCAATGTTACTGCTCTGAATGCTGTGACTGCACTGTCCAATACTGCTGATCCAGTATGATGTGTGGGATGGGGGGGGGGGGGGGGGGGGCACCTTTCTTTGAGAAACCCCACCCTTTGGAAGTGTTTGATCTCCGATTATTATATATAACCCACCCATTTATTGTGACCACCACTTGTATTTGTCCCGCTCACGCCGCATGCTGTGTAAGTACATGTAGGTGCCACACCCCCTGTATTGCAATGAAAATCAATGTGAGGCACGTGTGTGTGTGTGTGTGTGTGTGTGTGTGTGTGTGTGTGTGAACATATGTATTCATGCATACTCACATACATGTACATGTATATGCACACTGTCGTGTGTGTGTGTGTGTATTTGTGTATGGTTGTCACATCTTGGTCCCTTTCACAGCACCATTGGGGGTTCCAAGCCCTCAGCTTCTGGCACTCTCCTCTGTCAATGTGATGTAGTTGAACCCCTCAGTTCCCAATGGGATCATCACAGCCTGCAATGTGTAAGCTGTTTCCGTACTGGGGAATGTCCTTCTCACTACCTCCAGTGTTCCATGGTACATAACCTGCAGCCGTCAACGCAGTACAGCTTTGTGGAAGCAGCATGCACCACAGCTGGATGTCAGACTGGTGGTGTTGCCAATGTCACAACACTGGATAGTGGTATGTATACGTTGTGTATGTGGACCATGTGCGTGTGTGTGTGTGTGTGTGTGTGTGTGTGTGTGTGTGTGTGTGTATGTGTGTGCGTGTGCATGCGCCTGTGTGTGTGCGTGTGTGTGTGTGTGTGTTGTTTGTGATGTGTGTGTCTTGTGTGTGTTGTGGGTGTGTGGGTGTGTGTTTACATGTATGTGTGTGGATGTTGTTTGTGTTGCAGGTACATGTACGTGTGTATGATTTGGTGTTGTAGGTACATGTTTTATGGCCTTCTCTTCTTGCCTTGTGTAAAGAAAATGGCAGTCATCATTCAGTTTGTACACTTAGCAGACACAAGCAGCATTTGCATGCATGTGTGCCATGTGCACATGATGTGTGTGTGGGTTATGTGTTTTGTGTTTAATTATATTCAACAAAGCCCCAAGTGGTCATTGACAACCAATTTGTATCTTTCTCACACCTTTAGCACCTGTGGGCCAAGCTCCCCCCTCATCCTCAATACCACATTCTCTTCCATGTCCCTCCAATGGAATGCTCCCCTCCAACCCGACTATGTCATCACTGCCTAACCTTGCACCATCGAGTCCCCAGCCTTAAGTCCCAGTCAGAGATGTGGGCACCTCCTTCGACAGTAGGGGCCTGGCTACATTCAGCGGGCACATGTTCCTTTGTGGTTTTATTAACCAGGCCACAGTCCAGTTCCATGCCTACAACCCCAGCGGCATTCTCTTCTACCAGAGCAACAGTGTAATAACTGACTTCCTGGGGGTGAAGATGCATGGCGGGTTGCCATGGTTAATATTTGATGTGGGCTCTGGACCAGCTGTCGTTGGATCCAACAGTACCAGAACCTTCATTGATGGTCAGTGGCACACTGTGAGCTTCAGAACTCATCGGTCATGTTGAGCTTGTACGTCGGTGCGAGTGTGGTGCAGTCCCCTCCTGTGGGCAGTAACCTCTGTGATGGCCAGGGGCACGTGGTACTGTTTGAGCAGGCCTTCAATACCTTCTATGTCACCGTGGGTACGGTGCACGCGGCGGCCATCACTGACGTGATTGTCCCACTGCTGACCATGAAAGTCTACTTTGAGGGATTTCCCAGCACACGAGCAGATATGGCATTGCAACCCCTTACAGCATGTGTCTTATCCCCTCCTGAATGGTACCCTCGGTGTGCGTGATTGTGTGTGTGTGCGTGTGTATGTGTGTGTCACTGACTGTGTATACATTTACATGTATGTGTGATGTCATTGTGTGCATGCATGTGATGTCATCCTCTTTCCCCTCCTTCCCCCAGCACCGGATGGATTTGATGCTGTGTCGGTGCAGAATGTGGGCTCCACCTACATCATTGTGTCTTGGGACTTGCCAACTCACAGTAATGGCATCCTCATCAACTTCAGTTAGTATTGCAATGGTGCTCTGGCGGGTGTCCTGCCCCTTACTGTGATTAGCTACAACACCACTGGCCTCTTCCCCTTCACTTTCTACATGTACATGTATGTCTTCTCTGCTACTGTGTGCAACATGCGCAAATAACAGTGTGCATGGTACATGTATATGATCTGTGCTCAGTACGTTATCTGTTGGACAGGTCCTCCAGTCACGCCCGCAGGCACTGCACTCCAGTTGGAACATAGGTGTTGGGCGTCATCAGTGCTGCAGCCAGCCTGCCCAGGTACATTGTGTACACTTCAATCACTTAGTTTGTGTTCCATCTTTCTTTGCTCTTATCCCTCTCTCCTCCTTCCTTTCTTTCTCTCCTGTCGTCTCACCTACTCCCTCCCTCCCTCACTTTCTCACTCCCTCCCCCCTCCCCCTTCCCTCCCCCTTCCCTCCCCCTTCCCTCCCCCTTCCCTCCCCCTTCCCTCCCCCCTCCTCCCTCCCTCCCCCTCCCTCCCCCTCCCTCCTCCCTCCCTCCCCCCTCCCTCCCCCCTCCCTCCCTCTCCCCTCCCTCCCCCTCCCTCCCTCCCTCACTCCCTCTCTCCTGTCCTCCTGTAGTCATGTACATGTACACCAGCAGGGACATCTCTGGCAAAATTACACATACCATTTATCCTCCCTGTACTGACTTGTTGGAGTCATGAATGTTTGGGGCAGTATGCTCCACTAGCAGAGAGGAGAGTTGTAGGAGAAGGGTGTAGTGTAGCCATGTACTATTAGCGTTGATATGGTATACAGTACTTCGTTGTTTATGTTGGCCTTGGGGCCTGACCACTACCACAAAACCCACAAGGGCAGTCCAAGGTGTACACAACCATTGTCCTGGCTAAAATGAATACCCATCTTGTGAGCTGTGTATACTGACCTTCACTTGATTGTGGCAGATACCTTTACATGAAGATTGGATTTCTTGTGAAGGAGGGTGTGTGTTTGTGTGTGTGTGTGTGTGTGTGTGTGTGTGTGTGTGTGGTGTGTGTGTGTAAGTGGTAATGCCTGTGGTTATCTTATCTCACATCCATGGGAGGAGCTACACCTCTATATGTAATGTTATCTGTGTACATGTACTGTAGGCACAAGCGCTTCCATACACTCTTTGACTTGTTGAAATATGGGTTGATGTCGAAGTACAATGTAATGTGCTCTTCCCTAGACCCTATGGAGGAGCTTACAGCCACTCCCCCATACCCCAGCTGGAGCAGGATGTTGGCATGGGTCATTTGTTTCCCCCCCCCCCCCCCCCCCCCCCCCCTCCACAAACTGGAAATCCTGGATCCATCACTGAAATTGGATGTACTCTCTTGTCAGGATCAGCTGAACAGGATGCCCTTACAATGAAAGAGTCACCCCTCAAAAACTTGATACAGTTCTTCCTAAGGCCCCACCCATCATGCAAATGACAAACAGTTTTTGCTGCCTCTATCTTTTGTTAGTTTTTGCTGCCTCTATCTTTTGTTTTCTGTATCAGTCCCTGCACCATCATCTTTTATTAAAATGCTTGACCCTTGCACCCACAACGTACATGTATTATATGTATGTGCTTGTTTACTCATTGTTACATATATGTGATTCAATGGCTGGGCACTGGACAACATCACCGCCCTGTTTACAGGTAGTAGCACCAGGGCACAAAGAACATGAGGAGCCTCTAGCCGTGTCCATCCCTAGCCACCATTGGATGGAGAATTACAGTTCATTGGGTTCAAAGTTCAGGTCAAGACTAGGAGGTGTGACCAGTAGCCAGGATGCAGCATGAGGTGCTGACACAGAGAGCAGCTGAGCCTTGTCAGCAGGTGATAATGCTTTCAACAACAATGAGAACTGGGTCCTCTAGTTTTTTTGACAGTACCCTTTAGTGGACGGGTGAGGCTGTGGTAGCATCCACAGATATTACTTCAGACAGGGAGATTATGCCTTATATTTGTGTCCCATAAAACAAATATCAGTCCTAACTATCACCTTCGGAAGCAATTCTTTCCTTAAAACAAAAGCTTACATATAATTAAGTGGCCAGACAAGAAATAGGCCTGTGATGAAGTACTGAAATGACTACAATTAAGCACACACTAATGTATCATTAGCTCCAATAGTCCTTAATCAAAGTTCAACTTGACTGTGACCTATTTTACATCTTGCAGCACTCTTTCAGGCGGGAGCATGCCGGATAGTTCAAGAGAGCTGATCAGCACTGAATCACCAACATGGTTCTTCCATCAGTGAGTCTCTACAAGGCTGAGAAGACATGAAGATCAAGAACATAACATATATACATGTACATAAACACATACATACATGTACATACACATACATGTATGCACACATATATGGGATGTGGAAACTGCCCCTCAAAATTCCCTTGCGTTTGAATCGCTATAACTTCCAAACGATTAAGGCTATTGACTTCTTATTCTCAACACTTCATACTACACCATTTCTGTATGGTGAAATACGTTTTGGGGTATTGCAATGTATGATACCCCACTAGGTTCAAACCCGCCAAATACCTTTCGGTTCTCCTGTAATCATATCGCTTTTAAAATTTGGTTTGTGGGTACAGAGGTTCCTGTACCTATCGCGGCAAATTGTGTCCTGCCATATCAAACGGGAAAATGTGCATATAGGGACCTCTCTATTTACAAACCAAATTTGAAGCGATTTGATTACTGCTACCAAAAGTTATGGTAGGTTTGAACCCGGTGGAGTATTGGACGTTGCGATACTTGCACAGTCAAGTGCAAGGCCCCCAAAATGTATGAAGTGTTGAAAATAGGAAGTCGATAGCGTTAATCATTCGGAAGTTATAATGATTCAAACGCAAAGACATTTTATACAGTCATGTATTATATGCGATGGGCCGTTTTCGTGGAAACTGTCCCATATACATGTACATGCATGTACATACACATATGGGGCAGAGAAAACATGGTAGTTTTCAAATGTTATAGTTGACACAAATCTTATGCACCTCAACTTAAAGTCAGACAAACTGCTGCAAAGTTAAAAGTGTGGAATCTTTAATAAGGCATTACTTTTCAATGGGAAAGGTCAATAAAGTGCGTACCGCCAGTGTATGACTGCTATTGTACATTTGATGCTTCCACCGTTTGTACCAGACGTTACCATACATGTAGATAGTTTAGAGATCTATATGTGTAAGCTCTTATCAGGCCCATAGCCAGGGGGAGATTCCCCCCTCCCTCCCCCCCCGTTCGATGCTTGAAACTTCCGCCTCTTCTAGATATGGTACATGTACTTATAAAAATGCATCAGGCCCGAAGGTGTCTCGCTTTTCGTATTTGGCCCCCCCCCCCCCCCCCCCCCCGCTCTCGTATTTGGGCCCCCGGATAAATGCTTTCAGAAGTATTAATCGATTTCCCCCCCCCGCCTAACTTCCTGGCTACGGGCCTGCTTAGATATTACAGTTGCACAACCATTTAGCCTATTACGGACGTAGCTACTGTAATCATGTACGTGTCACATTCATGCTAACCTAGGACTCTGAGACTTGCAAGATGCTTCCGTAAGAAGACTGGTTGGTTGTCATGCCCAGGCACTCCTGTGTCGATTCTATAAGTGGCAAACTCCTCTGTGTAATCGCCACCTCCGTCTTTGCAGCATATAATCCCAATTAGTGCCCACTCTTACAAGGGGTCATGCTAAGTCAGTATAGGTCATTAATACAAAATCAAAAAACAACCAGGTCTGGGCACGGCTGACTGACGATAGGGTGGCACGTGATGATCGTGGTAGGCACATTGAATTTGGGGTGTATCTCACTAACCATTCAAGCGAAGTGCGATTTGAAGGCCCTAAGCTCTGAAAAAATAATGATAAATAAGTTCATTGATTACTCTCATGTAATCCGTGAGCAGGTAAGGAAAATATCATTTGGTTTGGAAACTATTGATGACTGAATAAGGAAATGAGAAAAAATGAATGGACATTGGAAACCTTGCATAATTAATGTGGAAGTGCGGATATAGGTACTTAAGTTCCGAAAAACTACACACAATACGTCAACTAGTCCCCACATTGCAAATCCGAGAGCAGCTAGTCAATTTTTGGTTTTTTTCTGCAGTTAGCTGCAGTTTTCTGAATGCGTCCATACATTTTCTATGGACATTGAATTACGCAATGACCGAATACCGCGTAATCCTTTTGACCGCCAATTTCTCGATATGCGGGGAGATTCACTGACGAGGCCCCACCATCAATAGGCTCAGACGCTTTGCAAGTTATCATTAATCACCGGGATTTTTATTCAGTTTAAGAGTTATATCATTTCACTTTACTTATAACTCACGATTGACTTTCGATCAAGTTTAGCTTGTTCTTTGAAGCGTTTTCAGTACCACTGTTGCCCGTTATTGCCTGATGTTACATTTCCGCTAATGTCAATTGTTGAAGCGACAGGGTTGGCCTTGATGTTGATCTGTTATAATGCACTTATCAATGCCACCGGTACCCCCCCCCCCCCCCCCCCCCCCCCGTACGGGCAAGGGTCGGGGTTTGACATCGCGTCATATCAAACTATACTAGGGGTCGGGGTTTGACCATAGGTTTTGATGTATGGTTTTAATTGCTCTGTTTTTAAAACAGAGCAATTAAAACTATATACTCCTCTGAAAAGATGTTCCCACAAACTGTAACAGACTAGACACACTGTCCTTTACCCCAGGTTATGAATTAATTTAGGTACACACCCCTGAGCTTGTAAGGAGGGAACGAGCTTATAAAGTGGTGTGCTTATAAAGAGGGCAGACTGTACATGAAAATGTACATGCATGCGTAACGTCATCAAGTAGTGAAGACATAACCTTCGTGTATTTTTTTGGTGAGAACTGCAAGAATATCTGTTTTTATCCTGTGAACGAAATGGGTTGTGTGGAGGTAACCCTCTACCGTAACGCTCTTCTATCTGTATCAGTATACAACTACTTTGTATGTTCCCATCCCTTCTGTCCCACTTGTCCATAAGCATCACACTGCTGCATGACCATCTTGACATCATCTGACTCATGTCCTCCAACACCTACTTCTTCATATGCTGCACACTCGCTCATGGCTATGGTGCAGGAAGAGCAGAGGGTTAAGACCCGTTAGCTGAACAAAACGAGATGTGATTACCTTTTGCCCGCTGGTTTGGAATGTCTGTAAGAAATATTGGTCAGTGTGTGTTATGAACATGAATGCATACCAACAGTACCTTCTTGTTACTATTATTATTGCCATGGCAACAATTATTATCAGAATTACACCTCAGTACAAGAAGAGGGGCTCCCACCTATATCATGAAGTGGACAGTAAGGACTAAAGATAGCAATGGATGCCAACACCTCCTAACCTGGTGTGATGGTACTCCTTGATGGAGGGATATCTCCACTGTACAGCTGTCCCGTGATGGTCACCTGTGCAACCACACTGAACTGGTACACGCCATTAGGATTGAGGTTGTTGATGTCTCCAGAGGTGGAGGTAGGTGGGAAGGTGTGACTGGTGTACCCACCCAACTGCCTCTTTGAAGTGTTGGGAAGAGAAAGATAATACACTGTGTACCCTGTAAGGATGACTGATGCACACATTTGCGTGAACATGGCAGGTCTTCCCGGTAAAGCATCTTCGCAATTAATGGCGACTTGTAGTGGGGAATTCGCTGTTTTTTGTAGTCCGAGTACACCATCTTAAGTCACGAAGCGTGGCCTTGGAATAAACTACCTTTTCGTGGTTGTTGTATACATGTAAAACTAAAAGGTGAACTTCATTCGCACGTCGTTTCGTTTAAACGAATCGTACAAGCTGTACGGAATGTTAACATGGTGTAAACGAAGCATGTAAACGAAGAATGAACCCGTACATAGTTTAGTTTAAACTATGTATAAACTACGTGGAAACGATACAATTCGTTTCGTAGCACGTAGTTTAGACGATACGGAACGTAACCTTTTTTTCTCTACTGTATAAGAAAACAGATATCCTTCCTATAATGTCAAGAGAATTGTAATCAGAAAAATAGCCTATACATCCTACTACGAATGAACTAATATTTAGAACTATACGACTAAACAGTATATAATGTAACTAACCAAGTGATCTGGTAATGTTTTGATAGGCCCATAGTCGCATCCAATGGCATGACGAATTGCACTTTTCTCTTGTTTGTTGCCATGCCAATATACATCATGCAGCTGTGAGGTAATGGCACCATTGATGATGGCAATGAGCTCTGGCTGTTGAGGGGAGGTGATAATCATATTAATACAAATTTTAAAATGCATTACCTTCAACCCATCCATTTCTGACTTGAATCGAGAAAACAGAACTTCGTCTTCAGAACTAACAAATGTTGTAACAAGATGTAATAGCTAGTTATACCACCCCACCCCCACTTTAGCGATTCATCCCATCAAACTTTGCATAGAAGTCGTCTTGGTCTTTTGGAAAATGACAGGAAAAAATAGGACAACTTCGTCAACCACAATAATCCTATGAACTCTTATTCACACTGTTTACCTGAAGTAGATTGTTGTTCATGGAGTGGTGGAGTGGATTGCTGTGGAGAGGCTGGTGAAGTGGACTGCTGTGGAGAGGCTAGTGGAGTGGACTGCTGTGGAGAGGCTGGTGGAGTGGACTGCTGTGGAGAGGCTGGTGGAGTGGACTGCTGTGGACAGGCTGGTGGAGTGGACTGCTGTGGAGAGATGGAACCTGGTGGGGCCGACAAATTGGACTCTTGATGTAGGGATGGTGCAGTTAGCTGTCGGTTGAACACTTTTAAATGAGTACCATTCACACGTTTAATGAAATAAAAAGGATTTTCAGTGGATTTCAATGAATAAAATCCTTTGCTATGCTTGGCTGTAATGATGTATGCACTTTGGGTCCAATTTACCACCTTTCCTCTTTTTTCTTACAAAATCTTTCTTTAACACCTCAGTGCTAGGGTGTGTAACCTTTTTTTAAAAATTAAAATCGATTATTTCGACTATGAAAAAAGTCTAATCGATTTTTCAGGTTTATAGCAACTTGTAAATCGGTTATTAGAAACATGCAATCGATTTTGGCGATTAATGCATTATTAATTTGCCAACGATTACGTAGATGCCATTCATTTAAAATTTATAGGGAAAATCTACATGTAGATGTTTAGCCGACATATTTTACAATTAATAACAAAATTGCTGTAGGTATACGTTACGCGCGAGTCAATCGAAAATAACATCTCATTAATTCTACGACAATGAAATTTAAAAAGGCATTACGCACTATTGTATGCCTCAACTGACAAATAGTCATTGGCCTCTTGCCTTACAATAATGTCAAACTTTAAATAATTTAAACCACACGTGCCCGTCCCCCTTGCATTTTTCAAACAGCATGCCCCCGAAGAATTGGAAAAAGCGGCAAGAAGCAGAACCATAAAGCCTGTGAAACCACATGGCAAACCTGGTGGAATTCAGCGAACGCCGCTTCACGCATGCAACAAAGCCGCCAACCAGGACTTGTACGATATATCATCACCAAACGTCAGGAAAAGGGTGTGCCTAAGTATTTGGTGTGCTGGAAAGGATTCGGGCTTGAAGATGACACGCATTGACACCTGGGACACTTAGCTGGTGCAGAGGACTATGTAGCACATTTCGTTGAGGAAATTGTAGCCCTTATGAACTGTTTAGTGTTTATTTGCTTATATCAACACTTATTTTACATGTATGTAATAAACACTGCAGAGAATGGAAAGGTCTAACGTGAGCTTGCGAACATCACCGTCAAAAAGTTCTGATCGAGCTATCGTGCCATGCGCGTGCACCCATGCTTATATGAAAACATGCACAGGGACGGTATTTTGAAAGAAGGGCAGTGTTGATTAGTTTGCATGGTTACCTTTGATTACGTCAACACTGATTTTAAACCGGCCATTATAATTAGTAAACTATTGCCGTCTATCTGAAGGGCGGTTATTGATTTCTGACAGATTTTCTGCATATGAAAGAACCGAATATCGATTAATTGCGACTAAGAAAAACAGAATCGGCTATTTCGACTAAAGGAAAGTGGTTATTTCGACTAAAGGAAAGTCTGAAATTGGTAATCTGCTATTCTGCTAAATGCATAGTCGACCGAATAGGTAATCGCGAATAACCGATTAACCTACAAAACCTGAAAATCGGTTACACACCCTACTCAGTGCCAATTTGAAAAATGTTGACTCTTGCATGTTTGGCATCATACTGCTGCTTTTGCTTTTCCTAGTGGCAAAAACGGAGCTTATAAAATAATTTGAACATAATACTTATTCCTGTACACGAAGGATATTGCTTTTGACAATTTTCAACACTTTTTGCCTTTCACTGGTTAACACTGTCATGTCAGTTTCAACTGCAGAACTATAGTGCAAAGATAATTCAAGTGTATAATGGTGAGGTACACAGCTTACCACAATAACTTATCAGGTGACACAGATTTCAAATCCACATCAATCGGCAACACTCAAACATTACTTCAAATTGTGCATAGCAACTAGACTCATGATAGGATGTGTTACAAGCAAACACTGCTGAATCGATAAATTCATCCCAAAGTTCTTTTTGTCCTGTAATCGCTTTGACAAGCATCCTCTGCAAGGTTTGATTAAATCTTTTGTCAAGACCATTCGACTGCACACAGGGACCAAATAAGCAAGTTAAAACACCAAAACCAACTGTAATGAATGTACCTGTGGATGGTAGGGTGTGATAGGGCATTGTCTTATCCCCAGCAGTTTCATCATTTCAGCATTTAGCTTGTTCTTGAATTCTGAACCATTATCAGTAGTCAAAACACGAGGCAATCCCATTCTCATGAAAGTCTATAATAATGTGCAAATACATAGTGCAAATACATAGTGCACGTTACTTTGACACGAAGAAACAACTGACAAACAAAAGCGTTTTAAAAGGTGTTGTAGTCATCTTATCACGACAAAACTATAATAAGCCCACTAAATCTACACAATGCTACAAACACCACTACAAGGTTTAAAAATCTAGCTGTTTAGTTGATATTACTCGAACATGTCAAAGTGTTAAATGATACAAACCTTGTAGAGTGCGCTTGCTACTTGATGGGCCTCTTTGCTGGGTAGCAACAGCTTCAACCGATTTAGAGAAATAGTCACTCAAAGTAAGAATGTATCTAAAAAAATAGCAACAATGACACGAAGAAACAACTGACAAACAACTGTAGCGTTTTAAAAGGTGTTGTAGTCATCTTATCACGACAAAGCTATAAAAAGCCCACTAAATCTACACAATGCTACGAACACCACTACAGGTTTTAAAATCTAGCTGTTTAGTTGATATTACTCGAACATGTCAAAGAGTTAAATGATACAAACCTTGTAAAGTGCGCTTGCTGCCTCTTTGCTGGGTGTAGCAACAGCTTCAACCCATTTAGAGAAATAGTCACTCAAAGTAAGAATGTATCTAAAAAAATAGCAACAATGCAAAATAAAGTGTGAAAACTGCATTAACAGATCCGTTATTATATGCATCAGTTGATGTGATGCTCACATACACACCCATGCAGACGTACATGTAACACAACTCACCACATACAACACATTCCACATCACTGATGGGTGCACCTGTTTCCAGATAATGAAATTGGTCCAATGAAATCAATGGCGACATGATACCATGTTGTATATATAGGAACTGGATGCATTTCAGTAGCTGTTAATGTCTGTTGTGCAGAATTCCTTTGACAAACTTCACAGGATGACACCTAACAATACAAAGAGTACATATTCCAACGGATTACAAGTGTACACACAGTATTTACATTAAATAAATATTGATCTTGTTACACCTACCAGTTCAATAACTTGTTTCTTAAGCCCTTTCCATGTAAACCGTTCTCTGATTCTCTTGATTGTTTTCTTGATGCCCAGATGACCAGAAGTGGGGTCAGAATGACAGGCATGTAGGATCTTTTCTTTCTCTAATGCATCACAAATCAACCTTGTAGCCTATGTTTTGAGGTAAAAAAGTGTTGTTTTGCAAATTAAAATGCTGAATACAACCAATCATCTGCACAATACATATATGTACATGAATTTACACTACCGTGCAAACTATAGATTACTTAAAGAGCGATTAGAAGAATGTCATGTTAGTGCATACTTATGTAGTGGGCACTCCATGATACAGTAGAACCATCCCTTGATCAAGAAAGCAATCCTCCTCCACGTGGCCTTGAAATGAATTACACAGTGGAATGCAGTGCAGACCAAGCTATAAGAGTATGCTATTAAATATACATTGTCACTAGGATGGCAGAGATCAAGGGATAGTTTTTGCCATATCACTAGAAGTATGCGTTACAAACACAAAGAAGCGCACATCATGCAATTGCAAGGTATTAGGCTAAACATTGTATTAAACAGCGAGATGAAGCATACTTCAAACTACACAAACTTGCCGCCTTTTGAATCAAATAGTCGTATAGGATGTCGGACATCAAGGGATACTTTTTACTGTATCACGGAGTGCCCAGTATGTAAGTATGCTCTCACCTAAAATGCTTCCAATCCCTCTTTAAATCACCTACATGAACCAACGCGGGCATCGATTGCTATATTCCAAAAGCTCTTAAGAAGGGGGCCATTAAACTAAAGGACAACCCAACTTTTTTTCTCGCACTATAAAGGTACGAAATTTACGAAAGCAATTTTTTGCCTACCTCATTCGTTACTTTTGTCTTCTTTTTCAAGCGCACTTCACCATTCACTAAAACCAACTTTTCCGCTTCTCTTCTTATGGACCTCTTTTTGTTCATCGTACATCCTTCTGGGTATGTCCGATTAACCATACGCTTGCTCAAGCAGATCATCACCTGACTCTGATTCGCTAGGCATGTTAACGATTTACCACGATGGCACTTGACACTTAGGTAGGTCCAAAAAATGACACGTGGGACTAAACTACGCGCTACGCCGCCGGGACAATTTTTGTTTGCTCATTTTGGTCCGGCCGGACCAAAATTAGACGCGGACCAAAATAATCGTGACAGGGTTACGGGATGGAACGGGAGAGAGCTCTTTGCTTTGCGTCATAGTTCGAAGGTTCGTTTCCATCCTCTTGTGTAGATTTCAATTAAAAAACTTACTTTACCAGATCTCGTTCACTATTGGAAAAAGTGCTATGACTTTACCGTGCAAAACACCTTGATCGGGATAGCGGACATCTTTGAAAGGTGTTTGGACATTCAATGTAGTGTATTGTACAAAATTTATCTATGTGAAGATACAGTTTTTTTCGCCCGGAATTCGTACATGTAGTGTGTATATATGACATTACATTACGATGCGCACACAGGGAAAAAAAGCGTGGAATCATTTAGAAATCATTGCGTGATTGAACAGAAAATCACACGAAAATCAATAGAAGCGTGTGATTTTGTGTGATTTTCTATTCAATCACGCAATGATTTCTAAATGATTCGACGCTTTTTTTTCCCGGTGGCATACTCAATGATGACTACTTTATTTTATTCTTCAGACTCAGAGTTTAAAATGAAATACCATTCATTAATTCAACTGGCTGACAGTCCAGGAAGCTGAGGTGCAGGCTCTCACAGTCACAAAGGATGCCTAGAAGGCTGGATGGCTTACATTGTTACATTGTGTGCAGTGCGCTGGCCTCTGCAATGGGCCGCGGATCTGAAACATCTGAAAGCCGCTTTATTGTTTGGAACAATGATATTTGTCATGCACAAGTATAAACTGTATTGTATATGCTTGATTTCGTCGCCAATTTTAGGTTTGAGTAGAAATTTGAATTCGTTTTAAGCTTGAAGTATCCCTGTCGTTTGCGTGTGACTGTGTCTGTGTCTAGCTGTGTCTGTGACTCTGAGCAGTGAGCTAGTCTGTGTCTCTATAGAGATCCGTACCAAGCCGGTTAGCAAAAGGTGTTAGGTCAGTTAAGGATTGACGTCTTGAGTCTTGACTGTACATTTGTGCACATTTGTTGACAAACAACTGGCAACTGCATGGTTGGTTCTATTAGTATTCAGTAGTAGGAACTTAGAATCTTTCACATTTTCATTGTTGTTGCTTGTCCAAAGCAATGGCTCTTAGCCATACAAAGAAACGACATGAAGTAATCAATCCGAATGCAAAACCTGGAATTGCCAAGCATGTACATAGCCACAAAGAAGTATATCGCTTGCATAGTGAACCTTTAACAGAATAATCTGAAAGGGTATCTATTAACCTGCCTTTACTGAAAATTCCATCCAGATATGGTATACGTTGCAAAAGTTACGTGGGATTTAACAGAACATACATACGGACGCACGTTTTAATGAAATCCCATACTAAATATTTAATGCTTTTTTTACGCTTTAAAATGCTATATCTGCCGTCATAAACTGGCATCTGGCATCATTAAGTATGGTTTAATGCGCTCTTCACATCGGTGTCAATTGCAACATACCTACATATAAGGATGAGATTTTTGGTACGGAATGAAAGTAACCTATAGTGCGTTGGTAGCGGACGGAATCGTTTCCACCAGTGGGTGTGGCATAATTTATCCATTTGATAATAAATGCCACACCCACCAAACGCTCCAAACATTTGACCGCAAGACTCAATGGATTACAGCAGCACCCTGTCTGAAGTAAGTACAGAGCCAGATAAAAGTTATTGGGGCCGGGCCCTAGGTTAATGCCACGTCACCCAACTTGACGGCATATCCATGTGTGCTGTATACTTTATCATATGCTGGTGTGAAATAAGAAGTCATATGCGATATGGTTTCCCTAGATGCTTGCCGAAGTCGACAAAGTCACTTTTGGCTTTGTCATAAGCTCCCGATGTTTCTAGGTACAGAGATGAAAACGAGACGTGAATCAGTGAAGGGGAAACACCACCCATCCATATAGGCTCAGGCGCTTTGCAAGTTATCATTATTTTTCAGAATCACCGAGATTTGTATTCAGTTTAAGAGTTATTCATTTCACTTTACTTAACTCACGATTGACTTTTGATCAAGTTTAGCTTGTTCATAGAAGCGTTTCCAGTACCATTGTTAGCCTGTTATTGCCTGATGTTACAGTTCCGCTAATGTCAATTGTTGAAACGACAGAGTTGGCCTTGATGTTGATCCGTTATAACATGACGTAATTCCTCTAAGCAAAGTTCATTTGCACAAACGAGCTTGAGATTTAAGTGTTGCTACATCTTGATTTCTATATTTGATCAATGATGGCTCCCCCGTACATGTACAATTGTATTGATGCATATTTACTTTTGTTGATACGAAAAACTCTAAAGGTACCTTTTGCTACCCGCGGCGACCCGAATGCGTAAATTGCAACGCGGAAGCAGCCCTGCCGGATGCATGTACATTACTGAATCGAGCAACATCGTCGTTTGCCGTCATGCCTTTTAACCGATTATACGCGGAAGACGCAAATTTGCGTACGCAGCTTGGCCGTATATAGCATGACATTGCCAGTAGACAGCCGTAAACGGATGATTGTTATAACAACAGGGTCTGTGCAAAAGTTAAATAGCTATATCAGTCTTCATGTAGGTGAGGGATGCAGCGCATGATAACTGCACACTCAGCGCACATACACGGATATCAACACATTACTATATACGTACATTCAGCGTTTGCTACCAACGCATCCCTAAGTATACTCAGCGTACAATCATATATGCACCCACACACAACACAAAGTCCACTCAACGTACAGCTACGCGCTATCAGCTACATACATATAACTACATACGTATTGCTCAATCAGAGACAAATGATCATCTCGATCTCTGGCTCAAAAGAGTTGCGTCGATCACAACCACTGAAATCACAGAAAATAGTCTCTCTGAATTATTCCACGCCATGCATGCGGTATATGCAGTACAAACGTAATCTGATACCATGCATGAAAAATGTTACAATTCCGCGTATAATCGGTTAACTTTCCATGAAAAACATGAATAGAGAGCGCCCCGTGCAGAGCTAATGATTTCTATTGCACATATTATAGTTCAATAAACGTACAAAAACATTTGCACTTCACTAGTCATTCGGCATCAATATATACTTCGTATAGAATGAACGGCATAGGGACAGCTGTCAGTAAAAAGACATCTATTAACTCTATGCATGCATATATGCATACTTTTGGCACAATAAGGCCCTTTGCAGTTCTACAGTTGAACGGAAGCTAATGTGTGAAAAAATAACTTATACATACTGTACAGCAAGGGCAAATATACAGGTATGGAGGTGAAGCTCCCCAATACTAGCTAGCCAACTTCAACCACTGGCACCATGTCTATGTAACATGCTCAGAACCCGGAACTCTGTTGAGTCCCCAAAACATTGCTTTAATGTGTGTGTGTGTGTGTGTGTGTGTGTGTGTGTGTGTGTGTGTGTGTGTGTGTGTGTGTGAGAGACAAGAGGTCTCTCTGATGTCACAAGTTCACACGGGATCATAACGTGTCGAACTCGTGAATGGAACATTTAGTAGGCTTGTCTGTGTGCATATAATGGTGTGAACTTGTATATTCGTGGGTCTGGTGCGGTGATGGAAATCTAGCAGTTGGGAGGAAGGAGCGGCGCGCAGGCTGCGGCTAGATTGATCCTTCACATATGGTGGCAGCGGTGGGATCCATCCGTGACAGTTGTTCAGGGAGACCCATGGATCCAGGAAGAGCGTACGCGCGTCGTGACTGCGCAGGTGTGAAGCTGAGGTGGACCTGGAGAAACGGAAGGCTTGCAGCTAATCCAAAAGTGGTAGACCTGAGGGTAGCCGGCTGGAGTGCGTGTCTAGCGGTACCCAAGAATGGAGAACCTGAGGGTGGTGGAGTCGTTCCGATGCTAGGAGGACCTGCAGAAGTTTCCTGTGAGCCATCACGGACGGAGCGTGTGAGAGATCAGAATGGAAAGATGGAGCTAGCGGAGTATGTCTGAAGGGGAGAAGGCGGAAGGATAAGCAAAGGCAGGAAGGAACGGTCGACAAAGGAATGGTGTTTGTCGCAGGAGAAGAAGAGAGGAGTGTGAGAGACAAGAGGTCTCTCTGATGTCACAAGTTCACACGGGATCATAACGTGTCGAACTCGTGAATGGAACATTTAGTAGGCTTGTCTGTGTGTATTTAATGGTGTGAACTTGTATATTCGTGGGTCTGGTGCGGTGATGGAAATCTAGCAGTTGGGAGGAAGGAGCGGCGCGCAGGCTGCGGCTAGATTGATCCTTCACAGTGTGTGTGTGTGTGTGTGTGTGTGTGTGTGTGGTGTGTGTGTGTAGTGGTGTGTGTGTGTGTGTGGGTGTGTGTTAATGTGTTTGTGCAAATGTGTATGCAATGTCTTGTTTTTAAACTTGTTTTGTTCTGTTAACATTTGTAAGCACACTCATTTATATCTTCCCTCTTTTTCATTATGTGGGCTATGAACAATGTGTACATCAATACAGGAGGTAAGTATCATTGAACATGTTTCCACTGTGGATCTCGTACCTTATATTATGTGCAACAATTTTTTGTGAGGCTTTAAAACATTGTCCTAATGATTGCCTTAAGCTGAATGCACCCCTAATGCTATGCTGGACTATACTGCTGGGGGAAAGGTCAGGAGTGTCCCATGAGTCTGTGGTAGTTCTCCAAATCCATGGTGAGGGACATTGGACACAAAATAAGAGACATGTTTCCCAAGCAAGGAGCTGGTTCAAGCTTGGCTAGCTGGGTGTGTAGTCATGCATGCAGAGGTTACACCTTGCAAGGAATGGAAACAAACCATGCACTGTACAGCAAAGGCATTTATATACATGGAGTGGAGGGTAGGGAGGGGGAAGCTCTCCAATGCTAGCCTGCCAACTGCAACCACTGGTGATGTATATAACATGCCCAGAATCCGGAACACTGTTGGCTCCCTGAAACATTGCTTTAATGTGCATTTGTGTGTGTATATTTGAGTGGGTGTGAGTGTGCTTGAGAGTGTGAGTGTGCTTGAGAGTGTATGTGTATGTGTGTGTGTGTGTGTGTCTGTGTGTTATATGTGTGTGGGTGTCTGTGTGTTATATGTGTGTGTGTGTGTATCTGTGTGTGTATGCATTTGTGCAAATGTCTTGTTTTTAAGATTTATTTTGTTAACGTTTGCCAGCACACTCCTTTATATGTTCCTTCTTTTCCATTATGTGTGTTATGAACAATGTGTACAACACTACAGGCGGTAAGTATCACTTAACATGTTTCCACTGTGGAACTCGTACCTTATATTATGTGCAAAAAACTTTTGTGAGGCTTTAAAATATCAATCTAATATTTCCTTAAGCTGAATGCATCCCTCATGTTATGCTGGACTATACTACTGGGGGAAAGGTCAGGAGTGTTCCATGAGCCTGTGGTAGTGTTCCAAATCCACAGTGAGGGACATTAGACGCAAACTCAGAGACCAGTGTATCAAGCAACGACGTTCAAGCATGGCTAGCTGGGTTTGCGCTTCAGATTACGCAAGTCATTCTACATCAACATATAAGAATGAATGGCATCGTCTATTTACTTGATGCATGCATATATGCATACTTTTGGCACAATAAGGCCCTTTGCAGTTCTACATTTAAACGGAAGATAATGTGAAATAATAACTTATACAAGTTACTGTACAGCAATGGCAAATATACAGGTGTGGAGGTGAAGCTCTCGAATACTTGCTAACCAACTTCAACCACTCTATGTAACACGCTCAGAACCCGGAACTCTGAGTCCCCAAAACATTGCTTTAATGTTGTGTGTGTGTGTGTGTGTGTGTGTGTTTGTGTGTTTGTGTGTGTGTATGTGGGTGTGTGTTGATGTGTTTGTCCAAATGTGTATGCAATGTCTTGTTTTTAAACTTGTTTTGTTTCTGTTAACATTTGCAAGCATACTCATTTATATCTTCCTTCTTTTTCATCATGTGGGCTATGAACAATGTGTACAACAATTTGAACATATTCCACTGTGGATCTCACACCTTAAATTATGTGCAACCGATTTTTGTAAGACCATAAAATAATGGCCTAATCAATAATACGCGGAAGACGCAAATTTGCATCCACAGCCCTGGCCGTATAACATGTACTCCATGACATTGCCAGTGGTTATTGCATATAGACGGCCGTAAACAAGTGATTAGGGTATAATGATATCTTACTACCCATGTGTAAGGGAGGAACACAGCGCATGATAAGGTCTTTGAACCTGCAACCTGCAGCTTAAACACTTCACACTCGGCGCACATACATGGCTACCAACACATCCCTAAATCCACTCAGCGTACAGCTATGTGCTACCAGCTACATACGTAACTACATATACATGTATACATGTAGCTCAATTAGAGATAATACTATTGATCATCTGGCTCAAAAGTGTTCATGTCGCAAAACGAATCTACACAAGCAAATAACAGGCTAAATTCTCTATGAAATATTCCACGCCATGCGGTATACAGTATGGATGTAGTCTGATACCATGCATGAAAAAAGATACATATATTACAATTCCGCGTGTAATCGGTTAAGCTCAATGCATACCTAATGCTGAATGCACCCCTGTGACTATACTACTGGGGGAAGGTCAGGAGTGTCCCATGAGTCCGTGGTAGTGGTCCAAATCCACGGTGAGGGACATTAGCCAAAGCTTGGTGGCCTGTGTATCAAGTAACAACTCTGGTTCAAGCTTGGCTAGCTGGTTTTGTAGTGATGTTAACATTTACGAACACACTCATTTATATCTTCCTTCTTTCCATTTTGTGTGCAACAATGTGTACATCACTACAGCCACTGACATGTTTCCACTGTGGATCCCTTACCTTATATTATGTTCAACTGTTTGTGAGCTTTAAAATATTGACCTAATATTTCCTTCAGCTGAATACACCCTAAATGCTATACATTAATCATGCCCCCTCCTAGCGTCACTTGCAAGTACTATATTCAGATACACCACACACACTACAGACATAAAAGTTTAACGGACCTTGTGCAGTAGGAGTCAGGATGTTTTCTGAGAAAGTTTGTTTGAATGCAAAGAAGTCATAAATGATCGTAATGTAAAGGTTGTTGAACATAACCAGATCTCCATGACTTCATATCAGTTGGAAAGATTGTAGATTAAAGCCCAAGTCTGTAGCAATTGCCTTTGTATAATACTTTTTTGTACAATTTCATTTCCCAAATAATCTCAAAGTTTCATGAAACATATTTCACATGCAATGTACTGCAAGTAAAAGAAGCACTGACATGGAAGAATGTCTTTAGTCTTCAGATAGCATTAGTAGTGTCCATCTAGTCAATGGTTTCTTTTAATGAAGAACTTAAACAACTGACAGTTGATGTATTGCATCGGTGTGACTTTCAACATTTTGTTCATTCACCACAGCTTTTCCAAGCATGCTATAGAGGTGATGTAGAGACTGTCGGAGAACTGATATCCAAAGGTGTTGACGTGAATACAAATTTCCAGGTACATATTTGTTAGTATCAAATGATGGTTAGCTTT
The DNA here is from genome assembly GCA_013339895.1 of Ephydatia muelleri. Lineage (NCBI taxonomy): Eukaryota > Metazoa > Porifera > Demospongiae > Spongillida > Spongillidae > Ephydatia > Ephydatia muelleri. The sequence continues at coordinate 7,493,462 of JABACO010000011.1, read as the reverse complement.
AATCGGCCTAACTGGCAATGGCACATAAGTAATGCATTTGTTTAGGGGTGTGGCCACATCTGGTGATGCATAAGTTAAGAATAATAATGGGAAAACAAATCATGCACTGTACAGCAAGACGAAACATACAGGTGTAGAGGTGAAGCTCTCCAATGCTAGCTAACCAACTTCAACCACTGGCATCATGTCTATGTAACACGCCCAAAACCCAGAACACTGTTGAGTCCAAAACATTGTGTGTGTGTGTGTGTGAGAGAGAGAGTATGTGTGTGTTAATGTGTTTGTGCAAATATGTAAGCAATGTCTTGTTTTTAAATTTTGTTCTGTTAACATTTGCGAGTACACTCATTTATATCTTCCTACTTTTTCATTATGTGTGCTATGAATAATGTGTACAACACTACAGGAGGTAAGTATCATTGACCATGTTTCCACTGTGGTCCCATGCCTTATATTATGTACAACTGTTTTTGTGAGGCTTTAAAATATCAGTCTAATATTTCCTTATGCTGAATGCACCCCTATTGCTATGCTGTACAAATCAACTGGGGGCTAATGCTATGCTGGACTATACTACTGGGGGAAAGGTCAGGAGTGTCCCATGAGTCTGTGGTAGTGTTCCAAATCCATGGTGAGGGACATTGGCTAAAAGCTTGGTGACCTGTGTATCATGCAACGACACTGGTTCCAGCTTGGCTAGCTGGGTGTGTAGTCATGCATGCAGAGGTTGTACCTTGCCATGCTGTGAATGAGAATGGAAACAAATCGTGCACTGTACAGCAAAGACAAATCTACATCGAGTGGAGGGTGGGGAGTGAAGCTCTCCAATGCTAACTTGCCAGCTTGAACCACTCGGGATGTACAAGTATATAACATGTTCAGAAGACATAACTCTATTGAGCCCCTAAGCATGGTTTTAATGTTTTAGTGTGTTTGTGTTGTGTAGATGTGTGTGTTTGTATGTACAAATATGTATGCATGGTTTTTGTTTTTAAATTTGTAATATGAATGGTTTTGATAACATTTTCCTATTTACTTATTTCTTTTCCATTATGTGTGCTATGAACAATGTGTACAACACTACAGCTGGTAAGTATAACTGAACAGTTCCACTGTGGATTTCGTACCTTATATTATGTGCAAGGATGTGTTATTATTATGTGCAACAATTTTTTGTGAGGCTTTAAAACATCGGCCTAATATTTCCTAAAGCTGAATGCACCCCTAATGCTATGCGAGGCAATACAACTGGGGGAAAAATCAGGTGTGTCCATAAGTCTCTTGCATTGTTCCCTATCCATGGTTAGGGACTATACTACTGGGGAAAGGTCAGGAGTGTAACTAAGACACCTGTTTCCCAAGCAAGGACGCTGATTCAAGCTTGGCTAGCTGGATGTGTAGTCATGCATGCAGAGGTTGTACCTGGCCATGCTGTGAATGAGAATGGAAACAAACCAATTCTAATCAGCCAGCTTGCTAACTAGCTAGCTTAAACCACTGGTGATGAATATAACATGTCCAGAACCTGGACACTTTTGAGTTTCCCAAACATTGCTTTAATGTATGCGTGTACATGTGTTAACCATGCACTGTACAGCAAAGGCAAATATACAGGGGAGTGGTAGATGGGGAGAGTGAAGCTTTCCAATGCTAGCCAGCCTACTTCAACCAATGGGATGTGCACCATGTATACATTTATATAACTTTCCCTGATGCTGGAACACTGTTGAGTACTTTAAAGATTGCTATAAATGTGTGTGCCTGGGCAAATATGTATGCTAAGTATAGTTTTTAAATTTCGTTCAGATAACATTTATGAGGACACTCATTTATATCTTTTCTATTATGTGTGATATGAACAATGTGTACAACACTACAGCTGGTAAGTATCACTGAAAATGTTTCCACTGTGGATCCTGTACCTTTTATTATGTGCAACTGTTTGTGAGGCTTCTAAATAATGGCCTAGTATTTTGCTAAACTGAATGCACAACTGGGGCCAAGGTCAGGAGTGTCCTATGACTGTTGCCAACCATGGTTAGGAATACTGTCCATACCAAGCGGCAAGGACCCTGGTTTATGCATGGCCATGGCAGGTGGGGAAGGTGAAGCTCTTCAATGCTAGCCTGCTTACTTCAACCACTGGGGATGTGCACCATGTGTACATGTATATAACATGCCCTGTTGCTGGAACAATGATGAGTCCCCTAAACATTCCTTTAATGTGTGTGTGTGTGTGTGTGATATTGTATTTTTGTGAATGTGTTTGTGTTTTTTTTAATTTTGTTCTGTTAATACTTGCGAGAACATTCATTTACATCTTCTTTCTTTTCCATTATGTGTGCTATGAACAATGTGTACAACACTACAGGCGGTAAGTATCATTGAACATGGTTTCACTGTGGATCCTGTACCTTATATTACGTGCAACTGTTTATGTGGCTTCTAAATAATGGCCTAATGTCCAACCAGTGGTTAGGAATACTGCCCTATACCGGAACAATGTTGATTCCCCAAAACTTTGCTATAATGTGTGTGTGTGTGTCATGTGTGTGTGTGTGTATGTGTGTGTGCTGTTTGTGCAGATGTGTATGTGACATGTTATTTAATTTTGTTCTGTTAACATTTGCGAGAACACTCATTTACATCTTCCTTCTTTTCCATTATATGTGCTATGAACAATGTGTACAACACTACAGGCGGTAAGTATCATTGAACATGTTTTCACTGTGGATCCTGTACCTTCTATTGTGTGCAGCTGTTTGTGAGGCTTCTAAATAATGGCGTAATATATTGCTAAGCTGAATGCATAACTGGGGCCAAGGTCAGGAGTGTCCCATGACTGTTGCCAACCTTGGTTAGGAATACTGTCACAAAAATGGTTGCACCTGTGGATCTTGTACCTTATATTATGCCTAATGTTTCCTTAAGCTGAATGCACCTGTAATGCTATTGTGGATGGGGCAGTAGTAGCGTTCCAAGTAGGGGGGGGGGGGGGGGGGGGGAGAGGGTGAAGCTTTCCAATGCTAGCCAGCCAATAGTAAGCATTGGGGATGCATATAACATGCCCAATATCTGGAAATCCATTGAGCCCCTGAGCATTGCTTTAATTTGTGTGTGTGTGTGTGTGTGTGTGTGTGTGTTTAATCTGTTTGTGCACTTGTTTTTTTTATTTTGTTCTGCTAACATTTGCAAGCAAACTCATTTATATCTTCCTTTTCCATTATGTGTGCTATGAACAATGTGTACAATGCTCCAGATGGTAAGTATCATTGAACATGTTTTCACTGTGGATCCTGTACCTTATATTACGTGCAACTGTTTATGTGGCTTCTATATAATGGCCTAATGTCCAACCAGTGGTTAGGAATACTGCCCTATACCGGAACAATGTTGATTCCCCAAAACTTTGCTATAATGTGTGTGTGTGTGTGTGCATGTGTGTGTGTGTATGTGTGTGTGCTGTTTGTGCAGATGTGTATGTGACATGTTATTTAATTTTGTTCTGTTAACATTTGCGAGAACACTCATTTACATCTTCCTTCTTTTCCATTATATGTGCTATGAACAATGTGTACAACACTACAGGCGGTAAGTATCATTGAACATGTTTTCACTGTGGATCCTGTACCTTCTATTGTGTGCAGCTGTTTGTGAGGCTTCTAAATAATGGCGTAATATATTGCTAAGCTGAATGCATAACTGGGGCCAAGGTCAGGAGTGTCCCATGACTGTTGCCAACCTTGGTTAGGAATACTGTCACAAAAATGGTTGCACCTGTGGATCTTGTACCTTATATTATGCCTAATGTTTCCTTAAGCTGAATGCACCTGTAATGCTATTGTGGATGGGGCAGTAGTAGCGTTCCAAGTAGGAGGGGGGGGGGGGGGGGGGAGAGGGTGAAGCTTTCCAATGCTAGCCAGCCAATAGTAAGCATTGGGGATGCATATAACATGCCCAATATCTGGAAATCCATTTAGCCCCTGAGCATTGCTTTAGTTTGTGTGTGTGTGTGTGTGTGTGTGTGTGTGTGTTTAATCTGTTTGTGCACTTGTTTTTTTTATTTTGTTCTGCTAACATTTGCAAGCAAACTCATTTATATCTTCCTTTTCCATTATGTGTGCTATGAACAATGTGTACAACACTACAGAAGGTAAGTATCACTGAACATGTTTTCACTGTGGATCCTGTACCTTATATTACGTGCAACTGTTTATGTGGCTTCTATATAATGGCCTAATGTCCAACCAGTGGTTAGGAATACTGCCCTATACCGGAACAATGTTGATTCCCCAAAACTTTGCTATAATGTGTGTGTGTGTGTGTGCATGTGTGTGTGTGTATGTGTGTGTGCTGTTTGTGCAGATGTGTATGTGACATGTTATTTAATTTTGTTCTGTTAACATTTGCGAGAACACTCATTTACATCTTCCTTCTTTTCCATTATATGTGCTATGAACAATGTGTACAACACTACAGGCGGTAAGTATCATTGAACATGTTTTCACTGTGGATCCTGTACCTTCTATTATGTGCAACTGTTTGTGAGGCTTCTAAATAATGGCGTAATATATTGGTAAGCTGAATGCATAACTGGGGCCAAGGTCAGGAGTGTCCCATGACTGTTGCCAACCTTGGTTAGGAATACTGTCACAAAAATGGTTGCACCTGTGGATCTTGTACCTTATATTATGCCTAATGTTTCCTTAAGCTGAATGCACCTGTAATGCTATTGTGGATGGGGCAGTAGTAGCGTTCCAAGTAGGGGGGGGGGGGGGGGGGGGGGGGGGGGGGTGAGAGGGTGAAGCTTTCCAATGCTAGCCAGCCAATAGTAAGCATTGGGGATGTATATAACATGCCCAATATCTGGAAATCCATTGAGCCCCTGAGCATTGCTTTAATTTGTGTGTGTGTGTGTGTGTGTGTGTGTGTGTGTGTGTGTGTGTGTGTTTAATCTGTTTGTGCACTTGTTTTTTTATTTTGTTCTGCTAACATTTGCAAGCAAACTCATTTTTATCTTCCTTTTCCATTATGTGTGCTATGAACAATGTGTACAACACTACAGGCGGTAAGTACATGTATCACTGAACAGAATGGATCCTGTACCTTTATATGTGTGCAACTGTTTGTGAGGCTTCTAAACAATGGCCTAATGTTTTGTTAAACTGAATGCACAACAGGGGCAAGGTCAGGAGTGTCCCATGACTGTTCCCAACCTGTGGTTAGGAATACTGACCACACACTGGGTGACCTGTGTCCGTATCTAGCTAGGACCCTGGTTTAAGCATGCATCAGGCCATGGTAGGTGGGGGGGGGGGGGGGGGGGGGGGGAGAGGGGAGAGGGGGTGAAGCTATCCAATGCTAGCCAGCCTACTTGAACTACTTGGGATGTGCACCATGTGTACATGAATATAACATGTCCTGATGCCGGAACAGTGATGAATCTCCTAAACATTGCTTTATTATGTGTATGTGTGTGTGTATGTGTGTGTGTGAATGTGTTTGTGCAAATGTGTATGCGATGTCTTGTTGTTTGATTTTGTTTTGTTCACATTTGTGAGCACACTCATTTATATGTTCCTTCTATGTATGCTATGAACAATGTGTACAACACTACAGAAGATAAATATGTTTCTTGTCCCAGTGGATCTCGTACCTTGTATAATGTGCAAATTTTTGTGATTTTGCTCAGCTGAGTGTACAACAGGGGGCAAGGTCAGGAGTGTCCCCCAACCTGTGGTTAGGAATACTGACCATACACTGGGTGACCTGGGTCAGTACCTAGCTAGGGCTCTGGTTTCAGCTATGGCCATGGCGGGAGGGAGTGGGGGGGTGGGGGGTGAAGCTCTCCAATGCTAGCCAGCCAACTTCAATCACTGGTGATGTGCGCCATGTGTATATAACATGCCCAGAAGCTAGAACTCAGTTGAGTCCCCTAAGCGTTGCTTTAATTTGTGTGTGTGTATGTGTGAGAATGTGTTTGTGACGTCTTGTTTTAAAATTTTGTTCTGTTAACATTTGCGAGCACCCTAATTAATATCTTCCTTGTATTCCATTATGTGTGCTGTGAAAAATGTGTACAACACTACAGGAGGGAAGTATCACTGAACATGTTTCCACTGTGGATCCTGTACCATACATAATGTGTAGCAATTTTTTTGAGGCTTTAAAATATTTCCTTAAGCTGAATCCACCCCTAATGCCTATGCTAGACAATACTACTGGGTGAAAGGTCAGGAGTGTCCCATGAATCAGTAGTAGTGTTCCTAATCCACGGTGTGGGATATTAGACACAAACTAAGAGATCTATTTATCAAGCAAGGATGCTGGTTCAGGCTTGCCTAGCGGGGTGTGTAGTCATACTGTGAATGATATGCGACATCTTGTTTTTAAATTTCGTTCCGTTAACATTTGCGAGCACACTCATTTTGCTTCTTCCCATTATGTGTGCTACGAACAATGTGTACAACACCACAGGAGCAACATGTAAGTATGTTTCCACAGTGATCCTGTACCTTGTATTATGTGCAACTATTTGTGAGGCTTCAAAATAATGGTCTAAAAATTTAAGAATGCACAACAAGGGCCATGGTCAGGACTGTCCCATGACTGTTCCCAATTTCTAGTATTTGCGATGTCGGATGAAGGCCCGATAGAAGAGTCAATATTGCATGCTGCCCGTAGGTTAGGATACCATGATCTTCGAGAGCATTAATTGCACGCTGCAAAGAAATTCTTGCAAGGGAATGACGTCTTTGTTAGTCTGCCTACTGGAAGTGGAAAGTCCCTTATTTATGCTGTTACCGTTTGCGTTTGACCACCTACGCGGCAGCGAAGGCAGCATTGGGGTCGTTGTTTCACCTTTACTCTCGCGAATGAAGGATCAAGTAAGAGATATAAACTGTACATATGGGACAGTTTCCGCGAAAATCGCTCCACGGTTAAAATGTTATAATAATGCATCGCGTTTGAATCGCTAGAACTTCCCAACGGATAACGCTATCGACTTCCTATTTTCAACACTTCATACTACACCATTTCACTATGAAGTGTTGGAAATAGGAATAAGAAGTTATAGCGATTCAAACGCGATGCATTTTTATAACATTTTAACCGTGGGGCGGAAACTGTCCCATATAATGACTTAATGCATTGTTTCGTCTAAGGTTGCTTACTTTGCAGCGGTTCATCGTAATTAAGTTGAATGAATGCAAATGAGCACGGACATTACGTAAATCTACATTTAGATGTAAACTTCCGTCGTCAAAAATCAAGGACGCTGGAACAAAAATGTTCGACGATATTCCCAGACCCACCTGTCGTAGTGTTCATGGTGGGTCTGGGTACGAGACTAGTCATCGACATGGACTCTTCGTGTACGTGTAGGTTCAAACGAGTATGGTGTACTGCCATCATTAATATATGACTACAATAATACTTCGCATTAAATTAATAATTGGATCCAAATGACGCGCTATGACGCAAAACTTTGTACGCGTTAAAAGGAAACATGCTAAAGGCATACAAATTGGAGTATAAGCCTAGTGTATTCATTTTATAAAATAAAATAAAATACGATAAAAGCCATGTCAGCATGGAGGTGGGGAGGGTGAAGCTCTCCAATGCTAGCCTGCTTACTTCAACCACTGGGGATGTATATAATATGTCCCAAAGGTGGAACTTGGTTGAATCCCCTAAACATTGCTTTAATCTTTGTGTCTGTGTGTATGTGTATGTGTGTGAATGTGTTTGTGCAAATGTGTATGTGACATCTTGTTTTAAAAATTTGTTCTGTTAACATTTGCGAGCACCCTAATTAATATCTTCCTTCTATTCCATTATGTGTGCTATGAACAATGTGTACATCACTACAGGAGGTAAGTATCACTGAACATGTTTCCATTGTGGATCCTGTACCTCATATTGTGTACAACTGTTTGTGAGGCTTCTAAATACTGGCCTAATATTTTGGTAAGATGAATGCACAAAAGGGGGCAAGGTCAGGAGTGTCCCATGACTGTTCCCAACCTGTGGATATGAATACTGACCACACACTGGGTGACCTGTGTCCATACCTAGCTAGGACCCAGGTTTACACATGGCCATGGGGGTGATGAGGGTGAAGCTCTCCAATGCTAGCCTGCTTACTTCAACCACTGGGGATGTATATAATATGTCCCAAAGGTGGACTTCTGTTGAGTCCCCTAAACATTGCTTTAATTTTTGTGTCTGTGTGTATGTGTGTGAATGTGTTTGTGCAAATGTTATGTGACATCTAGTTTTAAAAATTTGTTCTGTTAACATTTGCGAGCACACTAATTAATATCCTCCTTCTTTTCCATTATGTGTGCTATGAACAATGTGTACATCACTACAGGATGTAAGTATCACTGAACATGTTTCCATTGTGGATCCTGTACCTCATAATGTGTACAACTGTTTGTGAGGCTTCAAAATACTGGCCTAATATTTTGCTAAGATGAATGCGCAAAAGAGGGCAAGGTCAGGAGTGTCCCATGACTGTTCCCAACCTGTGGTTAGGAGTACTGACCCCACACCGATGACCTGTGTCCGTACCTAGCTAGGACCCTGGTTTAAGCATGGCCATGGAGAGTGGGGAGGGTGAAGCTCTCCAATGCTAGCCTGCTTACTTCAACCACTGGGGATGTATATAATATGCCCCAAAGGTGGAACTCTGTTGAATCCCCTAAACATTGCTTTGATTTGTCTGTGTGTGTGTATGTGTGTGAATGTGTGTGTGCAAATGTGTATGTGACTTCTTGTTTTAAATCTTGTTCTGTTAACATTTGCGAGCACCCTAATTAATATCTTCCTTTTATTCCATTATGTGTGCTATGAATATGAACATTGTGTACAATACTACAGATAGTAAGTTCACAGAACATGTTTCCACTGTGGATCCTGTACTTTGTGTGTACTACTGCTTGTGAGGCTTCTAAATACTGGCCTAATATTGTGCTAAGATGTATGCACAACAGGGGGCAAGGTCAGGAGTGTCCCATGACTGTTCCCAACCTGTGGATAGGAATACTGACCACACACTGGGTGACCTGTGTCCATACCTAGCTAGGACCCAGGTTTAAGCATGGCCATGGGGGTGAGGAGGGTGAAGCTCTCCAATGCTAGCCTGCTTACTTCAACCACTGGGGATGTATAAAATATGTCCCAAAGGTGGAACTTGGTTGAGTCCCCTAAACGTTGCTTTAATTTTTGTGTCTGTGTGTGTATGTGTGTGAATGTGTTTGTGCAAATGTGTATGTGACATCTTGTTTTAAAAATTTGTTCTGTTAACATTTGCGAGCACCCTAATTAATATCTTCCTTCTATTCCATTATGTGTGCTATGAACAATGTGTACATCACTACAGGAGGTAAGTATCACTGAACATGTTTCCATTGTGGATCCTGTACCTCATATTGTGTACAACTGTTTGTGAGGCTTCTAAATACTGGCCTAATATTTTGGTAAGATGAATGCACAAAAGGGGGCAAGGTCAGGAGTGTCCCATGACTGTTCCCAACCTGTGGATATGAATACTGACCACACACTGGGTGACCTGTGTCCATACCTAGCTAGGACCCAGGTTTACACATGGCCATGGGGGTGATGAGGGTGAAGCTCTCCAATGCTAGCCTGCTTACTTCAACCACTGGGGATGTATATAATATGTCCCAAAGGTGGACTTCTGTTGAGTCCCCTAAACATTGCTTTAATTTTTGTGTCTGTGTGTATGTGTGTGAATGTGTTTGTGCAAATGTTATGTGACATCTAGTTTTAAAAATTTGTTCTGTTAACATTTGCGAGCACACTAATTAATATCCTCCTTCTTTTCCATTATGTGTGCTATGAACAATGTGTACATCACTACAGGATGTAAGTATCACTGAACATGTTTCCATTGTGGATCCTGTACCTCATAATGTGTACAACTGTTTGTGAGGCTTCAAAATACTGGCCTAATATTTTGCTAAGATGAATGCGCAAAAGAGGGCAAGGTCAGGAGTGTCCCATGACTGTTCCCAACCTGTGGTTAGGAGTACTGACCCCACACCGATGACCTGTGTCCGTACCTAGCTAGGACCCTGGTTTAAGCATGGCCATGGAGAGTGGGGAGGGTGAAGCTCTCCAATGCTAGCCTGCTTACTTCAACCACTGGGGATGTATATAATATGCCCCAAAGGTGGAACTCTGTTGAATCCCCTAAACATTGCTTTGATTTGTCTGTGTGTGTGTATGTGTGTGAATGTGTGTGTGCAAATGTGTATGTGACTTCTTGTTTTAAATCTTGTTCTGTTAACATTTGCGAGCACCCTAATTAATATCTTCCTTTTATTCCATTATGTGTGCTATGAATATGAACATTGTGTACAATACTACAGATAGTAAGTTCACAGAACATGTTTCCACTGTGGATCCTGTACTTTGTGTGTACTACTGCTTGTGAGGCTTCTAAATACTGGCCTAATATTGTGCTAAGATGTATGCACAACAGGGGGCAAGGTCAGGAGTGTCCCATGACTGTTCCCAACCTGTGGATAGGAATACTGACCACACACTGGGTGACCTGTGTCCATACCTAGCTAGGACCCAGGTTTAAGCATGGCCATGGGGGTGAGGAGGGTGAAGCTCTCCAATGCTAGCCTGCTTACTTCAACCACTGGGGATGTATAAAATATGTCCCAAAGGTGGAACTTGGTTGAGTCCCCTAAACGTTGCTTTAATTTTTGTGTCTGTGTGTGTATGTGTGTGATTGTGTTTGTGCAAATGTGTATGTGACGTCTTGTTTCAAAATTTTGTTCTGTTAACATTTGCGAGCACCCTAAATAATGACTTCCTTCTATTCCATTATGTGTTCTGTGAACAATGTGTACAACACTACAGGCGGTAAGTATCACTGAACATGTTTCCACTGTGGATCCTGTACCTCATATTGTGTGCAACTGTTTGTGAGGCTTCTAAATAATGGCCTAATATTTTGCTAAGATGAATGCACAACAGGGGGCAAGGTCAGGAGTGTCCCATGACTGTTCCCAACCTGTGGATAGGAATACTGACCACACACTCGGTGACCTGTGTCCATACCTAGCTAGGACCCAGGTTTAAGCATGGCCATGGGGGTGAGGAGGGTGAAGCTCTCCAATGCTAGCCTGCTTACATCAACCACTGGGGATGTATGTAATATGCCCCAAAGGTGGAAATCTGTTGAATCCCCTAAACATTGCTTATGTGTGTGAATGTGTTTGTGCAAATGTGTATGTGACGTCTTGTTTCAAAATTCTGTTCTGTTAACATTTGCGAGCACCCTAATTAATATCTTCCTTCTATTTCATTATGTGTGCTATGAACAATGTGTACAACACTACAGGCGGTAAGTATCACTGAACATGTTTTCATTGTGGATTTAGTACCTCATATTGTGTACAACTGTTTGTGAGGCTTCTAAATACTGGCCTAATATTTTGGTAAGATGAATGCACAAAAGGGGGCAAGGTCAGGAGTGTCCCATGACTGTTCCCAACCTGTGGATATGAATACTGACCACACACTGGGTGACCTGTGTCCATACCTAGCTAGGACCCAGGTTTACACATGGCCATGGGGGTGATGAGGGTGAAGCTCTCCAATGCTAGCCTGCTTACTTCAACCACTGGGGATGTATATAATATGTCCCAAAGGTGGACTTCTGTTGAGTCCCCTAAACATTGCTTTAATTTTTGTGTCTGTGTGTATGTGTGTGAATGTGTTTGTGCAAATGTTATGTGACATCTAGTTTTAAAAATTTGTTCTGTTAACATTTGCGAGCACACTAATTAATATCCTCCTTCTTTTCCATTATGTGTGCTATGAACAATGTGTACATCACTACAGGATGTAAGTATCACTGAACATGTTTCCATTGTGGATCCTGTACCTCATAATGTGTACAACTGTTTGTGAGGCTTCAAAATACTGGCCTAATATTTTGCTAAGATGAATGCGCAAAAGAGGGCAAGGTCAGGAGTGTCCCATGACTGTTCCCAACCTGTGGTTAGGAGTACTGACCCCACACCGATGACCTGTGTCCGTACCTAGCTAGGACCCTGGTTTAAGCATGGCCATGGAGAGTGGGGAGGGTGAAGCTCTCCAATGCTAGCCTGCTTACTTCAACCACTGGGGATGTATATAATATGCCCCAAAGGTGGAACTCTGTTGAATCCCCTAAACATTGCTTTGATTTGTGTGTGTGTGTGTATGTGTGTGAATGTGTGTGTGCAAATGTGTATGTGACGTCTTGTTTTAAATCTTGTTCTGTTAACATTTGCGAGCACCCTAATTAATATCTTCCTTTTATTCCATTATGTGTGCTATGAATATGAACATTGTGTACAATACTACAGATAGTAAGTTCACAGAACATGTTTCCACTGTGGATCCTGTACCTTGTGTGTACTACTGTTTGTGAGGCTTCTAAATACTGGCCTAATATTGTGCTAAGATGTATGCACAACAGGGGGCAAGGTCAGGAGTGTCCCATGACTGTTCCCAACCTGTGGATAGGAATACTGACCACACACTGGGTGACCTGTGTCCATACCTAGCTAGGACCCAGGTTTAAGCATGGCCATGGGGGTGAGGAGGGTGAAGCTCTCCAATGCTAGCCTGCTTACTTCAACCACTGGGGATGTATAAAATATGTCCCAAAGGTGGAACTTGGTTGAGTCCCCTAAACGTTGCTTTAATTTTTGTGTCTGTGTGTGTATGTGTGTGATTGTGTTTGTGCAAATGTGTATGTGACGTCTTGTTTCAAAATTTTGTTCTGTTAACATTTGCGAGCACCCTAAATAATGACTTCCTTCTATTCCATTATGTGTTCTGTGAACAATGTGTACAACACTACAGGGGGTAAGTATCACTGAACATGTTTCCACTGTGGATCCTGTACCTTGTATTATGTGCAACTGTTTGTGAGGCTTCTAAATAATGGCCTAATATTTTGCTAAGATGAATGCACAACAGGGGGCAAGGTCAGGAGTGTCCCATGACTGTTCCCAACCTGTGGATAGGAATACTGACCACACACTCGGTGACCTGTGTCCATACCTAGCTAGGACCCAGGTTTAAGCATGGCCATGGGGGTGAGGAGGGTGAAGCTCTCCAATGCTAGCCTGCTTACATCAACCACTGGGGATGTATGTAATATGCCCCAAAGGTGGAAATCTGTTGAATCCCCTAAACATTGCTTATGTGTGTGAATGTGTTTGTGCAAATGTGTATGTGACGTCTTGTTTCAAAATTCTGTTCTGTTAACATTTGCGAGCACCCTAATTAATATCTTCCTTCTATTCCATTATGTGTGCTATGAACAATGTGTACAACACTACAGGCGGTAAGTATCACTGAACATGTTTTCATTGTGGATTTAGTACCTCATATTGTGTACAACTGTTTGTGAGGCTTCTAAATACTGGCCTAATATTTTGCTAAGATGAATGCGCAAAAGGGGGCAAGGTCAGGAGTGTCCCATGACTGTTCCCAACCTGTGGTTAGGAGTACTGACCCCACACCAATGACCTGTGTCCGTACCTAGCTAGGACCCGGGTTTAAGCATGGCCATGGAGGGTGGGGAGGGTGAAGCTCTCCAATGGTAGCCTGCTTACTTCAACCACTGGGGATGTATATAATATGTCCGAAAGGTGGAACTCGGTTGAGTCCCCTAAACGTTGCTTTAATTTTTGTGTCTGTGTGTGTATGTGTGTGAATGTGTTTGTACAAATGTGTATGTGACATCTTGTTTTAAAAATTTGTTCTGTTAACATTTGCGAGCACTCTAATTAATATCTTCCTTCTATTCCATTATGTGTGCTATGAACAATGTGTACAACACTACAGCCGGTAAGTATCACTGAACATGTTTCCATTGTGGATCCTGTACCTCATATTGTGTACAACTGTTTGTGAGGCTTCTAAATACTGGCCTAATATTTTGCTAAGATGAATGCACAAAAGGGGGCAAGGTCAGGAGTGTCCCATGACTGTTCCCAACCTGTGGATATGAATACTGACCACACACTGCTGGGTGACCTGTGTCCATACCTAGCTAGGACCCAGGTTTAAACATGGCCATGGGGGTGATGAGGGTGAAGCTGTCCAATGCTAGCCTGCTTACTTCAACCACTGGGGATGTATATAATATGTCCCAAAGGTGGACTTCTGTTGAGTCCGCTAAACATTGCTTTATTTTTGGTGTCTGTGTGTATGTGTGTGAATGTGTTTGTGCAAATGTGTATGTGACGTCTAGTTTTAAAATTATGTTCTGTTAACATTTGCGAGCACACTAATTAATATCTTCCTTCTATTCCATTATGTGTGCTATGAACAATGTGTACAACACTACAGGCGGTAAGTATCACTGAACATGTTTTAAACATGTTCAGTATCACTTAACATGTTTCCACTATGGATCCTGTACCATACACAATGTGTAGCAATTTTTTTGAGGCTTTTAACATATTTCATTAATCTGAATGCACGCCTAATGCTATGCTAGACAATACTACTGGGTGAAAGGTCAGGAGTGTCCCATGAATCAGTAGTAGTGTTCCTAATCCACGGTGTGGGATATTAGACACATGACTTGTGTCGGTACCTAGCTAGGACCCTGGTTTAAGCATGGCCATGGAGGGTGGGGAGTGTGAAGCTCTCCAATGCTAGCCTGCTTACTTCAACCACTGGGGATGTATATAATATGTCCCAAAGGTGGAAATCGGTTGAGTCCCCTAAACTTTGCTTTAATTTTTGTGTCTGTGTGTGCATGTGTATGAATGTGTTTGTGCAAACGTGTATGTGACGTCTTGTTTTAAAATTTTGTTCTATTAACATTTGCGAGCACCCTAATTAATATCTTCCTTCTATTCCATTATGTGTGCTATGAACAATGTGTACAACACTACAGGATGTATCACTGAACATATTTCCTTTGTACCTCATATTGTGTACAACTGTTTGTGAGGCTTCTAAATACTGGCCTAATATTTTGCTAAGATGAATGCGCAAAAGGGGGCAAGGTCAGGAGTGTCCCATGACTGTTCCCAACCTGTGGTTAGGAGTACTGACCACACACCGATGACCTGTGTCCATACCTAGCTAGGACCCTGGTTTAAGCATGGCCATGGAAGGTGGGGAGGGTGAAGCTCTCCAATGCTAGCCTGCTTACTTCAACCACTGGGGATGTATTTATTATGTCCCAAAGGTGGAACTTGGTTGAGTCCCTCAAACGTTGCTTTAATTTTTGTGTCTGTGTGTGTATGTGTGTGATTGTGTTTGTGCAAATGTGTATGTGACGTCTTGTTTCAAAATTTTTTTCTCTTAACATTTGCGAGCACCCTAAATAATGACTTCCTTCTATTCCATTATGTGTGCTGTGAACAATGTGTACAACACTACAGGCGGTAAGTATCATTTAGTGTTTCCACTGTGGATCCTGTACCTTGTGTGTACTACTGTTTGTGAGGCTTCTAAATACTGGCCTAATATTGTGCTAAGATGTATGCACAAAAGGGGGCAAGGTCAGGAGTGTCCCATGACTGTTCCCAACCTGTGGATAGGAATACTGACCACACACTGGGTGACCTGTGTCCATACCTAGCTAGGACCCAGGTTTAAGCATGGCCATGGGGGTGAGGAGGGTGAAGCTCTCCAATGCTAGCCTGCTTACTTCAACCACTGGGGATGTATAAAATATGTCCCAAAGGTGGAACTTGGTTGAGTCCCCTAAACGTTGCTTTAATTTTTGTGTCTGTGTGTGTATGTGTGTGATTGTGTTTGTGCAAATGTGTATGTGACGTCTTGTTTCAAAATTTTGTTCTGTTAACATTTGCGAGCACCCTAAATAATGACTTCCTTCTATTCCATTATGTGTTCTGTGAACAATGTGTACAACACTACAGGCGGTAAGTATCACTGAACATGTTTCCACTGTGGATCCTGTACCTTGCATTATGTGCAACTGTTTGTGAGGCTTCTAAATAATGGCCTAATATTTTGCTAAGATGAATGCACAACAGGGGGCAAGGTCAGGAGTGTCCCATGACTGTTCCCAACCTGTGGATAGGAATACTGACCACACACTCGGTGACCTGTGTCCATACCTAGCTAGGACCCAGGTTTAAGCATGGCCATGGGGGTGAGGAGGGTGAAGCTCTCCAATGCTAGCCTGCTTACATCAACCACTGGGGATGTATGTAATATGCCCCAAAGGTGGAAATCTGTTGAATCCCCTAAACATTGCTTATGTGTGTGAATGTGTTTGTGCAAATGTGTATGTGACGTCTTGTTTCAAAATTCTGTTCTGTTAACATTTGCGAGCACCCTAATTAATATCTTCCTTCTATTCCATTATGTGTGCTATGAACAATGTGTACAACACTACAGGTGGTAAGTATCACTGAACATGTTTTCATTGTGGATTTAGTACCTCATATTGTGTACAACTGTTTGTGAGGCTTCTAAATACTGGCCTAATATTTTGCTAAGATGAATGCGCAAAAGGGGGCAAGGTCAGGAGTGTCCCATGACTGTTCCCAACCTGTGGTTAGGAGTACTGACCCCACACCGATGACCTGTGTCCGTACCTAGCTAGGACCCGGGTTTAAGCATGGCCATGGAGGGTGGGGAGGGTGAAGCTCTCCAATGGTAGCCTGCTTACTTCAACCACTGGGGATGTATATAATATGTCCGAAAGGTGGAACTCGGTTGAGTCCCCTAAACGTTGCTTTAATTTTTGTGTCTGTGTGTGTATGTGTGTGAATGTGTTTGTACAAATGTGTATGTGACATCTTGTTTTAAAAATTTGTTCTGTTAACATTTGCGAGCACTCTAATTAATATCTTCCTTCTATTCCATTATGTGTGCTATGAACAATGTGTACAACACTACAGTCGGTAAGTATCACTGAACATGTTTCCATTGTGGATCCTGTACCTCATATTGTGTACAACTGTTTGTGAGGCTTCTAAATACTGGCCTAATATTTTGGTAAGATGAATGCACAAAAGGGGGCAAGGTCAGGAGTGTCCCATGACTGTTCCCAACCTGTGGATATGAATACTGACCACACACTGCTGGGTGACCTGTGTCCATACCTAGCTAGGACCCAGGTTTAAACATGGCCATGGGGGTGATGAGGGTGAAGCTGTCCAATGCTAGCCTGCTTACTTCAACCACTGGGGATGTATATAATATGTCCCAAAGGTGGACTTCTGTTGAGTCCGCTAAACATTGCTTTATTTTTGGTGTCTGTGTGTATGTGTGTGAATGTGTTTGTGCAAATGTGTATGTGACGTCTAGTTTTAAAATTATGTTCTGTTAACATTTGCGAGCACACTAATTAATATCTTCCTTCTATTCCATTATGTGTGCTATGAACAATGTGTACAACACTACAGGCGGTAAGTATCACTGAACATGTTTTAAACATGTTCAGTATCACTTAACATGTTTCCACTGTGGATCCTGTACCATACACAATGTGTAGCAATTTTTTTGAGGCTTTTAACATATTTCATTAATCTGAATGCACGCCTAATGCTATGCTAGACAATACTACTGGGTGAAAGGTCAGGAGTGTCCCATGAATCAGTAGTAGTGTTCCTAATCCACGGTGTGGGATATTAGACACATGACTTGTGTCGGTACCTAGCTAGGACCCTGGTTTAAGCATGGCCATGGAGGGTGGGGAGTGTGAAGCTCTCCAATGCTAGCCTGCTTACTTCAACCACTGGGGATGTATATAATATGTCCCAAAGGTGGAAATCGGTTGAGTCCCCTAAACTTTGCTTTAATTTTTGTGTCTGTGTGTGCATGTGTATGAATGTGTTTGTGCAAACGTGTATGTGACGTCTTGTTTTAAAATTTTGTTCTATTAACATTTGCGAGCACCCTAATTAATATCTTCCTTCTATTCCATTATGTGTGCTATGAACAATGTGTACAACACTACAGGATGTATCACTGAACATGTTTCCTTTGTACCTCATATTGTGTACAACTGTTTGTGAGGCTTCTAAAAACTGGCCTAATATTTTGCTAAGATGAATGCGCAAAAGGGGGCAAGGTCAGGAGTGTCCCATGACTGTTCCCAACCTGTGGTTAGGAGTACTGACCACACACCGATGACCTGTGTCCATACCTAGCTAGGACCCTGGTTTAAGCATGGCCATGGAAGGTGGGGAGGGTGAAGCTCTCCAATGCTAGCCTGCTTACTTCAACCACTGGGGATGTATTTATTATGTCCCAAAGGTGGAACTTGGTTGAGTCCCCTAAACGTTGCTTTAATTTTTGTGTCTGTGTGTGTATGTGTGTGATTGTGTTTGTGCAAATGTGTATGTGACGTCTTGTTTCAAAATTTTGTTCTGTTAACATTTGCGAGCACCCTAAATAATGACTTCCTTCTATTCCATTATGTGTGCTGTGAACAATGTGTACAACACTACAGGCGGTAAGTATCATTTAGTGTTTCCACTGCGGATCCTGTACTTTACAACACTTTTTCGTGAGGCTTTAAAATATCTACCTAATATTTGCTTAAGCTCAGTGCACCCCTAATGCTATGCTGGACAATACAACTGTGGGCAAAATCAGGAGTGTTCATGAGTCTGTTGCAGTGTTCCCAATTCATGGTTCAGCACACTGGCCACAAACTGGGAGATCTGTGTACCAAGCAAAGGACACTGGTTCATGCTTGGCTAACTGGGTGTGTAGTCATGAGTGCAGAGGTTGAACCTTGCCTTGTTGTGAATGAGAACGGAAACAAACATTGCACTGCACAACAAAAGCAAATATACAGGGAGTGGTGGGTGGGGAGGGTGAAGCTCTCCAATGCTAGTGTTAAGTGACGTCAGTTAATTAACATTAATCTTATTCGTGCCCTCTTATTGGAATTGTACTTGCACGTTGTAGTTGTGTTGTTGGTTGATTCATTTCGCTGTTGCTTAGAGTTATCAGTAGTTGCCTTGTCGGCTGTGTAGCGTTAACAGGTTATGGGCCCAGAGCTTTGTTAGCTAATACGAATCATGGATCAACTAAGGGGGCTTGTCCAAACTATATTTGGAAAAATTAGCGTCATTGTCACGTTATGGGGGGGGGGGGGGGGGGGGGGGGTTATGACGCTAAGAAAATTTTATTGTCCGCAAGTTTTGCGAAACATCTAGCTTGCAAGCAGCGAAGACTTTAGTGGCAGCAGTTATGTTTATTTAGACTACACTTTTCGGAGGAGTATTGAAAGATGTGCAACACATTTACAAGGTGCCACGAGACGCGTACGCGTGCACGTACGAAAAGTTTATTGAGTATGACGTTAAGGGGGGGGGGGGGGGGGCGGGGGGGGTTTAATATGTTAACGTCACAATGACGCAAATTTTTCCAAAAGTAGTTTGGACAAGCCCCCGAAAGAAGATAGCAACTTTTGAGTTTGACGGAGAAGATGAAACGGGTGACAAGTATGAGCAGTGGAGTTTTCAAATTGGAGAACCTTTTTGCCTTGGATGGACTGGAAAGCGTTCTGGACCTACGTGAAGGAGCGAGTCAGCCTAGTGTAGAAAATTCAGCAAAGGTGTTTGCTAAATTAGCCGTTTCTTGTACTGGAAAAGCGCTTCGAGAAGTGCGTCGTGTTCCAAGAGGAAATGGCAGAGCGGCTTGGCTTGCCCTCAAGAATCGCTTTGCAAGTAAGAGAGAAGAACGAGTGGTTGCACTTAGTGTGGAAGTTTTGTCCCTGCAGTGGGAGGCGTATGGGAATTTAGATAGTTTTTACGAAGCTATTTCTGGGAGGTATGACAAATTGGTTGCTATTGGTAGTGATTGCATTCCTTCTGAGTCATTGGTGATTGCACACATTTGCAAACAATTGCCAGCAAAGTATGGACCAATCATTGTGAAGCAATTTTCAGACACCAAGGCTAACTCCATCCATGAGTTCTTTGAGCATTTGCGTCTATTTGAAATGAGCACGAAATCTGAAGAAAAGGGTTCATCTAGTGGTTCTGAGGCTTCTTATGTTGTGAAAGGTAAAGGTAATCACAACGGTCAACGTTATGGTAGGTATGGGTCAAATCTGTCTCAACGTGTCTTTAGAGGAAATTGCTATTCTTGTGGTCAAAAGGGGCACATGAGTCGTACCTGTCCAAAGAATGCTCCTAAAGGAAATGCACAACAAGACGTTCGGAATAATGCGTTCATTATGTTCAATGGTTGGCAACAAACACCAGCAGTGGCATTTAATGATTCAGACATCAAATTTGATATTGAAAAGCATCACTTTTGTGTAGACAGTGGGTGTACGAGGCATATCTGTGCAACCAAAGAACTGTTTTCCTTATTGAAGATGTTTACAGAGAAAGAGAAGAAACCAGTGGTGAAAGTTGCAAACAAGGAGCTTGTATCAGCTGCAGGAATAGGTGAAGTACAAATTTCAGTTCTCAATCATTGTGGAAAGCTGCATGACATAACTCTCAAGGATGTTTTGTTTATTCCGAATGCTTCAGTCAATTTGCTGTCCACAGAGAAGCTAACAAGGGATGTAAGTGGGAAGCCAACTGGAAACGTCTTTATTCATGGTGCATACTCGTCAATTAGATTGAAGCATGCACATACTGTCACTGTCATTCCCCTGAAGCGTCAATTTGGGTTGTTGTGGCTTGTACCTGAAATATTTCACTCATTCAATGCAATGAGTACAGATAGAACGGTCTCAGTTGACATGCAGCTGCTACATGAGAGATTAGGTCATCTGAACAGACAGGATCTACTGAAACTGCCAAACTGTACACTTGGAATTAAAATGACTGATAGTAAATTGTTATTTTGTGATTCCTGCGCAGTTTCAAAGAGCAAGAGGCAACCAGTAAATTGGAAAGCAAGAGAGCGTCGCACTAAGCCTGGGCAGTTGATACACACGGACATCAATGGCTCTATGGAAGTTGCTTCGCTGAAAGGAATGTGTTACATTGTGTGCTTCATTGATGATGCAACAAGGTACGGTGTGATATACCTCATGAAAGCCAAATCTGAAGTTTTAGACTGTTTCAAGCAATACATTGATTATATGCGGGTTCGGCAAGTCACAGTTGGCACTGGTTCAACACTTCAAAGTGACAATGATACAGTCTATCGTGACAAGCACTTCAGCAATTTCTGTGGCTCTTTAGGGATAGATCAGCGTTTCTCAGCACCTCACACACAAGCTCAGAATGGTGTAGCTGAACGTTTCTGGAACACCATAGTTGATGAAGCTCGCACAATGCTGCACTCAGCAAAGCTTCCCAAATCGTACTAGGGTTTAGCTGTGAAGCATGCAACAATGCTAAGAAATGTAAGTCCCAGTTCAGCACTCTCAGGCACGACGCCATTCGAATGTGTTTATGGCTACAAGCCTAATTTGGCTACATTGAGAAAATTTGGCAGTCGTGCATATGTGAACACACCTAAAGATCAATGTAAGAAGTGGGACAACAAAGCCCGTGTTGGCATTTATGTAGGCGAACATGAGCAAAGCAAGACACTTCTCGTATACATGCAAAGTACCAACAGCATTATTGAATCCATGCATGTGAAATTTGACGAGTTTTATGATAAACAGCATCATAAGGACAAAGTTCAACACTCTTTGTGTAGCATAGATGGTAATGATTTTGAAGGGGAGAAAGGTGATCAGCAAAATCAAGAGGAAGAGAGAGTTGAACAGCCTCAAGAGGAAGAGAGAGTTGAGCAGAATCAAGAGGAAGAGAGAGTTGAACTGCCTCAAGAGGAAGAGAGAGTTGACAATGAAGAGAATCAAGAAGTGGCGCATCGGCAAGATGATACAGTTGGTAAACGGGAACTGATCCTGACCAGATCGCAAGCTTTAAAACGTGGTTTGAAGCTAGTGGACCTTGCTGGAGGGAATGTAAAGGTTGTGAATTCAGGAGAAGATCATCAATCAACTGATGATGATGGGGATGACATATCATCACTTTCACGTTCCTATTTCCTTGATGCATGTTACACTGCTAATTTACCAAGTGATCCAACTTCTTTGAGGGATGCCTTAGAATCACCGCAATCTAAAGAATGGAAGAAGGCTTTAAATGAAGAGTATCAATCACTTGTGGAGAATAACACGTGGACCTTGGTACCTGCTTCTTCTGTTCCCAAAGATAGAAAGCCACTCACTAACAAAGTCGTATTCAAGACAAAGTACAATGCTGATGGAACTATCGCCAAGCGAAAAGCAAGGCTTGTTGTCAAAGGCTATTCTCAAAAGAAAGGAATTGATTATGATAAGGTTTTTGCACCTGTTGCCCATCACGAAACAATTCGTACACTATTGGCTGTAAGTGCAGCAAGGAAATGGTTTATACATCAAATGGATGTGAAAACAGCATTCCTGAATCCCATACTGAAAGAAGAAATATATATGGCGGTACCAGAAGGAATGAATAACAAAGGTGAAAATGGTGAATTGCTTGTCTGTAAGTTGAACAAATTTCTCTATGGTCTAAAGCAAGCTTCAAAGTGTTGGAATGATCTGTTACATCAGTGGATGGTAGATTCCGGGTTCAATCGATGTTATTCTGATCCCTGCCTTTACATTTTGAAAGGAAGAAAAAGTCAAGAAGAATCCATTTATGTAGCAGGGTGGGTAGATGATCTGATCATTGCTTGTAAAAACCAAGAAAAGCTACACGACTTCAAGAAGTCCATTGCAAAGAAGTTCAAGATGACTGATTTGGGTAGCATACAGCATTGTCTAGGAATGAGGTTTTGCTACAACTTGAACAATCAAGTAATTTCTATTGATCAAGAAAAGTACATTGAAGATCTTTTGGAAAAGTTCTCAATGCATAATTGCAAACCAGTAGCAACTCCACTAATTCCCAATAGCACAGTTAACAAGGAAGAACCGGATATTTCACTTGATCAGCATGATGTTACGAAGTTTCAAGAATTGATTGGAGGCCTTATGTATCTTGTAACATGCACAAGACCAGATATTGCAGCAGCTGTGGGCCAACTAGCTAGAGTTATGTCTCAACCTTCCAAGTTACACTGGAGTGCAGCAAAACATGTATTGAGGTATTTAAAGGGAACAAAAGGACTGTCACTAACCTATGGAAATGCTAGAGACGAAGAGCGTGAAAACTTGATAGGATTTAGTGATGCAAATTTTGGAGGAGATTCTGCAACAGCAAGATCTACAACTGGTTATGCATTCATACTTAATGGAGCAGCAGTGTCATGGAAGAGCAAACTACAATCAGTTGTTGCGCTAAGTACTGCTGAGGCGGAATACATGGCTTTATGTGAAACAGTGAAGGAAGCCGTGTATTTACAGCAATTGTTGGAAGAAATAGGATTGAAAGCATTACCCGTGACAATATATGAGGATAATCAGCCCTGTATACACATAGCATCGAATCCTGTCACAAGTAACCGATCCAAACACATAGCAGTACAGTATCACTATGTGCGTGAAGTCATATCCAACGGAAAAGTACAAGTTCTTTATAAATCTACTCAGGAGATGGTAGCAGACTGCCTCACAAAGAATCTTGCAAAGGATACAGTGGAAAAGTTCCGTTCAATTTTACTAGGAATGCCCTCAACTATGTAACTGACGAAGGGGAGTGTTAAGTGACGTCAGTTAATTAGCATTAATCTTATTCGTGCACTCTTATTGGAATTGTACTTGCACGTTGTAGTTGTGTTGTTGGTTGATTCATTTCGCTGTTGCTTAGAGTTATCAGTAGTTGCCTTGTCGGCTGTGTAGCGTTAACAGCTAGCCAGCCAATAGTTAGGGTTGGGAATGTATATAACATCGGAACTATTCAGCCCCTAAGCAAGCTCTCCAATGTTAGTCAGCCAACATTAAGCATTGGGGATGCGTATAACATGCCCAGAAGCCGGAACTCCATTGGGCCCCTAAGCATTGCTTCAATGTTTTGTGTGTGTGTGTGTGTGTGTGTGTGTGTGTGTGTGTGTGTGTGTGTGTGTGTGTGTGTGTGTGTTAATCTGTTCTTGCAAATGTGTAAGCAACATATTGTATTTTGTTCTGCTAACATTTGCGAGCACACTCATTTATATATCTTCCTTCTTTTCCATTATGTGTGCTATGAACAATGTGCAACACTACAGGCGGTAAGTACATGTATCACTGACCAGAATGGATCCTGTACCTTGTATTGTGTGCAACTGTTTGTGAGGCTTCTAAATAATGGCGTAATATTTTGCTAAGCTGAATGCACAACTGGGGCCATGGTCAGGAGTGTCCCATGTCTGTTCCCAACCTGTGGTTAAAAAACTGACCACACACTGAGTGAACTGTGCTAGTACCTAGCTAGGACCCTGGTTTAAACATAGCCATGGCAGGTGGGGAGGGTGAAGCTATCCAATGCTAGCCAGCCTACTTGAACCACTGGGGATGTACATGTACATAACATTCCCAGAATCTGGAACACTGTTGTGTCCCTGAATGTTGATGGAGCAATGTTGACTTCCCTAAACTTTGCTTTAATGCATGCATGTGTGTGTGTGTGTGTGTGTGTGCGTGTGTGTGTGTGTGTGTGTGCGTGTGTGTGCGTGTGTGTGTGCGTGTATGAGCGTGTGTGTGTGTGTGCATCTGTATGTGTGCATCTGTATGTGTGTCAATGCATTGACACACATACAGATGCACACACACACACACACTCGCACACAAAAGACGTTGCATACACATTTGCACAAACATGTGTGCAAATGTGTATACAACGTCTTTTTTTAAGGTAGAGTTTAGGTACAGTGGTAGTAAACTAAGTTTAATGCAGTGAATTGCTCTGTCTTATATAGTGATACTGTAGGGAAAGCTTGCTGCCAAGATGTAAATATGTTCCTACAAATGCATTCTATGAACGATCCTAACCAATCATGAGCTGCCCAACTGCATTGCAGGACGACCCCTTATCCAATCAAGTCCTCCCAAACTCTTGTCGATATAACTATATTTAAGTGAGAGCTCCATGGGTGCAGCATTCCAGACATATAGCCCAGTCGCTATGACAACCAAGGAGAACTTGCGATCCTTAACAGCGTCTCGCCCAGAAACATCTTTCACCGGTCGGGAGGAGTCCGAACGAGCAGACGAGGATGTCGGCAGCGACTCCGATTCCTCGACATGCATTAACCAGCGAATTCCCGTCATCTTGCCGTCGATTCGCGACCAGAAGTAACGCCCTCGCCAAAGGCGAGGCTCCGGCGTACTCACCGCCCAACCCCAGCGGGCTTGGCATTTGGCGACACGGCAGCATCCGCGGTAGTTCGAATGACCACAGCTGGGCTTCCCACCACGACACTGCGTGACCCTACGGCGGCATGGTCTACAGTGAGCAAGCTCTCGGTGCCATTCGGCAAGCGCTTCGTCGGAATCGTCGTCTGAATCGACCAGCAGCTCCTCCGAGTCCAGCGATTCGGAGGATTCGTCGTCCGATAGCGACAGACGCCACAGACGAAGACGGAGGGCCAAACGGCACTGGAGACGCCATTGCTCCACGTACGGCTATAGTTATCCTCAGGTCCTGGCTCCTTCTTCATTTCATGCGTCCCGACCCTGACAATTAAGCGGGAAATCCGTAAGATAAAAAAGGGTAAGTATATTCTTTTTGACAAATTCCTTCCCCCGCTAGACGATGGGCAGGTTGGCCAGGCGGCAAGAAGGGCAGCACCAGGCGCAAGTCTTGGACCTCAGCTCCTAGATGGAGACATAGATTATAGAATACAGGGATTGGAAACGGTAAAGATTACGGAATTGATCCTCATTTCACGATTCCGTAAATTATGTACCCTGGCCAGGGCACTTTTGTGAGCTTTGCCGAGAAAATAGTCGGTACATTTGAGAAACTTGTGCCCGATCCGGCTATCCAAAAGGTAAAAATACGTTTAAGAGGCATTTGTGGAGCAATTCCATAATTTCCATTCAACACATATTGTATTCTATAATCTATGATGGAGACCTGGAACATATTTGCGGCTCATCGGCCCATTCACGGACCACCACTCCACAAGCTGCACACCTCTGGCGTTGTTGCGATTCGAAAAAAGAATGGGAAGTGGAGGGCCATACTCCACCTCTCAGCACTGGATGGTCACAGGGTCAATGACCACATAAAAAAGCAGGATTTTCCAATCCACACTCCTTAGATGGCAAAGATCGAACTCAAGGCTGCCTTCCGCCTGTTCCCAGTACGAGCCACGGATTGGGTGCATCTGGGGATCTGCTGGCGAGGACAGTTATATTTGGATACATGCCTTCCATTTGGCCTATGTTCAGCCCTGGCTCTTTTCAACCACTATGCTGAGAAACTCAACTGGATCACGGCCAACAACTATATGGAGCCCCGCTGCTTCACTACCTGGATGACTTCCTACTGGTTGGCCTGCCGGGCAAGGACACCTGTCAGGAGGCCATGTACAGGATGCTACTGGTGTGTTACAGTACCTGTTAGGCATCCCAGTAACCTCTGAGAAGCTGGAGGGACCCACCACAACCCTAACCTTCCTGGGCATAGTCCTCAACACATCAGCACAGCAACTGTACCTCCCACTGGACAAGCTGACAAGGCTATCCAGGTCCTGGCTATCCACGCATAAGGCCACCAAGAGGGAGCTGCTCTTGCTCATCGGCCAGCTTTTCTTTGCAGCTAAGGTGGTGCCAGCAGGGAGGCGCTTCCTCTACCACCTGATTGACCTCTCCACCACTGTCAGAAAGCTCCACCATCATGTCAGCCTTAATGCCGAGGCAAAAGCCGACATTAGGTGGTCAGACAGCTTCCTTCCTTCCTGGAATGGTGTCACCATGTTCCAGGACCCAGAATGCACAGCGGCTGACTCTTTTCAGCTCTTCACTGATGCCTCAGGCTCCCTAGGTTTTGGTGCCTACTTCAACGGGGCTTGGCTCCAGGGTGACTAGCAGCCACACCTACACCTCTCACTCCGTTCCTTACAGTGGCAGGAACTGTTTGTCATTATGGCTGCTGCTAGCACATGGGGTCACCGCTGGTCAGGCTTACGTATCCACTTCCATTGCAACAACTTCACCAATGTCCAGGCCTGGGCAAGACAGTTAGCGAAACATCCCGACCTCATGCAATTGCTCTGAACCCTGTTTCTAGTGGCAGCTTAGCACAGCTTCACCATCTGCCTGTCACACCTACCTGGCAGACTGAACAGCATTGCTGATCCCCTTTTCCGAAATAATTTACCCCTGTTCTTCACTCTTGCCCCCCAGGCGGACACCAATCCCACCGAGACTTGAACCATCGTCTCCAGTTGCTACTGACACAGCCTTGGCCTCATCTACTGCAACCATCTACGTCACCGGTGTCAGGTGCTACATGTAACAGGGTTTCTGCCACGCCTTCAAGCTGATCCCAGTCCCTGGCATGAAACAAACTATTACACTGTTTGCAGCCCACCTCAGCCAGTCCCTGAACCCCAGGACCCTACAGGTGTATGTGGCTGCAGTCTCCTTCCTGCACCACTCACTAGGGTACAAGAGCCCTGCTTCCTGGAACCAAATGCTGAGACTTGCCATTTGGGGTCTCCATCGCCTCCAGATGCCCTTTCATCTCAGGCCTACACGACTGCCACTGACTCTGGAAATGCTGGATCACATGCTGCAGGGGTTGGATGCTCAGGGCAGCCCTTACCCTTGAGTTCATTGGTTTCTTTAGGATCAGCAAATTCAATGTCAAGAATCGTAGTTTGACCATAGGTACCACCCTACCAGGTGAAATGACAGCTGGTCCAGAGAGGACATCCACTTCTTCATCAAGCAGTCCATGACCGACCAGATGGACAAGGGTACCACTATCTGCATAGGCTGTACCGAGGGCAGGCGCACGTGTCCAGTGGCAGCAATGGAGGCCTACAGAGAATGCTGTCGCTTTTCCACTCACTCAACACCCACAGAGATGGAAGGCCACTCACACCCAAGAGCTTCCACTCTACCTTCCTATCCTTGGTGGATCAATGTGGCTATGATGCAGCCAAATACAACACCCACAGTTTACGTATTGGTGCAGCCACAGCAGCCGCCAGAGCGGGCCTTCCCACTGACACCTTCAGAAGGTAGGAAGATGGCGAAGCAAAGCCTACCAGACATATACGCGTCATCCCCTGACCCACCCATCCGACATCAGAACTATGGCTATGCAGTAATGATTAACCAGTTTTATCCATGCCATGTACCCTTGTACCCTAACCTGAAACCATATCCTACTTGCCAACCGTTTAGGGGTTTTTCACTTGGGCGACACCCTCTGGGCTTCTACCCTGGGACAGCGACCAAACCATAACCAGCCTCTTGGTTTGGTATACAGGCCGAGCCAATGGTGATCAGCATCACCCATTGGTCCCTGTAGGCCCAGTGGTATGAAGCTCAGCTGCTACATACATGCCCAGCTGTGGCTGTCGCCTGCCCCCATGATGGGCCAAACACAACCACGAGCCTCAGCATGGGGGAGGGGTACACTTACTCAGCCTGTAAGAGCAATCAAATGGCTTTAATTTTGTTCTGTCAACGTTTGCAAGCACAGTCATTAATATTCCATTATGTGTGCTATGAATAATGTGTACAAAGCTACAGCAGTTAAGTATCACTGAACATGTTTCCACTGTGGATCTCGTACCT
Source organism: Ephydatia muelleri (assembly GCA_013339895.1). Taxonomy (NCBI): domain Eukaryota; kingdom Metazoa; phylum Porifera; class Demospongiae; order Spongillida; family Spongillidae; genus Ephydatia; species Ephydatia muelleri. The sequence continues at coordinate 7,464,769 of JABACO010000011.1, read as the reverse complement.
TATATTATGTGCAACAATTTTTTGTGAGACTTAGCCTATTATTTCCTTAAGCTGAATGCACCTCTAAAGCTATGCTGGACAATACTGCTGAGGGCAAGGTCAGGAGTCAGTTGCAGTGTTCCCAATCGATGGTTTGGGATAGTGACCACAAAGTGGGTACCTGTGTACCAAGCTAGGACCATCGTGCAAGCTTGGCTAGCTGGGTGTGTAGTCATGCATGCAGAGGTTGTACCTGGCCAGGAATGGGAACAAACCATGCACTGTACAGCAAAGGCAAATATACATGGTGAAGTTCTCCAATGTTAGCCTGCCAACTGAAACCACTGGTGATGTATATAACATGTCCAGATGCCAGAACACTGTTGAATATTGCTTTAAGTGTATGTGTGTATCTGTGTTGGGTGTGTGGGTGTGAGGGTGTTGAGGGTGTGTGTGTATCTGTTTGTGCAAATGTCTTTTTATTATTTTTACGTTTGCCACCACACTCATTTATATGTTCAATCTTTTCCATTATGTGTGCTATGAACAATGCGTACAACACTACAGTGGGTAAGTGTCACTGAACGTGTTCCCACTTTAGATCTCGTACCTTATATTATGCGCAAACATTTTTTGTTAGACTTTAAAGTATCGGCTTCATGCACCCTAATGCTATTCTGGACAATACAACTGTGGGCAAGGTCATGAATCTGACTGGTAGTGTTCCAAATTCACTGACACAAACTAAGAGACATGTTTCCACTGTGGATCCCGTACCTAATATTGGCCTAATATTTGAATGCATCCCTAATGTACTGCTGGACAATACAACTGGGAGCAAAATGAGGAGTGTCCATGAGTCTATTGCAGTGTCCAATCCATGGTTCGGGAGAGTGACTACAAACTGGGTGACCTGTGTACAAAAGTGATGAGGCTTGGCTATTAGCTGGGTGTGTAGTCATATATGCAGAGGTTGTACATTGCCATGTTGTGAATGAGAATGGAAACAAACCATGCACTTTACAGCAAAGGCAAATATACATGGAGTGGATGGTGGGGAGGGTGATGCCTCCAATGTTCGCAACCACTGGGGATGTATATAGCATGTCCAGAATCCAGAACACAGTTGAGTCTTTGAAACATTTCTTTCGTGTGTGTGTGTGTGTGTGTGTGTGTGTGTATGCGTGTGTATGTGTGTTTGTGTGTGAATGTGTTTGTGCAATTGTCAAGATTTAATTTGTTAATGATTGCCAGCTCACTCATTTGTATGTTCCTTCTTTCCCATTATGTGTGCTATGAACAATGTGTTCAAAACTACAGGTGGTAAGTATCATTGAACATGTTCAGACATGTCCAGAAACTGGAACTCTGTTGAGTCTCCTAAATATTGTTTTAATAAGCGTGTGTGTGTGTGTGTGTGTGTGTGTGTGTGTGTGTGTGTGTGTGTGTGTGTGTGTGTGTGTGTGCGTTAATTCTTTGTGCAATGTGTATGCGACATCTTGATTTTTGATTTTGTTCTGTTAGCATTTGCCAGCACTCTCATTTATATCTTCCTTCTTATCCATTATGTGTGCTATGAACAATGTGGTCAACACTACAGATGGTAAGTATCACTGAACATGTTTCCACTGTGGATCTCGTAACTTATATTATGTGCAACCATTTTTTGTGAGGCTTTTAAACATCGGCCTAATATTGCCCTAAGCTGAATGCACGCCTAATGCTATGCTGGACTATACTACTGGGGGAAAGGCAGGAGTGTCCCATGAGTCTGTGGTAGTGTTCCAAATCCACAGTGAGGGACATTGGACACAAGCAAAGAGACATGTTTCCCAAGCAAGGATGCTGGTTCAAGCTTGGCTAGCTGGGTGTGTAGTCATGTATGCAGAGGTTGTACCTGGCCAGGAATGGGAACAAACCATGCACTGTACAGCAAAGGCAAATATAATTGGAGTGGAGGGTGGGGAGTGTGAAGCTCTCCACTGCTAGCCTGCAAGCTGCCACCACTGGTGATGTATGTAACATGCCCAGAATCCAGAACACTGCTGACTCCCTGAAACATTGCTGTAATGTGTATTTGTGTGTGTATCTGTGTTGTGTGTGTGTATTTGAGTGTGTGTGAGTGTGTGTGTATGTGTGTATGTGTGTGTGTATGCATTTGTGCAAATGTTTTTTTTTTAGATTCATTTTGTTCATGTTTGCGAGCACACTCATTTATATCTTCCTTCTTTTCCATTATGTGTGCTATGAACAATGTGAACAACACTACAGCAGGTAAGTATCACTGAACATGTTTCCACTTTGGATCCCGTACAGAAGCCAGAACTCCATTGAGCCCATAAGCATTGCTTTAATGTTTTAGGTGTTTGTATGTGTGTGTGTGTGTGTGTGTGTGTATGTGTGTGTATGTATGTGTGTGTGTGTGGGGGTTAATTTGTTTGTGCAAATATGTATGCGAAGAATTTTGTTCTGTTAGCATTTGCAAGCACATGCATTATATCTTACTTCTTTCTTTTCCATTATGTGCTATGATCAATGTATACAACCACACAGGGGGTAAGTGTCAGTGACCAGTGTGGATCCTGTACCTTAAATTATGTGCAACTGTTTGTGAGGCTTCTAAATGATGGCCTAATATATGCTAAGCTGAATGCACAACTGGGGCCTAGGTCAGGAGTGTTCCATGACATTTTCCCAATGGGTGGTTAATACTGACTACACACTGGGTGACCTGTGTCCGTAACTAGCTAGGACCCTGGTTTAAGCATAGACATGGCAGGTGGGGAGGGTGAAGCTATCCAATGCCACTGTGGATGTGCACCATGTGTACATGTAATTAACATGCCCTGATGCAAGAACAATGTTGACTCTCTTAAACATTGTGTGTGTGTGTGTGCAAGTTAATGTGTGTGAATGTATTTGTGCAAGCGTGTATGCGACATCTTGTTTTTTAATTTTGTTCTGTTAGTATATGCGAGCGCACTCATGTATATCTTGATCTTTTCTTTTTCATTATGTGTGCTATGAACAATGCATAAAAAACTACAGCGAGTAAGTATCACTGAACATGTTTCGACTGTGAATCTCGTACCTTATAATATGTGTTACATTGTTTTGTGAGGCTTTAAAATATCGTCCTAATATTTCCTAAAGCTGAATGCACTCCTAATGCTATGCTGGACAATACAACTGGGGGCAAAATCATCAGTGTCCGTTAGTCTCTTCCAGTGTTCCATATCCATGGTTAGGGACACTGGCCACCAATTGAATGATCTGTCTACCAAGCTTGGATGGTGGTTCAAGCTTGTGTAGCTGGGTGTGTAGTCATGCGTGCAGAGATTGTACCTTGCCATGCTGTGAATGAGAATGGAAACAAACAATGCACTAGAAAGCAAGGGCAAATTAATTTGGAGTGGAGGGTGGGAGGTGAAGCTCTCCAATGTTAGCTTCCCAGGATGTATATAACATGCCCAGTAGCCGGAACTCCATTGAGCCCCTAAGTGTTGCTTTAATGTTTTGTGTGTTTGTATGTGTGTGTGTGTGTGTGTGTGTGTGTGTTAATCTATTTGTGCAAATGTGTATGCGACATCTTGTTTTTTAAATTTGTTCTGTTAGCATTTGCGAGCACACTCATTTATATCTTCCTTCTTTTCCATTATGTGTGCCATGAACAATGAATACAACACTATAGTGGGTAAGTATCACTGACCAGAGTGGATCCTGTACCTTGTATTATGTACAACTGTTTGTGAGGTTTATTAATAATGGCCTAATATTTTGCTAAGCTGAATGCACAACTCGGGCCAAGATCAGGACAGCCCCATGACTGTTCCCACCGATGGTTAATACTGACCACACATTGGTAGCTAGGACCCTGGTTTAAGCATGGACATGGCAGGTGGGGAGGGTAAAGCTCTCCAATGCCACTGGGGATGTGCATTATGTGTACATGTAATTAACATGCCCTGATGCAAGAACAATGCTGACTCTCTTAAACATTGCTGTCATGTTTGTGTGTGTGCAAGTTAATGTGTGTGAATGTGTTAGTGCAAGCATGTATCTTGTTTTTGATTTTGTTCTGTTAGCATTTGCGAGCACACTCATGTATTTATTTGTATTTTCTTTTCCATGATGTGTGCTCTGAACAATGTGTACAACACTACAGCGAGTAAGTATCACTGAACATGACTGCATATCCCATCTTATATTATGTGCAGCCATTTTTTGTGAGGCTTTAAAATATTGGCCTATATTTCTTTAAGCTGAATGCAACCCTAATGCTATGCTAGACTATACTACTGGGGGCACAGTCCCATGAGTCTGTGATAGTGTTCCAAATCCATGGTGAGGTATATTAGACACAAACTATGCTGTGAATAAGAATGGAAACAAACCATGCACTGTACAGCAAAGGCAATTATACATGGAGTGGAGTGTGGGGAGGGTGAAGCTCTACAATGCTAGGCTGCCAACGGCAACTACTGATGATGTATATAACATGCCCAGAATCCGGAACACTGTTCTCGCTGCTTTAATGTGTGTGTGTATTTGAGAGGTGTGTGTGTGTGTTTGTGAGGGTGTGAGTGTGCTTGAGTGTGTGTATATTGGTGTGCAAATGTCTTGTTTTTAAGAGTTATTCTGTTAACCTTTAGCAGCACGCTCATTTACATGCATATCTTCATTCTTTTCCATTATGTGTGCTATGAACAATGTGTACAACACTACAGATGGTAAGTATCCTGGACCAACCACTGTGGTTCTCTTACCGTATAATATGTGCAATAAATGTTTGTGAGGCTTTAAAGCATCGGCTTTGTATTTCCTTAAGCTGAATGCACCCCTAATGCTATGCTGAAAGCTATACTACTGGGGTCAAGGTCAGGAGTGTCCCATGAGTCTGTGGTAGTGTTCTAAATCCATGGTTCAGGACACTAGCCACACTTCTAATTGCCGGCCTAATATTTCCTTAAGCTGAATGCCCTAATGCTATGCTGGACTATACTAGGTCAGGAGTGTCCCATGAGTCTGTGGTAGTGTTCGTAATCCACGGTGAGGGACATTGGAAACAAATTAAGAATCCTGTTTCCCAAGCAAGGATGCTGGTTTAAGTTTGGCTAGCTGGGTGTGTAGTCATGCATGCAGAGGTTGTACCTTGCCATGCTGTGAATGAAAATGGAAACAAACCATGCACTGTACAGCAAAGACAAATATATACTATGAGTGGAGGGTGGGGAGGGTGAAGCTCTCCAATGCTAGCCTGCCAACTGCAACCACTGGGGATGTGTATAAATTGCCCAGAATCCAGAACACTGTTCACTTCTTTAAATATATGTTTCCTTTATTTCAATTATGTTGCTATGAAAACTTTATGCAACATTACAGAAGGTAAGTATCACTGAACGTGATTCCTCTGTGAATCCTGTACCTTATATTATGTGCAACATTTTTTGTGAGGCTTTAAAATATCGGCCTAGTAATTCCGTAAGCTGAATGCACCTGTAATGCTATGCTGGACAATACTGCTGGGGGCAAGGTCAGGAGTGTCCCATGAGTCTGTGGTAGTGTTCCAAATCCATGGTGAGGGACATTGGCCAAAAGCTTGGTGATCTGTGTATCAAGCAAGGACACTGGCTAGCTAGGTTTGTAGTAATGCATGCAAAGGTTGTACTTGCTATGCTGTAAATGAGAATGGAAACAAGCATTGCACTGTACAGCAAAGGCAAATATACAGGAAGTGGAGGGGAGGGTAAAGCTTTCTAATGCTAGTCAACCAACAGTAAGCATTGCATGGGGATGTATATAACATGCACAGAAGCCAGAAATCCATTGAGTCCCTAAGCATTGGTATGATGTTTTGTATGTTGGTATGTGTATGTAGGTGGTTTGTGTATTAATTTGTTTGTATGTGACATCTTGTTTTTTATTTTGTTCTGTTAGCATTTGCGAGCACAATCATTTATCTCTTCCCTCTTTCTATTATGTGTGCTATGAATAATGTGTACAACAACACTACAGGCGGTAAGTATCACTGAACATGTTTCCACTGTGTGATCCTGTACCTTATATTATGTGCAAGGATGTGTTTGAGACTTTAAGTATCGACCTAATATTTCCTTAAGCTGAATGCACCCCCTAATGCTATGGTGGACAAATCGACTGGGGGTAAAATCAGTAGTATCCATGAGTCTGGTGCACTGTTTTCTATCCACACTGGCCACCAACTGGGTGACGTGTGTGCCAAGCTCGGACGCTGGTTCAAGCTTGGCTAGCTTACCTTGCTGTGAATGAGAATGAAAACAAACAATGGAAGGGCAAATTAACGGACAGTGGAGGGTGGGTGGTGAAGCTCTCTGATGTTAGCTTCCCAACAGTAAGCATTGGGGATGTATATAACATGTCCAGAAGCCGGAACTTCATTGAGCCCTAAGCATTGCTGTAATGTTTTGTGTGTTTTTATGTGTGTGTGTTGTGTGTGCATAGGTGTGTGTGTATGTGTGTGCAAATCTGTAGACAATGTATTTTTGTTCTGTTAGCATTTGCCAGCACACTCATTTATATCTTCTTTCTTTTCCATTATGAACAATGTGTGCAACACTATAGGTGGTAAGTATCATTGACCACTGTGGATCTCGTCCTTTTTTGTGCAGTTAATTTTTGTGAGGCTTTAAAAATTCTCCTTAAGCTGAATGCATTCCCTAATGCTAAGGTGGAAATACAACTGGGGGCACCTGTGGTAGTGTTTCAAATCCATGGTGAGGGACATTGGCGAAACGCTTGGTGACCTGTGTATCATGCAAGGATGCTGGTTCAAGCTTGGCTAATTGAGTGTGTAGTCATGCATGCAGAGGTTGTACCTTGCCAGGAATGGAAACAAACCATGCACTGTACAGCAAAGGCAAATATACAGGGAGTGGAGGGTGGGGAGGATGAAGCTCTTCATTGCTAACATCAGAGATGCCAAGGGGTATACCTTCCAAGGCGGGAGACGATGTTATACTGGGCGTGAGATAGCCCTGTCTGGGCGTGAGAAAAACAATTATTAGCGTTTCTCGCGCCTGGGGTCAAGTCCTTAGTCGCTTTTTCAGGCGCCTCGAGTAGATACAACCGCACGTAACATTCAATATGAATACGTAACGAGTTTCATTGTGATTATTTCTGATACATATGCATGTAGTAAAAATAATATGCAATTAGCAAGCCAAATTCTACTGATCAAGCAACTATAGTACACACAATATATAGATGTGAACACGTAAAATGCACAAAAGCATGCAGATAATTATTCTTAGTTTACTGATTATGATGCTGTTTATTATACTCCCATGTTGCAGATTTTGCTTTATTTAGTACTTCTTTAGTTGGTTCATATTGATGACATTCTTGCTTGGTAGCCAATTTGACCGTCAAAATGCTGGACAATGTTCCCTTTGGATCCAAATTTGGCCTAAAACATGTTTTGTTCTTTCTCACCATCGAGAATATGCGTTCTTCCTGGGCATTAGAGTGTGGAATAACTAGAACAACTTTGGCGATCTTGCTGAGTCGATTGAAACGTGGATTTCCATCTGGTGCCTTTAGACTGGACAGATGATGCCAAACAATGTCCATTCTATGGTATGTGGTGTGTTCATCTTCATCAGTGACTGCCTTATTCCACACATCTGATGGTATTGCATCGTGCATGAGTAGTTGATAGTCTGTGAACTCTTCCTGAAGCAATTCCAGTTCTCTTGCAGGTGTAAATGGCAGCAATTCTCCAAACCTTACAATTGAATTAGTGTATGTTAGTTAAATAATGCACTGCAATTGTATAGTTAAGGCCTGCATGTACCTTTGGACAAAGTATTCCACCTGTGAAAATGTGGCATCATCTTTTGTGTCATAATTCACAAATGTGGCATTGATTAGCATTGGATCATTTATGGGTAAGTTCTTTAGAGCATAATTCATAGCTGTGGTATAGAATGCTCGCACACTGTTGTAAAAGCATTTCATATCTCGTGTACTGATGTCTCCATCCTCCAGTCGCTTGTTTAGAGCACTCCTTGTAGTAATTCCAATGAAGATATTATGGTCTTAAATGTAATGTATGTGAAGGAAAAGTACATTCAAAAGTTTGTCATTGTAAAAATAAAAGCATACCTGGAAGTTGGTCTCTTTCATCAGTGTACTTTAACGCAGAATAGTCTGAAACTGATTTGATGTTACGCACAAGAACAAACTTACTTGCCAGTTTGGTTAAAAATGATTGAATCTGACAGTGGAGGACATGCACCAGTGGTTCTTCTCTTTGTAAAAATTTGTTAAAATTAACAAATGTAGGCAATACTGCCTCATAAAAGAGAAGAATTATTTCAGTCATTGGATTCATAAAAGCAGAATGAATACGATGAAATCTTGGGGCTTTGTCATCTATCAAGAACAAAGACAAGCATGCAAATATATATATGGGGACAGTATATTCCAGTAACATACCTTGGGAAATAAAGTAGCTTTTCAATGCATCATACTGTTGCAGAACTCTGTAAATGGCTTTTTCTAAGCTAAGCCATCTAGTGTTCACATGTTTAATGATATCTCTATACTGTACATCACAGAAGTTGCAGTACTCTGATAATAAAGCCTTTCTTTTGGTACTTTTATCAAACCAATAAAATAGGTCAATTGCTAAATCCTCAACATTAAATCCAGACACCTAGGATGTAAAATTGTATAACTTTTACTGACACATGCAACATATCAGTCAAACTCACTTCTTGAAACGCGTTGTTTGATTTTCCTGCTGTATTGTGAATTATGTGGCATGGGCAACCCATGACATATACAGAAGCATTTACTTGTTTGAGTCTTGTCATTATTGAGTTATTGCAACCCATATTTACTGAAGTGTTATCAACACCAACTCCTACACAATTCAGCCATGGAATTTCATGCTTTTGCAGAGCTTCTTCCATTTTAGTGAAAATTCCTTCAGCAGTTGACTGGGAGGACATACACATATCCAGAAATTGTGTATGTACCATACCATATTCAGCATTAAATATCCTCACAGTTAAAGGGTTCATCTTTTCTACACCTGTGTCTGTTGAGCCATCAATAGCCAGAGTGAATGGACATGTTTTCATGGTGTTTACGAGATTTTGCTGAAGTACTGGTGCAATAGCACCATTTAAAATGCAAGCAGTTTTTGTTCGTCTGGAAGAGAAATTCTTTGCTATGTCACTGTCAGGAAATATGTCGTGAAATAGTGGTGTCAGTTCATCAGCTAAAGATAAAGGTACATTGTGTTGAGCCAGCATATGAGCGACTTTAACTTCTGCACGGATGACCTGCTCATTGATAGGGCTTGATTCAACTTGAAACCCCAGGGTTGTTTGGCCTTTCATCTGCTTTACATTAGCCTGGTGCATTGCCTTTTCCATATGCCTTTCAATATCGTGCTTACCTTGATGATCACATGCGACCTGTCGCATACAGATATTGCATAGAAACTTGTGCGGGTTGTCTTTAACTTCTTGAACAAAGGGGTAAACCTTCAACCATTCTTTTTGGAACTTTGTGCGGTACTTGGCTGCACCGACGGATTTTGCCGACATCTTTTGCTTCTTAGATGTAGATGGTCCTGGGTTTTCATCATCGGCATCTGATTCCACATCTTGATCTACTGAAGCTAACCTTTCAGCTCGGACTGCCATGCTCGCGCGCGCGGTACGGTATAATTTATTGCAAGCATAAATAATCAAATAACTTGCCATAAATAACCGGGCTCAATAGTGAGGGCGGGTACCGTATATGCCGTGTATATTAATGATTTACTTTATCCAATATTAATTTGCGATGACTTTTTGTTCTGTGTGTTTTAGTTTAGGCGTGAGAAAACATTCGTTGGGCGTGTGAGCGTGAGATAGAAGCCTGAGGCGTGAGACTTACGCCGGAGGCGTGAGACTTGGTATGTCTGTAACATGCCTAGAATCCAGAACACTGTTCACTCCCTGTAGCATTGCTTTAATATGTACCGTAAAGTACCACGAATAAGCCCCCCCCCCCTCCGCCCCCAACAATAAAAAAATGGCTCGTGTGTAAACGTCCGTATCTTCGTAATCGCGAACGCTTTTGCGTATCTTTTTACATAATCATGTACGGGTACCATTTTTGTTTCTGAAATGCTGAATACATTTGAGGAGACTTTCGAGGTTACGGAGATGCGCACGTTTAAACACGAGCCATTTTTTATTGTTGGGGGCGGAGGGGGGGGCTTATTCGTGGTACTTTACGGTATGTGTTTATATGTGTTGTGTGTGCGAGTGAGTGTGTTTGAGGGTGGGGAGGGTGAAGCCTCCAATGTTACCTAGCCAACTGCAACCACTGGGGATGTAAATAGCATGTCCAGAATCTAGAACACTGTTGAATCTTTGAAATTGCTTTTGTGTGTGTGTTGTGCGTGTGTGTGTATGTGTATTTATGTGTGCATATGTTTTTGGAAATTTCTTGTTTTTATGATTTATTTCGTTAACGTTTGCGAGCACACTCATTATATGTTCCTTCTTTTCTATTATGTATGCTATGAACAATGTGTACTACACTACAGCTGGTAAGTATCACTGACTAGAGTGGATCCTGTACCTTATATTGTATGTGTGGTTTAAGCAGATAGTAAGTAGTACTGAACATATTTCCATCGTGGATCCCGTACCTTGTATTATGTGCAACATTTTTTGTGCGGCTTTAAAATATCAGCCTAATATTTCCTTAAGCTGAATACCTTAATGCTATGCTGAACTATACTGCTGGGGGAAAGGTCAGGAGTGTCCCATGAGTTTGTGGTACTGTTCCAAATCCATGATGAGAGCATTGGCCAATAGCTTGGTGATGTGTTTATCAAGCAAGGTCACTGGCTAAAGAGCTGGGTGTGTAGTCATGCATGCAAAGGTTGTACTTTGCCATGCTGTGAATGAGAAAGGAAACAAGCATTGCACTGTACAGCAAAGGCTAATATACAGGGAATTGAGGGTAGGGAGGGTGAAGATCTCCGATGCTAGCCAGCCAACAGTAAGCATTGGTGATTTGTATAACATGCGCAGAAACCTGAAATCCAATGAGCCCCTAAGCATTGCTATGATGTTTTGTATGTGTGTGTGTGTTTGTGTATTTGTGTGTATGCGAGCACACTCATGTATATCTTCCTTCTTTTCCATTATGTGTGCTATGAACAATTTGTACAACACTACAGTGGGTAAGTATTACTGAATATGTTTCCACTGTGGATCCTATTCCTTATATCATGTGCAACAATTTCTTTTTGAGACTTTAAGTATCGGCCTAACAATCCTTAAATTGAACGCACCCCTAATGCATCATATGATTTTGTTCTGTTAGTTGTTGCGAGCACATTAATTTATATCTTCCTTCTTTTCATTTATATGTGCTATAAACCATGTATACAACACTACAGCTGGTAAGTATCACTGACCAGAGTGGATCCTGTACCTTGTATTATTTGCAACTGTTTGTGTGGCGTCTAAATAATGGCCTAATATTTTATTCAGCTGAATGCACAACTGGGGCCAAGATCAGGAGTGTCCCATGACTGTTCCCAAACGATGGTTAATGCTGACCACACACTGGGTGACCTTTGTCCGTACCTAGCTAGGACCCTGTTTTATGCTTGGCCATGGCAGGTGGGGAGGGTGAAGCTCTCCGATGCTAGCCAGCCTACTTGAACCACCACGGATGTGCACCATGTGTACATGAATATGACATGCCCTGATCCGGAACAATGTTGAGCCCCTAAACATTGCTTTAATGTGTGTATGTGTGTAGGTGCATGTGAATGTGTGTGAATGTGTTTGTGCAATTATATATGCGATGTCTTGTTTTTAATTGTGTTCTGTTAGCATTTTCTAGCACATTTATATCTTCCTTCTTTTCCATTATGTGTGCTATGAACAATGTGTACAACACTACAGGGGGTAAGTATCACAGAACATGTTTCCACTTTGGATCCTGTACCTTATATTATGTGCAACAATTTTCGTGAGGCTTTATAATATCAGTCAAATATTTCCTTAAGCTGAATGCACCTCTAGTGCTATCTGGACGATACAATTGGGGTCAAAATCAGGAGTGTCCATGAGTCTATTACAGTGTTCCCAATCCATGGTTTCTAGAGAGTGACCACTACTAACTTGACCTGTATGTACCAAGCAAGGACACTGGTTCCGCTTGGCTACATGTAGCTGGGTGTGTGCATGCAAAGGTTGTACATTGCCATGCTGTGAATGAGAATGGAAACAAACCGTGCACTGTACATCAAAGACAGATAGACAGGGAGTGGAGGGTGGGGAGAGTGAAGCTCTCCAATGTAACCAGCCTACTTGAACCACTGGGGATGTGCACTTTGTGTACATGTATGTAACATGTCCTGATGCTGGTCAGTATTGAGTCCCCTAAACATTGCTTGAATGTATGTGTGTGTGTGTGTGCATGTTAAATGTGTGTTAATATGTTTGTGCAAATGTGTATGCGATGTCTTGTTTTTTTAAATTTTGTTCTGTTAGCATTTGCGAGCACACTCATTTATATCGTTTTTCCTTTTCCATTATGAACAATGTGTACAACACTACAGAAGGTAAGTATCATTGAACATGTTTCCACTGTGGATCTTGTACCTTATATTATGTGCAACAATTTTTGTGAGGCTTTATAATATCGGCCTAATATTACCTTAAGCTGAATGCACCCTAATTCTGTGCTGGACAATACAACTGGAGCAAGGTCCCATTAGTCTTTGCAGTGTGAGAGTGAGAGTGACCACTAAATGAACTTTTGTACACCAAGCTAGGATGCTAGTTCAAGCTTGGCTACATGTAGCTGTATGTAGTTATGCATGCAGAGGTCCTACTTTGCCATTGAGAATGGAAACAAACCATGCACTGTACAGCAAAGGCAATTATAAATGGAGTGGAGGGTGGGAAGGGTGAAGCTCTCCAATGCTAGGCTGCCAACGGCAACTACTGATGATGTATATAACATGCCCAGAATCCGGAACACTGCTCTCACTGCTTTAATGTGTGTGTGTTTGAGAGGTGTGTGTGTTTGTGAGTGCTTGAGTGTGTGTATATTGGTGTGTAAATGTCTTGTTTTAAAATTTGCTTTGTTAACATTTGCGAGCACACTCATTCCTATCTTCGTACTTTTCCATTATTTGTGCTATGAACAATGTGTTCAACACTACAGAAGGTAAGTATCATTGACCACTGTGGATTCGTACCTTATATTATGTGCAACTGTTTGTGTGGCGTCTGGATAATGGTCTAATATTTTGCTAAGCTGAATGCACAGCGGGGGCCAAGGTCAGGAGTGTCCCATGACTGTTCCCAACCCATGGTTAATGCTGACCACACACTTGGGTGACCTGTGTCCGTACCTATCTGGAGTCCTGGTTTAAGCATGGCCATGGCAGGTGGGGGGGAAGGCCGGAAGGGTGAAGCTCTCCAATGCTAGCCAGCCTACTTGAACCACTGCGGATGTGCACCATGTGTACATGAATATAACCCGGAACAATATTTAGTCCCCTAAATATTGCTGTAATATGTGTATGTGTGAGTGTGCATGTGAATGTGTGTGAATGTGTTTGTGCAAATGTATATGCGATGTCTTGTTTTTAATTTTGTTCTGTTAGCATTTTTTAGCACATTCATATCTTCCTTCTTTTCCATTATGTGTGCTATGAACAATGTGTACAACACTACAGCTGGTAAGTATCCTGGACCGACCACTGTAGATCTCGTACTTTACAGTGTATATTATGTGCAACACTTTTTCGTGAGGCTTTAAAATATCAGTCAAATATTTCCTTAAGCTTAATGCACCTCTAGTGCTATGCTGGACGATGCAATTGGGGTCAAAATCAGGAGTGTCCATGAGTATATTACAGTGTTCCCAATCCATGGTTCTGGAGAGTGACCACTACTAACTTGACTTGTGCGTACCAAGCAAGGACACTGGTTCAAGCTTGGTTACATGTAGCTGGGTGCGTAGTCATGCATGCAGAGGTTGTACCTTGCCATGCTGTGAATGAGAATGGAAACAAATCGTGTACTGTACAGCAAAGGCATATCTACATGGAGTGGAGGGTGGGGAAGGTGAAGCTCTCCAATGTAGCCAGCCTACTTGAACCACTGGAGATGTGCACTTTGTGTACATGTGTATAACATGTCCTGATGCTGGTCAGTATTGAGTCCCCTAAATATTGCTTTAATGTATGTGTCTGTGTGTGTGTTAATGTGTTTGTGCAAATGTGTATGCAATGTCTTGTTTTTTTAATTTTGTTCTGTTAGCATTTGCGAGCACACTCATTGATATCGTTTTTCCTTTTCCATTATGAACAATGTGTACAACACTACAGGAGGTAAGTATCACTGAACATGTTTCCGCTGTGGATCTTGTACCTTATATTATGTGCAACAATTTTTGCGAGGCTTTATAATATCGGCCTAACATTACCTTAAGCTGAATGCACCCTAATTCTGTGCTGGACAATACAACTGGAAGCAAGGTCCCATTAGTCTTTGCAGTGTGAGAGTGAGAGTGATGTACACCAAGCTAGGATGCTAGTTCAAGCTTGGCTAAATGTAGGCGTATGTAGTTGTGTATGCAGAGGTCCTACTTAGCCATACTGAGAATGGAAGAAAACCATGCACTGTACAGCAAAGGCAATTATAAATGGAGTGGAGGGTGGGAAGGGAGAAGCTCTCCAATGCTAGGCTGCCATCTGCAACCACTGGACGTATGTAATATGCCCAGAATCCGGAACACTGTTCTCACTGCTTTAATGTGTGTGTGTGTATTTGAGAAGGTGTGTTTGAGTGTACGTGTGTGTGTATGCGTTTGAGCAATTGTCTTGTTTTTAAGATTTGTTTTGTTAGCATTTGCGAGTACACTCATTCCTATCTTCCTACTTTTCTATTTTGTGTGCTATGAACAATGTTCAACACTACAGAAGGTAAGTATCATTGACCACTGTGGATTTCGTACCATATATTATGTGCAAATGTTGTGTGTGTGTATGTGTGTGTGTGGGTTTGGGTGTAGATATGTGTAATTGTGTGTGTGTGCATGCATGTGTATGTATGTGAATGTGTTTTTGCAAATGTGTATGCAACTTCTTGTTTTTAAATTTTGTTCTGTTAACATTTGCAATCATTTGTATCTTCCTTCTTTTCCATTATGTGTGCTATGAACAATTTGTACAACACTACAGAAGGTAAGTATCATTGAACATGTTTCCACTATGGATCATGTACCTTATATTATGTGCAACAATGTTTAGTGAGGCTTTACAATACCGGCCTAATATATTGGCTTTACAATATTGGCCAAAATCTTGGTGACCTCTGTAGCAAGAACGCTGGTTCCAGCTTGGCAAGCTAGATTTATAGTCATGCGTGCATGGCTGTACCTTGCCATGCTGTGAATGAGAATGGAAACAAACAATGCACTGGAAAGCAAGAGCAAATATACAAGGAGTGGTGGGTGGGGAGGGTGAAGCTGATATCCAACCACTAGGAATGTAGATAACACGTCCAGAAGCTGGAACTCTGTTAAGTCCCCTCATTGCTTTCATGTAAATGTTTGTGTGTGTATTGTTTGTATGTGTATATGTGTTTGTGCAAACGTGTATGCCGCGTCTTGTTTTTAGTTTTGTTCTGTTAACATTTACCAACATGCTCATTCTTCTTTTCCATTATGTGTGCTATGAACAACATGTACAACACAACAGCTGGTAAGTATCACTGAACATGTTTCCACTGTGAATCTCGTACCTTATGTTATGTGCAACAATTTTCTGCGAGGCTTTAATATATTGGCCTATAATATTTGCTAAAGCTGAATGCACCCTAATGGCTATACTAGGCAATACAACTGGGAGCAAAATCAGGTGTGTCCATGAGTCTGTTGCATTGTTCCCTATCCGACACTGGCCACCATCAGGGTGATCTGTCTATGAAGCTAGGATGTTCGTTCAAGCTTTGATAGCTGGGTGTGTAGTCATGCGTGCAGAGATTGTACCTGCCTTGCTGTAAATGAGAATGGATACAAACATTATGCTTTACAGCATGGGTAAATATAGAGCATGGGAGGGTAAATCTCTCCAATGCTATCGCCAGCCAACCGCAAGCACTAGGGATGTATATAACATCAGAACTATTGAGCCTTAAAGCACTGCTTTAATGTTTTGTGTGTTTATATGTGTGTTTGTATGTGTGTATGTGTGTGTTGCTGCATCTGTATGTACAAATGTGCATGCAAGATTTTGAATTCAAATTTGTATTAACAATAGTTGTGATAACATTTCCTATACTAATTAATATCATCCTTCTTTTCCATTATGTGTGCTATGAATAATGTGTACCACACTACAGGAGGTGAGTATGATTGAACATTTTTCCACTGTGGATATCGTACCTTATATTATGTGCAACAATTGTTTGTGAGACGGTAAAATATTGGCCTAATATTTCCTTACTCTGAATGCACCCCTAATACTATGCTGGACAGTACTACTGGGGGCAAGGTTAGGAGTGTGGCATGAGTCCACATCGGCCAAAGTTTGGTGACCTGTGTAGCAAGGACACTTGTTCAAGCTTGGATTGCTCGATTTGTAGACATGTGTGAAAAGGTTGTACCTTGCCATGATGTGAATGAGAATGGAAACAAACAATGCACTGGAAAGCAGGGCAAATATACAAGGAATAGAGGGTGGGGAGGATGAAGCTCTCCAATGCTAACCCGCCATCTTGAACAATGCTAGCCAGCCAACAGCAAGCACTAGGGATGTATATTACATTGGAACTATTGAGACCCTGAGCATTGCTTTAGTATTTTATGTGTTCATATCTGTGTTTGTATGTGTGTTACTGCATCTGTATGTACCAATGTGCATGCAAGATTTTGTGTTGAAATTTGTATCAACAATAGTTTCAATAACATTTTCCCTTTACTAATTTATATCTTCCTTATTTTCCATTATGTGTGCTACGAACAATGTATACAACACTACAGTTGGTAAGTATCACTAAACATGTTTCTACTGTGTATCTTGTACCCTATAAAATATGCAACATTTTTCTGTGAGACTTTAATATATCGGCCTAATATTTCCTAAAGCTGAATGCACCCCTAATGCTATGCTAGGCAATACTACTGGGTGAAAAAACAGGTGTGTCCATAAGTCTGTTGCATTGTTTTAAATCCAACATTGGTCACAAACTGGGTGGTCTGTCTTTGAAGCTAGGATGTTCGTTCAAGCTTGGATAGCTGGGTGTGTAGTCATTCTACCTGCCTTGCTGTGAATTAGAACGAATACAAACATTATGCTTTGCAGCATGGGTAAATATAGAGCGTGGGAGGTTGAAGCTCTCCAATGCTATAGCCAGCCAACAGCAAGCACTAGGGACGTATATAACATCGGAACTGTAACAGGCCAGGTTGTACCCAAAATATAATAATGAGAGAAGTGTACAACACTGCAGAAATATGCATTTATATACAGTACAATACATTAGGTGCAGAGTTCACGGGAACACAAGTGGCCAAGCTGTCAGGGTAGAGGTTTCTGCGCATGCCTATAAGGTGTTACATCACTCCCTCCATAAATAGACATGTCCACATGTCTAATGAGTCACCCAGGTTCCAAATCGCTCAGGTGGCCTCCTTTCCTGTGTTGATCGATGAAGCCCTTCCTCTTCTGGTGCCTCCGGAGTGCCCTGTGCCTCCTCTTTACTCTCCATGTTATCATCCATTTCTGGTACTAAATTCTCGGGGTCCTCTTCTGTGGTATCACCTGTTTCAACTAATTGACTTTCAGTACCATGTTCCACTCTTGCAGCATGTCAGGTTCAGTTTGCCTCACCAGAGTATCACCTATCTTGAATGAGCGCTTCATTCTCTGTGGTCTCATCCAGGCTGTGTTCTTCACGACCAGATTCATCCGGCATAGGTTCATCATCTAAGTGTCTGGTGAGATAGGGCTTTAGGCGGTCAAAATGTACTACTTGCTGCTTGTGCGGTGGAAGATTCCATTTAATTTGATAAACACCTTTCTCGTACACTTTTGCAACAGTATAGGGGCCTTTCCAACATGCATGAAGTTTCTTAGAGTGCCCCTGGGGTACAGCTGGACAATATAACCACACACTATCTCCCTCCTTATATGGTTTTCCCTCTACCTTGCGGTCATAGAGTTGTTTGTGCCTCCTCTGTTCAATTCCCAAGTACTCCCTGACATGCTCATAGGCTGCTACCAACCGTTGCTCCAGCGCCCTGGCATACTCTAAGGTACTGGTAGTAGTTACACCCAGCGGTTTCCCAAACATGATGTCGATGGGTAGTTGTACTTCTCAGCCAAACATGAGCGAGAAAGGAGTAGCCTTTGTTGTCTCGTGAATGCTGGTGCGATATGCCATCATGAGGCATGGCAGCTTGAGGTCCCAGTCTCTTTCGGCATCAATAGCAGCCCTTTTCAGCATTGAAAGTAAGGTTCTGTTGAACCTCTTAATCATCCCATCTGATTGGGGGTGGTAGGGTGTAGTCCGGGTCTTCACAATCCCTAATGTAATATTAATGAAGTCGGTCTGGGGACCTGCACTACAGTTAATACGCACTTGGCGGGACTGCACAGCCGCTACCAGAGAATGATCGGTGTTCCGGACGTCTTCGGGATCATTACATGCCGACAAGCTCTAATATGATTGGACATATCTATATCACTGAACTTGTATATAAACAGAAATTGTATGTATGGTATTCATGTTGTTGTTACGAGTTAAGAGTTATTACACTGGTAGCAGAGAATGGAGCCTCAACGACACATAAGCTTGCCGAGCTGTTTTTCCCAAGGGAACTTCGCCGATTGGTTGGAACGCTTCGAGATTTGTGCGGCCGCGAACGCGTGGCAGGAGGATACGATGGCGTTGAAGCTGCCTACGCTGCTGGAAGGAGAAGCTCTCGTCGCGTGGTTGGCGATTCCGGGGAAAACAAGAGGAGATTACTGCGCTACGAAACAAGCCCTAAAGAATGCGTTAAAGCCGACAGAGTTCTTAGCTTTCGCCGAATTTCAATCTCGGAAACTACGCCCCGGAGAGACGGTCCACATGTACGCACATCACCTGAAGCGACTCTTGGATGCTGCTATGCCGGAACTGGACGACGATAGCAAGAGTAAAATACTGTTCCAGCAATTCGTAGCGGGGGTGCCAGACGAATGCAGTCGCATGTTGCGAGCGAACCCGGACATCATTACCATCGATGCCGCGGTTAACAGAGCTAAACTTCTACTAACCATCGCAGTGGAGAAGCCCACCTCGTCGGTTGCCGCAATTACAACATCGTGTCCTGAAGTGCGAGCCTTGCAAAATAGCGTCAAGTACCTGACAGAGCAAATGTCTGCCTTGATGGGGAAACTTCAAGACCACACAAGTGCTGCCGTTCAGTCACCTGCCCCTGCTACTGCTCCTGTCAGATGCTACAATTGTAACCGTACTGGACACCTATCACGGAACTGCAGGCAGCCAAGACGCCAGACAGTGTGCTACAACTGCAACCAACCTGGACATGTAGCAAGAAATTGTCAGCACCAGGGAAATGGACTGGGGACGACTACATCAAGGGCTACAGGCCGTCCCGATCGTATCTAGAGGCCCAAGAATTTATTACTGCCGTTTCTAGTGAGCGTGTACCCGTCATTAAAGGGAAACTGGACGATAGCGATGTAAAAATAATGGTAGATTCAGGCTCCTCCGTTTCTTTAGTAGACAAGGCGTATCTCCCTTCGGGGTGTGTAATCTTGAGAAGACAGCAGGCTCTTCGGACAGCGGATGGGCACGGGATGAGGATAGTTGGAATGGTCAGACTCACAGTACACTTGGGAGCTTTTAAAGCGGAACAGGAACTCTTGGTGGCTGAACAGTTATTAATGCCTGTCATTCTGGGAGTGGACTTTCTTTCCAAACATTCCGTCACAGTGGTCTTTGATCGCAGCCTATCATATGTGCGAATCGGAACAGTGGTCGTCCATACAGTTGGCAGGCAGGACGAGGTCAACAGTTGCTATGCTGTCTCTACCAAGCAGAGTGATTCAGAGGAAAAGGATGCGACCGAGGAATGTGCTGTACCCAGATTTGGTGAAGAACCGTCTCACGACATCCCAGTGTGCCCAGTGGAGCTGCAAAATGTGGTCGAGGAGTACAGGCAGCTGTTTTCAACGGTTCCTGGTTTCACAGAGGTAGCCCATCATGCCATCCCCACAGCTAATAACCCTCCAGTCCGCGTTCCTCCACGCCGTATACCAGCTCAGTACAGAGAAGAAATTGAACATCAACTTCAGGAGATGCTGGATAGGAACATTATAAGAGTGAGCAGCAGCCCATGGTTAGCACCGGCGGTATATGTCCCCAAGAAGAATGGAGAACTTCGGTTCTGCATTGATTACAGGGAGCTCAACAAGAGGACGATGAAGGATGCATACCCCCTTCCACTTCCGGATGAAGTACAAGATAGACTGGCTGGAGCTACTGTATTCTCCAAGCTGGATCTGCAATCAGGCTACTGGCAGCTCCCAGTGAAAGAAGAAGATCGTATGAAGACAGCCTTTTGTCCAGGCCCAGGGATGGGACTATATGAGTTTTGCAGGATGCCCTTCGGTGTCACCGGTGGACCCAGTTCTTTTCAGCGTCTAATGGATAAAGTGCTTCATGGCCTTTCCTTTGCCACCAGCTACATTGACGATGTGCTAGTTCACTCCAGTTCCATGGAGCTCCACCAATCTCATCTAAGACAAGTGCTTGATCGCTTGGCAAAGGCAGGATTGACGTTGCGGGGTACGAAGTGTAAGCTTGGACTTGACAAGGTGCAATACTTGGGACATGTGTTCTCTAAAGAGGGTATGACTCCTGATTCTGAGAAGATCACTGTAGTGCAGAAGTGGCCAACACCAACAAATGCCACAGAGGTGCGGCAGTTCCTAGGTCTAGCATCATACTATCGACGATATGTGAACAACTTTGCAGATGTCGCAGCTCCCCTTCACAGACTCACTCAGAAAGCAGTAGAATTCAGTTGGGATGAGAACTGTCAGCACGCATTTCAGATGTTGAAAGTTGCATTAACGCAAGCCCCTGTCTTAAGCTATCCGTCCTTCAAGAAGGAATTCACGCTGCTGACAGATGCCAGTGCAGTGGGGATAGGAGCAGTGTTGGAGCAGGAAGGCCACCCGATTGCTTATGCCAGTCGCAGTCTAACTCCATCTGAAAGGCAATACAGTGTTATAGAACGGGAGTGCTTGGCTGCGGTTTTTGCGGTCAAACAGTTTAGACATTATTTACTGGGTCGCCCATTCAGTTTACACACGGACCATCAGCCACTACAATGGCTCTCTGCACAGAAGATGGAAGGCAGGTTGTGCAGATGGGCTCTGGCTCTTCAAGAATTTGATTTTGAGATCAAATATAGGCGAGGATCAGCAAACGGCAATGCAGATGCTCTGTCCCGTGTACCTGCAGTAGAAGTAGAAGCCGGTGGTACATGCTCTGCTACACTGATAACACCAGAACTTACCACAGACAGGATCCGAAAGGAACAACAAAAGGACGCGGTACTTCAACAAGTAACCAAACACCTTACATCACAGAATGGTACCTCCAAGCCAAACTGGAAACAATTTCCATTAAAACGCTACCTGCACCTGTTGAAGCAGTTACACATGATTGAGGGTGTTCTTTGTCGCAGGTTTGTTCCGGGTCCATTGGAAGAGGTTATCACTGTTCCTGTGATGCCAACTTCCCTGCAGCTAGAGATCCTTCGCAGCTGTCATGACATCATAAGTGCAGGTCATCAGGGCACTGGAAAGACCTTAGACAGACTGAAGCGGGTGGCCTACTGGGTTGGAATGGCAAAGGTGACAGAGTTGTACTGTAGGAGTTGTGAAGTATGTCAACAATCAAAGCTTCCAATGCCAGTAGCAGTACCTATGACTAATGTCCCAATAGGTCGAGCTTGGCAAATGTTGGCTGTTGATGTTCTGGAAGTTCCAATGTCCAGTCATGGGAATCGATATCTACTAGTCCTTCAAGATTACTTCACCAAGTGGGCTGAAGCAATACCAATGCCTGATCAAACAGCAGAAAGGATAGTAAGAGTACTGATCGAGGTGTTTTCACACTTCGGTATTCCTGAAATCCTTCACTCCGATCAAGGAAGGAACTTTGAGAGCACAATATTGAAGAAAACCTGCTCAGCATTCGGTATAGTCAAGTCACGAACAACTTCATACCATCCACAAGGAGATGGTATGGTGGAACGGTTTAACAGAACCTTGTTGCAGCTGTTAAGAGCCTATGTTCAGCAACAGTCTGATTGGGAAAGTCAGCTTCCACTCCTTCTATATGCTTACCGTACAGCTCGCCACACTTCCACTCACCTGAGCCCATTTGTACTACTAATGGGAAGAGAGCCTGTGCAGCCTATCACGCCATCGCTGGGGGGAGATGAAATGAAAGGTCATGATCCACATAGCTATGAACATACCCTGCAAGTCAGATTGGCTGAGTTAAGAGATCTGGTGGAGTGCCACATCGCACAGGAAGCACAGCGGCAGAAGAAGTCCTACGACAGCTCAACAAAATGCAGAACATTCAATGTTGGGGATGCTGTCTGGCTGCATGTACCAACAGCTGGCAAACTGGAGGCAAAGTGGGAAGGAGGATGGACAGTGAGGAGGGTACTCTCCCCGGTTAATGTTGATATCGAACACACAACAACAGCAAGGACTCGTGTGGTGCATGTAAATAGACTCCAGGCACGAATTGTACGAGAAGAAGTCGAGGCACAGGGTGACAAGTATGAAGAACATGGTGTTGCTGACTGGGAGGCACCTCAAATTGAACATTTGATACTTCCACCACAGCAAGAACAGCCGGCTGCAGTACAGAGACGCTACCCGCAACGTATTAGGCACCCAGTGTTGAGGTACAACTGAAGCTTGGGGTCAAGCTTCAAGAGAGGGTGGGACGAATGTAATATTAATGAAGTCGGTCTGGGGACCTGCACTACAGTTAATACGCACTTGGCGGGACTGCACAGCCGCTACCAGAGAATGATCGGTGTTCCGGACGTCTTCGGGATCATTACATGCCGACAAGCTCTAATATGATTGGACATATCTATATCACTGAACTTGTATATAAACAGAAATTGTATGTATGGTATTCATGTTGTTGTTACGAGTTAAGAGTTATTACACTAACAACCTGCATATCTCCTTCACTAAATTTGACTCAAAATTCCTACCCTGGTCTGTGTGCAAACAAGCAGGTGCCCCATACCTAACCACAAACTCATTAACAAATACTTTTGCCACTGTACCAGCTTCCATATCTGACATTGGGAAGGCCTCGGTCCACTTAGTAAAATAGTCCCCAATGACAGTATATACTTGTTTGAGCGGGGAGTGAGGGGCAAGGGACCCAAAATATCCATAGCAATACGTTGCATGGGCCCATCAGTTACCGTGTCTACTTCCATAGGGGCGCGTCTATGTTTTGCTGGGGATTTCTGGGCACCACATCTAGTACATGTTCTGCACCGCTCTTCTACATCCTGCCGCTGGCCCACCCAGTAGAACCTCTGCTGTGCTTTCTCAAGTACTTTCGCTACACCGAGATGTCCCCCTGTTGGGGCATCATGCAGCTCTGCCAGGATGGAAGGAACTAACACATGAGGCACAACCATTTGTAGACAGTTATTCTACCCTTTCCCAGCTACATCCTTCCATGAGCGATACAAGACATCATCCACCAACACCAAGTTAGTTTTTTGAGACCACAGGCTCTTGAGGACTTTACTAGCATTATGTGGGCATGTCTGGGGTAAACTTTCTTTCATCCACCTTTTCATTTGACCTATGTCAGGGTCATCAGTCTGGAACTGGATAACCTCCTGCTTTGACCACTGCAGTGCCCAGCCACCTACATTACTACCCCTCTGGTCAGTGGTGACATGTACCCCTACACGTTGGTTACTACACTGGTGACACGGATAGCGAGACAAAGGATCTGCATTGCCATGCTTCTTACCAGGCCTATGCTGAACTGTAAACTCATATTCCTCAAGGTGCTCTAACCACCTGGCTACCTGCCCTTCAGGCTCTTTAAAGGAACGTAGCCACTGCAAAGCGTGATGGTCTGTGCTAAAACAATAAATGGCCTACCATACAAATATGGTCGAAACTGATCTATTGCCCACACTAATGCCAGCATCTCTTTCGTGTGGCACAATACTTACGTTCGGCCTTAGTAAGGGTTCGGCTTGCGTAGTAAACCACATGCTCAGCACCTTGATGATTCTGGGACAGGACAGTGCCAAGACCATCGTCACTTGCATTGCAATCCACAATGAAGGCCTCTTCAAAGTTGGGGTAGACCAGCAACGGAGCAGAGGTAAGTTTAGTCTTCAGCAGAGTAAATGCTTGCGAACACTGCTCTGTCCACTGCCAACTGCTCCCTTTTTCCAGCAACCTATTTAGTGGAGCTGTGATCTGTGCAAAATTATGAATGAAACGTCGATAATAGGATGCCAGACCCAAAAACTGCCTTATTTGCTTTGGTGACATAGGAGTTGGCCAGTCTAGGACGCATTGAATCTTCTCAGTGTCAGCCTCCACTCCTTTGTTTGAGACAACATACCCCAAGTACTTCACCTTATTCCGGAACAGATGACATTTCCTTGGCTTCAACTTTAGACCTGCTTGCTTCAGCCTCTGGAACACCTCCGTCAGGTTCTGAAAATGTTCCTGCACTGTGCGACTGAACAATATTATATCGTCAATGTATACTAAACAGGTGGACCAATGCAAACCAGTCAGAACCCGTTCCATCAAGCGTTGGAAGGTACTGGGTGCATTGCATAACCCAAAAGGCATTGTGCGGAACTGAAACAAACCAAACGGGGTAGAGAATGCTGTTTTCTTTTTATCTTCTTCTGCCACCTCCACCTGCCAGTATCCGCTTGCAAGGTCAATGGTAGAAAACCATTGTGCACCAGACAGTGAATCCAATGTATCATCTACCCGCGGAAGGGGGTGGGCATCCTTTTTGGTGAGGGAATTCAGTTGACGGAAATCCACACAGAACCTGGTTGATCCATCTTTCTTTTGTACCAGAACAACCGGTGATGACCATGGTCCTGTAGCTGACTTAATTACCCCTTGAGCCAACATGTCATTTAACATCCTCTTTACTTCCTCCCGACGGTGGAACGGTAGCCTTCGTGGTGGCTGCTTAACAAGGTTGGCACCCTGGGTATCAATGTGGTGGTCTGAGTCTGATGTGGAGATAATGCTTGAAAATTGGCACAGTAACATTCTTAACTGCTCCAGTTCTATGTCTGAAAGACCTTCCACCCCCATTATCAGGCTCTCAATAATCTCTGGTCCCCTGTCTTTCTCACATGCACTAATGCGCCCCTGTGATGCTTCCACTACATGAACACCATATGGACCCTCCAATGGCACAAACCTTCCTAACTTCTCACCTTTGTGGAGAGTTATTGATGATTTACCTGGATTCAACATTTGCACTGGGATTGCACCATCTCTTTTGATTGCCACCGAATGTGCCACTGCCAAACCATGATGCTCCATGAAATTGGGCTGGGGTTCCAAGATCCCTACATTACTATTTCTGCACATCTTTCCATCCACCATTAAGGTCGCCACCAGCTGGAATTCACAATTTGCAGGAATAGAGATACTCTCCATGACGACAGCATCACAGACCAATGGACCCAACTGGTTGAACTGTAAGATCACTACCTCTCCTCCTGCTGACATTGATCTAGCATCAAAATCAATGGCACAACCATTAGCACACAGAAAGTCAGCTCCCAGAAGGCATTCTTGTGTCAGATCCCTTGCAACAAGGAAAAGCTGGTCCACATGCAACCCACCCACATGAATATTCAATACCACCTGACCGTCCAGTTGAAGACCATTTCCATTTGCTGCCACCACTGCTTGTGTAGTTGGAGCCAGAGTGCTTACAGTACACTTTGAAACCTTTTCCCATATGTCAGCCCGAATTATTGTAACTGCAGACCCTGTGTCAACTAGCATTGAGACACTGCAATGTTCAATTAAACCACGAATACAAGGCGCTGACCTGGTGTCAATACGTGTACCCCCAACAAAGGTTACTAATTTACCTTTAGCATCCTCCTTATCTTTGGTCTGAGGGGTCACAGCCGACGGTAGACCTCTCCCGCCGGCCCCCTGGAGTTTAAAGCAGTCTGCTGCTGGAGGGCTGGACACTCCCTTCGAACATGGCCTGGCTGCCTACAATGAGCATCGCAGCGGGGTCCTCCTCTTAGGCTCCGACTTGTCGGTAGACAATGGTTCACTGGATAAACCAGCCATCCTCTCTGTCAGCTTTTGTACGTCCGCCGTCAGACGGTCCAGTTTGTCCTCTAACGCACCCCTTCCGACGGGCAAGAGAGCTGAGGCTGGAATCTGGTCCCGTCTTTCTTGGCACAGGCGCCTCTGTGCCTGCTCAGCAGTCTCCAATTTTCGCGCCAACTCCACCGCATCGATCGTTGATGCTGTGCGGCATGTCCTTCATCAGCTGCATCTGCACGGTGGGAGAAACTAAACCCTGAATAAATTGATTACGAACCAGTTCCTCTAACTGTCCATTCGACCAGTCCGGAAAGGCCTTAGAGGCTATCATTCGCAACTCTTCCGCAAAGTCTAGCAATGACTCCACGGGTCGTTGCACGCGGCACTAGTACTGCAACTTCATCTGCCACTCCAGCCCCATGCCAGTCTTGCCGTACCTTAACGTTAGACACTCGCAGACAGCGCTGTAGTCCTTGCTCTCAACCAATCCATTTTGGTACACTAACCTGAAGGGTTCGTTGTCTAGCAGAGACAGCATGCAACTCTTTTCCTCGGTCCCCTTTCCCTATATTTGCTTCGTCAGCGTATGCTTCGAAACGGATAAGCCAGAGTTCCCAGTCTGTCTTCGTAGTGAATTTCGTGGGCGGCCTTGCGCAGTATCGCACAACCTTCGTATAGGCGCTGTCCACGTTCACAGAGCTGTCTTCAGTCATTGCGTCGTCCACTTCTGACACCAATGTAACAGGCCAGGTTGTACCCAAAATATAATAATGGGAGAAGTGTACAACACTGCAGAAATATGCATTTATATACAGTACAATACATTAGGTGCAGAGTTCACGGGAACACAAGTGGCCAAGCTGTCTGGGTAGAGGTTTCTGCGCATGCGTATAGGGTGTTACAGAACTATTGAGCCCCTAAGCACTGCTTTAATGTTTTTGTGTGTTTATATGTGTCCTTGTATGTGTGTATGTGTGTGTTGCTGCATCTGTATGTACAAATGTGTATACAAGATTTTGAGTTGAAATTTGTATTAACAATAGTTTCGATAACATTTCCTATTTACTAATTTATATCTTCCTTTCTTTCCATTATGTGTGCTATGAATAATGTGTTCAACACTATAGAAGGTGAGTATGAATGAACATTTTTCCACTGTGGATCTTGTACCTTATATTATGTGCAACAATTTTTTGTGAGGCTGTAAAATATTTCCTTACTCTGAATGCACCCCTAATGCTATGCTGGACAGTACTACTGGGGGCAAGGTCAGGAGTGTGGCATGAGTCTGTGCAGTGTTCCAAATCCACAGTGAGGGACATTGGCCAAACGCTTGGTGACCTGTGTAGCAAGGACGCTAGTTCAGCTTGGCTAGCTAGGTTTGTAGTCATGCGTGCAAAGGTGCACCTTGCCATGCTGTTAATGAGAATGGAAACAAACAATGCACTGGAAAGCAAGAACAAGTATACAAGGAGTGGAGGTTGGGGTGTGAAGCTCTCCAATGCTAACCAGCCAGCTTGAACATTGCTAGCCAGCCAACTGCAAGTAGTAGGGATGCATGTATATAACATCGAAACTATTGAGAACCTAAGCAGTGCTTTAATATTTAGTGTGTTATTATCTGTGTTTATATGTGTGTATGTGTGTGTTGCTGCATCTGTATGTACAAATGTGCATGCAAGATTGTGTTGAAATTTGTATTAACAATAGTTTCAATAACATTTCCCATTTATTATTTTATATATTCCTTCTTTTCCATTATTTATGCTATGAACAATGTGTGCACTACAGAAGGTAAGTATCATTGAACGTTTCCACTGTGGATCTCATACCTTATATTATGTGCAATAATTTTTTGTGAGGCTGTAAATTTTCGGCCTAATATTTTCTTATAAGCTGAATCCACCCCTAATGCTATACTAGACATTACAACTGGAGGCTAGGTCAAGTGTGTCCCATGAGTGTGTTGTAGTGTTCTAAATCCATGGTAGCCAAAATCTTGGTGACCGGAGTATCAAGTAAAGACGCTCGTTCAAGCTTGGCTAGCTAGGTTTGCAGTTATGTGTGTGTAGATGACCGTTCATCGCGTTAGCGTACAGAATCACCGAGCTGTGTATGATCACACTATAGAGTATGCACCGCACTACAGCAGTATGCGCCAGCCAACTAGTACAACTTTTCACGAACACTCAAAGGTTTTTTTTATGGGGATCTATGGTAATCCAGTTCTAAACTGGTCTGCTCTCGCGCCGCGATCACATGCTGTGCAGGCAGTCATTCAGCCTTTCGTTATCAACCTGACGTGACTCATCAACATGTAGCTCGTCAACCGGCTTCCCAGACAGTGTGCAAAGGTTTTACCTTGACATGCAGTGAATAAGAACGGAAACAAAAAGTGCACTGGAAAGCAAGGGCAAATATACAAGGAGGGGAAGGTGGGGAGGGGGAAGCTCTCCACTGCTAACCAGCTTGAACCACTGGAGATGAACATAACATGTCCAGAAGCTGAAACACTGTTGAGTCCCCTAAAACATTGCTGAGGGTGAAGCTCGCCAGCCAACATTGCTTTAATGTGTGTGTGTGTGTGTGCGTGTGTGTTTTGTATGTGTGTGTATGAATATGAGTCTTAAACTATTTGTGCAAACGTGTATGTTCTGTTAACATTCACCAGCATGCTCATTTATATCTTCCTTCTTTTCCATTATGTGTGCTATGAACAATATGTACAACACTACAGGATGTAAGTATCACTGAACATTTTTCCACTGTGGATCTCGTACCTTATATTATGTGCAACATTTTTCTGCGAGGCTTTAATATAATGTCCTAATATTTGTTTAAGCAAAATGCACCCCTAATGCTAGTCTGGACTATACAACGGGGGACAAAATTAGTGGAGTCCCATGATTCCATTGCAGTGTTCCCTATCCATGGTTTGGGAGTACTGGCCACAAACTGGGTTATCTGTCTACCAAGCTAGGACGCTCATTCAAGCTTGGCTAGCTGGGTGTGTGCGGAAACTAACATTGCACTCTACAGCATGGGTAAATAAAGAGGGTAGGAGGGAGAAGCTCTCCAATGCTAGCCAGCCACTAGGGATGTAAATAACATTGGAACTAATGAGCCCCTAAGCACTGCTTTAATGTTCATACATGTATGTGACTTTGCATGTGCGTATGTGTGTTGTTGCATCTGTATGTATAAATGCGTATGGAAGATTTTGAGTTGAAATTTGTAATAACAATAGTTTTCCGATTTACTAATTGATATCTTCCTTCTTTTCCATTATGTATGCTATGAACAATGTGTACAAAACTACAGGATGTAAGTATCATTGAACATGTTTCCACTCTGGATCTCGTAAAATATCGGCCTACTATTTCCTTACGCTGAATGCACCTCTAATGCTGTGCTAGACAATACTACTGCGGACAATGTCTAGAGTGTGGCATATGTCTGTAGTAGTGTTCTAAATCCACAGTGGGGACGTTTGTCAAAAGTGTGGTGACCCGTGTATCAAGCAAGGACGCTGGTTCAAGCTTGGCTAGCTAGATTTGTAGTCATGCGTGCAAAGGTTGTACCTTGCCATGCTGTGAATGAGAGAATGGAAAAAACCATGCATTGTACATCAAAGACAAATAAACAGGGAGTGGAGGGTGGGGAGAGTGAAGCTCTCCATTCCTAACAGCCAGCTTAAACCACTGGCGATGTATATGACATGTCCAGAAGCTGGTCCAGGAACTCTGTTGAGTCCCCTAAACATCGCTTTAATGTGTGTGTGTATGTTATGCATGTGCTGTATGCGATGTTAGGCTTTTAATTTGTTCTATTAACATGTGCCAGCACGCTCATTTATATCTTCCTTCATTTTCATTATGTGTGCTTTGAACAATGTGTGCAACGCTCCAGATGGTAAGTATCACTGAACATGTTTCCACTCTGGATCGTGTACCTTATATTTTTCTAGGAGACTTTCCTATTATTTCCTTCACCCCTAATGCCATACTGGGCAATACAACTGGGGGCAAAATCAGGAGTGTCCCATGAGTGTTCTCTATCCATGGTTTGGGACACTGGCCACAAACTGGGTTACCAAGCTAGGACGCTCGTTCAAGCTTGGCTAGCTGGGTGTGTAAGGAAACTAACATTGCGCTTTACAGCATGAGTAAATATATTAGGTGGGAGGGTGAAGCTCTCCAATGCTAGCCAGCCAACAACAAGCACTATGAGTGTATATAACATTGGAACTATTGAGCCCCTATGCACTGCTTTAATTTTTTATGTGTTCATATGTGTCCTTGTATGTATGTATGTGTGTTGGTGCATCTGTATGTACAAATGTGTATGCACAATTTTGAGTAGAAATTTGTATTAACAATAGTTTTGATAACATTTTTCCAATTTACTAATTTATATCTTCCTTCTTTTCCATTATGTGTGCCATGAACAATGTGTACAACACTACAGGAGGTAAGTATCATTGAACATGTTTCCACTGTGGATCTTGTACTTTATATTATGTGTAACAATTGTTTGTAAGACTGTAATATATTTCCTTAAGCTGAATGCACCCCTAATGCTATGCTGAACTATACTACTGGGGGCACTGCCAATTAAGAGTGTCCCATGAGTCTGTGATAGTGTTCCAAATTCACGGCGAGGGACATTGGCCAAATCCTGGGTATCAAACAAGGACACTGGTTCAAGCTTGGCTAGCTAGATTTGAAGTCATGCATGCAAAGGTTCTACCTAGCCATGCTATGAATGAGAATGAAAAATACCATGCATTGTACATCAAAGGCAATTATACAGGGAGTGGAGGGTGGGGAGGGGGAAGCTCTCCAATCCTAACCAGCCAGCTTAAACCACTGGCGATGTATATAACATGTCCAGAAGTTGGAACTCTGTTGAGTCCCCTAAACATTGCTTTAAGTGGGTATATGTGTGTGTATGTGTGCATGTGTGTGCAAATGTGCATGCGACATCTTTTTTTCTGTTAACATGTGCCAGTACGCACTTTTATATCTTTCTTCATTTTCATTATGTATGCTATGAACAATGTGCACAATGCTCCAGGCGGTAAGTATCATTGAACATGTATTCCACTGTGGATCTCTTACCTTACATAATGTGCAACCATTTTATGTAAGACTGTAAAATATCGGCATGCTCATTTACATCTTCCTTCATTTTCATTATGTGTGCTATGAACAATGTGAACAATGTGTACAACGCTCCAGATGGTAAGTATCACTGAACATGTTTCCACTCTGGATCTCGTACCTTATATAATGTGCAACATTTTTCTCTGAGACTTTAATATATCGGCCTTTAAGCTGAATCCACCCCTAATGCCATACTGGACAATACAACTGGGGGCAAAATCAGGAGTGTCCATGAGTCCGTTGCAGTGTTCCCTATCCATGGTTTGGGACACTGGCCATAAACTGGGTTATCTGTCTACCAAGCTAGGACGCTCATTCAAGCTTGGCTAGCTGGGTGTGTACGGAAACTAACATTGCACTCTACAGCATGGGTAAATATAGAGGGTAGGAGGGAGAAGCACTCCAATGATAGCCCACTAGGGATGTATATAACATCGGAACTGTTGAGCCCCTAAGCACTGCTTTAATGTTTTGTGTATTCATATGTGCCTTTGAATGTGTGTATGAGTGTGTTGTGGCATATGTATGTACAAATGTGTATGCAAGATTTGGAGTTGAAATTTGTATTAACAATAGTTTCAATAACATTTTCCAATTTACTAATTATGTCTTCATTTCCTTTATGAACAATGTGTACAACACTACAGGAGGTAAGTATCATTGAACATGTATCCACTGTGGATCTCGTACCTTATATATTATGTACAACCATTTTTTGTAAGACTGTACAATATTGGCCTAATATTTCCTTAAGCTGAATGCACCCCTAATGCTATGCTGGGCTATACTACTGGGGGAAAGGTCAGGAGTGTTCCATGAGTCTGTGGTAGTGTTCCAAATCCATGGTAAAGGACATTGGCAAAAGCTTGGTGATCTGTGTAACAAGCAAGGACGCTGGTTCAAGCTTGGCTAGATAAATTTGTTGTAATGCGTGCAAAGGTTGTACCTTGCCATGCTGTGTATGAGAAAGAAACAAACCATGCACTGTACAGCAAAGGCAAATATACATGGAGTGGAGGGTGGGGAGGGTGAAGCTCTCCAATCCTAACCCACCAGCTTGAACCACTGGCGATGTATATAACATGCCAGAAGCTGGAACTCTGTTGAGTCCCCTAAATGTTGCGTTAACATGTGTGTGTATGTGTGTGTGTGTGTGCAACTGTGTATGTGACGTCTTGTTTTTTAATTTTATTCTGTTAACATGTGCCAGCACGCTCATTTATATCTTCCTTCATTTTCATTATGTGTGCTATGAACAATGTGTACAATGCTCCAGATGGTAAGCATCATTGAACATGTTTCCACTGTGGATCTTGTACCTTATAATATGTGCAACCTTTTTTTCTGTGGCTTTCAAAAATTGGCCTAATATTACTGTAAGCTGAATGCACCCCTAACGTTATGCTAGACTATACTACTGAGGGTAAGGTCAGGAGTAGTGATTGCTTTAATTTGTGTGTGCGTATGTGTCTCTGTGGGAGTTATTGTGTTATTGCAAATGTGTATGCAACATCTTGTTTATTTATTTTGTTCTGTTAGCATTTGCCAACACACTCATTTATATCTTTCTTCTTTTCCATTATGTCTGTTATGAACAATGTGTACAACACTACAGATGGTAAGTATCATTGAATATGTTTCCACTGTGGATCCTGTACCTTATATTATGTGCAACAATGTTTGTGAGGCTTTAAAATATCGGACTAATATTTCTATACTGGACAATACAACGGGGAACAAAATCAGGAGTGTTTATGAGTCAATTGCAGTGTTCCCAATCCATGATTCGGGACAGTGAACACACGCTTGGTAACCTGTGTATCAAGCTAGGACACTGGTTCAAGTTTGGCTAGCTGGGTGTGTAGTTATGTGTGCAGAGGTTGTGCCTTGCCTTGCTGTGAATGATAATGGAAAGCTCTCCAATGCTAGCCTGCCAACTGCAACCACTGGAGATGTATATAACATGTCCAGATGCCAGAACACTGTTGAGTCCCCTAAACATTGCTTTAATGTGTACAGTGAAACCCCAAAATGCAGACACTAGCGGGACCAACCTCAAGTGTCCTGATTATCAAGGTGTCCTTTATTCAGGGGTTGGAACATTTTATCAATGAGTATAATATAATGATGGCAAGTGTATCCTAACAGTGTATTGTGTACAATACAGATACAGCATAATTAAGATTAAGGGAAAAAATCTGTAATTGATGCTTGAACAGAGCATGTGCATTTCAACCTGGTGACTGCACTCAGTAGCTCATCAGTCCTAGTTGCTTCTTCTGCATGACTGTTCTGCTCAAGAAATGAACGGATATCTTCAAGGCAGTCAATGACTTCTGTCAAATTTTTCATTCTCGGAGGAGGGGGTTCCGTGTCTTCAACATACATATCATCCTCATCTTCATCACTGTTATCAAGTACCACTTCCTTATCTTTTGGGCCCAATGAAGCCATGAACTCCTCACACCAAGAGCTTTCAGCAAACTCTGCATCTGTCAATTTTTGTCCAGACCATGTACTGTAATAAAGGGACAGTGGAAGTTACTGGAGCAGTTGTGAATCGTGGTGCTGGATATGGCATGGAAGTGCCCTGCAAGTATCGCTTGTATGGTACTAGAGCCTATGTGGAGCGTGTGCAGAAAATAATCCGTGAAAATAATCTCTCATAATATATTACATATTAACTTGATTATGACATCATAACGCAGCATGTCCGCTTGTCGGGATATTTTTGTATTGTGTAACAGCAGATGGCGCACTTACGTAGTGTCCGGATTACGGAATATCGAGGTGTACACAATTCAGTGTTGTAACAAGTGCATTGTCAACGTAAGTTTTTTGCGACCTAGAGATAGTGTCCTGTTTATCAGGTGTCCGTATTTCAGGGAGTCCGCATTTCGGGGTTCCACTGTAAATATGTGTGTGTGTGTGTGTGTGTGTGTGTGTGTGTGTGTGTGTGTGTGTGTGTGTGTGTGTGTGTGTGTGTGTGTGTGTGTGTGTGTGTGTGTGTGTGTGTGTGTGTGTGTGTGTGTGTGTGTGTGTGTGTGTGTGTGTGTGTGTGTGTGTGTGTGTGTGTGTGTGTGTGCGTGCGTGCGTGTGTGTGTGTGTGTTTGTGTGTGTGTCAGTAGGTTAGAATGTATTTGAGTGTGTGTGAATGTGTATTTATGTGAATATGTTTGCGCTAATGTTTTGTTTTTAAGATTTATTTTTATTTCGTTAACGTTTGCCAGCACCCTCATTTATATCTCCCTTCTTTTCCATTATGTGTGCTATGAACAATGTGTACAACACTACAGGGGGTAAGTATCACTGAACATGTTTCCACTTTGGATCCCGTACCTAATATTAAGTGCTATAATTTTTTGTGAAAAAAGGCAAATATACAGGGAGTGAAGGGTGGGGAGAAGGAAGCTCTCCAATGTTAGCCAGATAACAGCAAGCACTGGGGATGTGCCCAGGCATGTGTATATAGCATGCCCTGAAACGGGAATTCTGTTAAGTCCCCTAAGCATTCTTTAGTCTTTTGGGTGTGTGTGTGTCTGTGTGTGTGAGAGAATTTTATTGTGATATTGTGTATTGGACATCTTGTTTTTAATGTACGAACGTACAGCGTTCGTTCCCGCGCGGTTCCCGTAAATAGAAGTTTCAAAATGTTTGCATGATTTCGGCCGCTTTTAATGCGAATGCATAATGAATACCTCAACAATCCTGACCTTTACATTTTTATTCGCGGGAAACGAGCGGGAACCACAGTTCCCGCTCGGGAACCACCAATACAATCTGAAAAAGGGCGTGCGAGTACCAGTTGAATTGAAGACTAAAAGTTGGAAATCGTGTAAAAGCAAACGCCACCTCATTTTTCGGGTACCGACGAGCGGGAGATATATTTGGACTTTGGGCCTCGAGGCATGAAGTCCATGGAACGGTTGTTGAGGTACTGGGCAGTATTCCCCTTCTATCTTTTTGTGCGCATGCGCTTTTGTAAGTACGGCACTATACCAGTTTCGTTAATAATTACGCGGGAACTGAATGTACCTATTAGTTTCTATTTCCAGCCCGTTTGGATGACTTTATAGTCGTCATATTTATGCGGACCAAGAACCAACACTTACATAGCTAGTTGAGTAATTAAAACAAACGCTGCTTTTTCCACTAGTAGACAATAACCAATAGAATGGGACCATGCCGCGGGAACCTTCTGTACAAACGGGAAATTACGCGCGCGAGCTGATTGATGTATCATTGCATATCTCAGCATCTAGCAAGCACACTGAGTTCAGTGTTATGGGGAAGAAACAGCATTGGCACCTGTATACACTTACATCGCTCAAATAATCATAACTTGGCAAATAATGAAATAGTACTGCACGGAAAGCGGTTCCCGGGCGGGAACCATGTTCCCGCAAAGTTCCCGCTGTTCGTACATTAAATTATTAAATTTTGTTCTACACTCATTTATATCTTTCTTCATTTTCATTATGTGTGCTATGAACTATGTGTACAATCCTCCAGATGGTAAGTATCACTGAGCATGTTTGTACTGTGGATCTCGTACCTTATATTAAGTGCAACCATTTCTGTGGCTTTCAAAAATCGGCCTAATATTACTGTAAGGTGAATGCATCCTAATGTTGTGCTGGACTATACTATAGGGGGTAAGGTCAGGAGTAGTGATTGCTTTAATTTGTGTGTGTGTGTGTGTGTGTGTGTGTGTGTGTGTGTGTGTGTGTGTGTGTGTGTGTGTGTGTGTTATTGTGTTATTGCAAATGTGTATGTGACATCTTGTTTTTTTTTTTAATTTTGTTCTGTTAGCATTTGTCAACACGCTCATTTATATCTTTCTTCTTTTCCATTATGTGTGTTATGAACAATGTGTACAACACTACAGATGGTAAGTATCATTGATTATGTTTCCACTGTGGATCCTGTGCCTAATATTATGTGCAACAATGTTTCGTGAGGCTTTAAAATAACATTCTGTTAAAATAACAGGAGTGTTTATGAGTTAATTGCAGTGTTCCCACTCCATGATTTGGGACAGTGAACACACACTTGGTAACCTGTGTATCAAGCTAGGACGCTGGTTCATGTTTGCCTAGCTGGGTGTGTATTTATGTGTGCAGAGGTTGTACCTTGCCTTGCTGTGAATGAAACCTGAAACCTCTCCAATGCTAGCCTGCCAACTGCAACCACTGGGGATGTATATAACATGTCCAGATACTCTCCTAAACATTGCTTTTATGTGCATATGTGTGGTGTGTGTGAGTAGGTGTGAATGTGTTTGAGTGTGTGTATGTATGTATGTATGTATCTATGTATGTATGTATGTATGTATGTATGTATGTATGTATGTATGTATGTATGTATGTATGTATGCATGTATGTACATATGTATGTGAATGTTTGTGCAAATATCTTGTTTTTAATATCTATTTCATTACCGTTTGCCAACACCCTCATTTATATCTTCTGTCTTTCCATTATACAATCCATGCAACACTACAGATGGTAAGTATCACTGAACATGTTTCAGCTGTGGATCCCATACCTTATATTATGTGCTAAAATTTGTTGTGAAAATTTTTACAGTAAAGACAAATATACATGGAGTGGAGGGTGGGGAGAGTGAAGCTCTCCAATATTAGCCAGCCAACAGCAAGCACTGGGGATGTGCACCAGGCATTTGTATATAGCATGCCCTGAAACAGGAACTCTGTTAAGTCCCCTAAGCATTCTTTAGTCTTTTGTGTGTTTGTTTATGATATTCTGTGTTTGACATCTTGTTTTTATTGTTATACACTCATTTATATCTTCCTTCTTTTTCATTATGTGCTATGAACAATGTGTACAATACTACAGGATGTAAGTATCACTAAATACATTTTCATTGTTGCATTACCAGTGGATTTATATCTTGTACAATGTACTTATTTTTATCTGTGTCGGTTTTTGTTAGTATGTGTATTTTGTTGTTGCTGTGACTGAGCTACTTACATTTGTGTTTGCATCAGTGCATGCAATGGCATGTGTTAAAATATTGTTTTCGATTGTTGTGTAATGATATCTCGGAATCTGATTGGTTAATTGTGAATACCTATCATAATGACCTTGTTAAGGATGTTGTGTAATCTAACATCATGTATGACCTTTACAACCATTGTCTAAGATGTTTGGAGATTGGTTTGTATAAAATTGATACCACTATAGTTTATGATATGAACCATAGACTGGTGATGAAAAACGACTTGGCATGATATTCTCAGTCTATGAAGCATACAAAAGCATGGGTGTATGTATTGCACTGCTAGTCATTTTATTACTTTTTGCACTATCAATATCAATACTAAATCTACTTTTTAAAATTCGTCTTAGTGATTTTTTATGCTAGCCATTTTTATTACAATTCTTGTGCAATTGATCACTGTTAAGCTGTGTTAGTGGAAATCAATAAAGATTTGGTGGCCAATTTCAAATGTAACTAATGTTATTGTACACTTCAAGGGCTTTACACCATTACATATGGCTGTTTCAAGAGGTCACACTGGCTGTGTAGAGAAACTGTTGTTGGCACCAGGAATTGATGTGAAAATTAAGAATAAAATGGGGAAGACCCCACAAATGCTAGCAAGTGGAAATTATGAAATACTGAAGTTATTTAAAAGAAGTTGCAGTGAGTTTGAGTTTCCTGTGCACACCTTCAGCAAGGTCATATTATGTGGAAACAGTGGAGCAGGGAAGAGTACATTGGCCAAGGTATGTGCACTAGTACTGTACCCCCCTGGGGAGATATCTGAGGTTTGCCTCACCCCCGAAGCTATGCCTTGATCAGCACCTACGTTGCCGCACCCTAAATAAAGTAGTATAAGGGCAATGCACAAATTATGGATTGGGATGTACGTTCGAATCGTACCTTTTTCGCCAGCTGAAGACCTCGGGGGGCTACAGGGATATCCCGATATAGGACCGACTATTGCGGCTTAGGTACCATTGTGACCTACGCTAGTGGGTCCTATGTAGGATTGACTCTGTGGGTGTGGTTTTGAATCAAGCAAGTTGTTATGATGCCGCGAAACGATCCAGAGGATGACGCGGGCTTGTTGTAGTATGTACACCTAATCTATACGCATACATACAGGACTCATCGTGCGGTATTGGAGGCAACTTAAATGAAGTGTACAATAGCATAGTGTGTGAAAGCAAGCATACACGAATATGTGGTTCAAACATGCAGTCATTGCAGTGAAGTAAATCGCGGTTTGCATATTGCCATTGGGCAGGAGTAGATATTTTGCTTCATCCGGCACACACTGCTATTTCTTTTCCAAAGATGGGGATTCTTGCAAATGTGTTTATACACAACGATAATGATTTGCCTAACCTAGTGATGGAATCACATGTGCCTTGCACATGTCACCTTGTCACTAAGTAATATTTGTAAGTTTGTCTTGTTGTGGTTCAGCACATTGATTGCTTTAATAAACGTGCCAAAGGTGGTAACCAACATTCTCGCAACTATGTGCACATGGACATTTAGCTTAGGTATATGTAGTCTCAGAAGTCCATTGATCTATTTCAAAACAAATATGTCACTGTATTAAGTGTACCCAACATTAGTATGCTGAACAAAGCATTGCAATACAATGAATAATCCTGGACCTTTGAGTTGTGCACTATTAGCAATGCCAGCCAGTCTTGTGAGGATATAAGACCATTCTTTCACTTGAATAGGCAATATTGAGTATTTGCAGTTGCAATGAGGAAGTTGGGTCAGTATTGGATCGAGTAAAGGTGAGTTGAGCAGACGCAGTAACAATTTCGTAACAAAAATGAAAATGGTATTCTGATTATTCAAATTGGTGAAGCCTTCAATATTGAGATTTGTTTCATGTGCTGTGCAAAATGCATGACCTTCTTTTGATACATACTTGCATAACAAACAAATGATTGATACATAAAATACATACTTAGTATCACGTATTGTAGTATAAATTGGTCATTTGATATGCCAACATACACACATGAATGCAGAAGGATTAACGTTTCGCTGTTATATAGTCAACTGTAAGTGTACATGTATGTCATGCCAGTAAATCATAATGTATTTCAGAATGTTTACAAAGCTGCTGGACCACCCAAACCACTGACAGCAGGCATCATCCCATACACCATTCAGAGTCCACGGGGCAATATGGTCCTCTATGACCTGGCCGGTCAGCCAGAGTACTATACAAGCCACTGTGCCTGCATAGAGGCCATTTCACTTAGCAGCCCTGCCATTTTCCTATCAATGGTAGATGTTAGCCTTTCTCAAAATGAAATCACTAAACAGCTCTACTATTGGTCCACAATGATATCTAGTGTGTGTTCAGAATGTCCTCATCCATCAGAGGTGATAGTGGTGGGCACACATGCTGACAAAGTGAATAAAAAAGGTCTCCGTAGCCGTACTAATGCCATTGAGGATCTTGCAAAAGCCATTTTTAAGAAGCAGCACTTCAGAGGGTTCATAGTCTTGGATGCCACAGCTCGTTTCAGTGACAACATGAAAAAGTTCATTGATGTGCTGAGTGAATCAAATGATACTGTGGTCCAGCAATGTCCAGTCATCTCTACTGATTGTAATATTCTGTATGCCTTTTTACAACAGATGGTGCCTTCTGAGCAAGTCGTAACCATCTCACAGCTGCTGTCTAAGCTTCAGGCAGATGAAACCAATGTTCTACCCACTGAAACTTCGAAGATGATACCACTTCTTACAATCTTGTCTGATAAAGGTCTTATTCTATTTATTTTCAACAAGCATAGCCCTGATGAGAGTTGGATAGTGTTGCAGAAGAGTGTGTTGCTAGAGAAGGTTGCAGGTGTGTTGTTTGCTCCAGAATCTTTTCCGGAGTACCGTGCTCTGGCCAGCAATATCGGGCTAGTCCCAATAACTCTTATTACAGAATGCTTTCCAGATCTTGATACTCACATGCTTGTTGAGTTTTTATCTCAGCTCAAATTATGCCATTTAGTTGACAGCACTCTCAAAATTGTAGACACTTCTCAAACCTTGTTTGATTTGACCAGAGGTAGTGAGAATGGTAGTTGCTATTCTCTCTTTTTTCCATCTTTAATCAATGTAGACAAACCTGATAGTTTTGATGCTTACAATACAAAAGGAAGCTTTGGTTGGCTGATGCGTACCAAGGAGGAACACCAGTTCTTCCATAATCGCTTTCTTCATGTTTTAATGCTCACTCTGATGAATGGATGTGGTGGTACAGAAACCTTATGTAATCCGCAGCTTAAGAGCCTTAATCGTCAGTGCATAGTCTGGAGTACTGGCATCTGCTGGAATAGTAATGAAGGGGTGACCATCCTTGTGGATGTGGTGGAGCAGTTTCGTTATCTATATGTGGCTGTATCCCTCCCTGGGCCACAATATCAAGAGCTAACTGTCCTTCAGGATGTTAGGAAGACATTCAATCAGTTTTGTCCTTCTGTTGATGTCGAGGAGTTTGTCATCGACCCTCGCCAAGTCCGCAACCTGTTTAATAAGGGTGTAATGTCTAGCTCACTGTCTTGTGTAGAAATATCAACATTGAAGAACGCTATATTGAACAAAATAAGTGGTGCTCGTGATTTAAATGGAAAGTCTGTGGTACTAGCTGAATGGACCAATGCAGATGCAGATGCTTGCCTTGCCAAACTGATAGGAATTGAAAATGGTAAGGCTGGTGAATCAATTCCATTTGACTTTATTGTTCTTTTAAATTATGTTATGTAGAATCATGGCTTTCCATTTTAGTAGTACTGGTGACCTTGCTTATTGTTCAAATAGTTGCAATAAGTTTATATGTGTAATGGATCACCTCTCTATTGGTTTACATTAAATCCTCCAGTGGTCCCTTCGTCATCAGAACCTGTAGACCAAACCAATTCTCATTTGAAAGATATAGTTATTAAACATGATGCCTTTATAATGTCACAAACTGTTAATTTATTATTTGTGTAATTGTAATGAATGAAGGCAAATCTCTAATCCCTCAAACTTCTTCCACCTATCCTGAAGTCTGACCCTTATTAACAATATACTGTGCTTTGCATGTGCAGTGTAGGTATGGGTAAAATGAATTGAAGTTCTATTTGTGCATGCCATGTCCCCACCTCCCATGCATCCTAGTACTTCTGAGTGCTTTAATTAAAATCTTTATCATCATGCAGTACCTTCATCCCAGCTATTGTCAGAGTTGATAAGCCAAACTGGACAGGAAAGGGAAGGTCAGTAAAACTGTTTTGTGATGTGTATGGAGGGCCACATGTACATGATGTGTATGGAGGACCACATGTACATGATGTGTATGGAGGACCACATGTACATGATGTGTATGGAGGGCCACATGTACATGATGTGTATGGAGGACCACATGTACATGATGTGTATGGAGGACCACATTGCATAATATGTGAAGTACATGTACTTGCAAAGTTATTGGTATGTATGAATTGACAACATCATGCTGTTCGTAGTGTTCATAGGGTTTCTATGCGTGCAAAGATAGGGTTCTATCTGCCTATAAGC
This sequence comes from Ephydatia muelleri, assembly GCA_013339895.1. Lineage (NCBI taxonomy): Eukaryota > Metazoa > Porifera > Demospongiae > Spongillida > Spongillidae > Ephydatia > Ephydatia muelleri. The sequence goes on along the minus strand of JABACO010000011.1, from coordinate 7,422,615 downwards.
GCGATTCTATTTTGTACGGAAATTAGTGAGAGGCCTACTTATCACGTGATTGAGGCTAATTTGCAAAACCACACGATTTCGTCATGAAATAATTATTTGCAACGCACAGCTTCAATTACCGAGCTGATAGACGAGATCAATCTACGACAGCACCAACAATCCAACAGTTGCAAAGCGATTGCTTCTAAGGTAAAAGCTAGCGCTAGTCAACCAAGAATAACTACGTTGTTAAGACACTTGTTTGCAAGTAATGCTACAGCAGCTGCTGTGCAACCCGTAACGCCTACTTCCAGTCCGTCTTCAACATCTGCAGAAGTCTTCTGCAGATGTTGAAGACGGGGGTGCTCGAGACTCCCCAGCCCCCCCCCCCCCCTCCCCCCCTCCCCTTCCTTCCGCCGCCACTGGAAGAGATTATGGGTGTGGAAGTGCATGGAAGCAGAAGATGAGCATGATGTTTGTAAATTCCTTGTAGTCCAGTTCCGAAGATGTGAAGGATATTTGCCACCAGTGCCTCAGCCTTTTTTGCAGCCCAACCCGCCGTGCACATTTTATCAATCAGGTCTGAGGGCGCTAGACTGTATCTGATGTACCTATGTCTGGGCTACCACTGGTTAGACCATATGCAGATAGCACATTCTTCCCAGCAAGGAGCAGATAAACAAGTTTGCAATAAGCAAAGATGAATACATGGGAGTTTCGGGCAAGGAGCTTACTGCAAAGAAGCTGAAGGAGGAATTCTTGCTTCTGAAGACGGATATGCTAATGGAGCCTCGGATCTCTTTGTTTTGGAGCAAGTTAATGCGAGAGGAATGGGAATAACTACCTAACTATTTATAAGCGCAATGCGGCAATGTGTAGTATAGTGTATCTATGCAAGTTTGTGCGCGATTTAATAGAGGTGCGGTCAATCGTCGATTGCGTAATGGTTTTAAGGGGCGTGGTCGAAAAACGGGTGTGTTCGTAGGCGGAAGGGGGGGTTGACACCTTGATTTTAAGGATGGTGTCTATAACCTTTTTTTTTTTTTGCCCCCTGCCCTCCCCCCCCCCCCCCCCCCCTCCCCTCGGTAGTACTAGTGACATTGCTTGGCTCATGTATCTAGTTAAAGCTGTGTACATTAAATGTACGAATAGTTGTGATACATAGATGCAAATAAGCACAGGCATATTTCATGTATGCCATAAAAGTTCAAGGTACATGTGTACATGTATGCACATTCTCCAATGCACATTGCAATACATGCATGCATTTCATTATATGCTCTCATTTTGTAGATGTCATTGGCCCAAAACTAGAAGACCTAATGAACGAAATTGGTGCTGTAATCCATTCAAAGTGGCGAGATGTGGGGGTGCAGTTAGGAATAGCTCCTGGTGTACTGGATGGTATCCAACGTCAGAATGCTGAGAAGCCACGGTCATGTCAAGCATCATTTGAACAGGTGTTCAATGAATGGAAGTTACAAGGCTCAGAAACAACATACACGTGGACTCACATTATTGGCATCTTGAGAAGACCAGCTATTGGGGAGAATGATTTGGCTGAAACTCTAGCTACCAAGTTCAAGTAGTTATGACGATTAGTACTCATATGTTTAGTTGAACGTAACTGAGATTAGTGAACTGATACTTCTGTTTAACCTGTGCACTAATACACATTGAAATAGACTTAACACGTAGTGTAGTTACGTATTGTCTTGTTACAGTGTCTCGTGTATGTAGTTCTATGCTATGCAGTTACATAGTGTTTAGTATGTGTAGTTACAATTTAATTTGTACTCGTTGCTTTTTTAGAGTCAAATATTTTTTGTTAGATGAAATGTTTTCATAATCAATGCTAGTCCACAAATGACACAATTTCATTTACCTATCGTCATGAATACTACAGACCCGCTGGAACAGGATGGACTGGTTGTGCTATTGCCCTACCAGTTTAACCGGGCCACCGTATTTAACACTGGCAAAATCGGCACCATGTGGGATCGTTTCCGCGAAAAGGGACCTAACGCATGTTACTACCACGTCTAAAGCATATTGTTACTCTTAAAGAAAAAATGGTATCATAAGGACAGAGTGGTCTACAAAAAAATTGCTAGAGAATATGAACTTGCAATACAGTCCTTTTATGATTCTCATGAATGTAATATTATCAACAGTAACAATTTATCCAAACTATATTCATATGTTAATTAATTCCAAACTAAGTCACACATCTTCTATGGTGTCTTACCCATCTTCCATCCAAAAGTTTCTTGTGTCCAGGCATATCAACAAGTTGAATTTACTCACAGTAAAGTATTGTGTGCCCTGAAGCGTCTTCCTTCTAAATACTCCAGAACACCAGATGGTTTTCCTGCTGGATTTTTAAAATCAGTTGCTTCTGGCATTGCCTTTCCATTGTCCAGGCTTTTTACAATGTCTATGGACTGCGAGTGTATACCTCAGGGTTGGAAACAGGCAATTGTTTGTCCCATCTTCAAAAAAGGTTCCCGTAAATCACCTAGCAATTATCGTCCGGTTTCTCTTACCAGTGTTTGTTGCAAAGTAATGGAGTCTATTGTGTATGAATCAATGGTATTCTTTCTTCGTTCTAACAGCCTTATCTCCAAAGATCAGTTTGGCTTTCTTGCCAGGCGTTCTACTTGTACCCAATTGCTAATCACACTTAATGAATGGACTCTCCTTACTGAGATTCGTTCTAAAATTGATTCTGTGTATATAGACTTTGCTAAAGCCTTTGATTCTATCTCTCATAGAAAGCTGCTATATAAGGTAGAGTGCTATGGGTTTACTCCCCTCTTGGTGAGGTGGTTATCTTCATTTCTTATGAATCGTTCTCAGCAAGTCTATATTGGTCAGTCTTTATCTTCTTCCCTACCTGTTACCAGTGGTGTTCCTCAGGGATCAGTGCTTGGACCTCTATTATTCCTCATTTATATCAATGACCTTCCTGATTGTTTAGTGCCACCAGTTCAAGCTAAAATATTTGCAGATGATACCAAACTCTATGCTACTCACTCTTCTGATTCATCCTCTCCTTTGTCTCTGTCTTTGTTGAATTTTTGTATGTGGACTGAAACATGGCAGCTTAATAATGCTTTTCAGAAGTGCAGTGTAATATCCTTCGGACATAACTCTGCAAGCAATTCTTACTCCCTGGGTTGTGTACTGCTAAATAGGGTTTTTGATATTTGTGACTTAGGTGTTCATATTACATCTGATTTTAAACCCAGCTTGCATTGTTCATCTATTGCTGCAAAGGCCTTCCAAAGGTGTTCCCTTCTACTTAAAGGTCTTCAAACGCTAAATATCTCAACGCTTTGTCGAGTATTCATTTCATATGTGAGACCAATTCTCGAATACAATACTCCAGTGTGGAATCCGTGGCTCATACAAGACATTAAATGTGTTGTAAGAGTTCAACGCTTTTTCACCAGAGCTCTTTTTATACGAGTAAAGCTGCCTACTATGAGCTATACTAATCGTCTTGCTAATTTAAGTCTTCATTCATTGGAGTATCGTAGAGTGTATTTTGACCTTGTTATGTGTTTCAAGATTGTGAAAAACCTTGTAGATCTTGATACATCAGCTTTCTTTCGTATCAATTTGTCACCATACAGTACAAGAGGGAACTCAGTCAAACTTAGTCCTTTGTCATCACCTCACCATAATTTTCGCTCAAACTTTTTCTCAATCAGAGTTATACACATTTAGAATTATACATACATACACATTTGGAATTCATTACCAGACTCTGTGGTTACAGCATCCTCCGAAAAAATATTTAGGTCTAAACTCAGCAACGTAGACTTGTCTCCATTTTGAAAGTGTTACCCATTTTAGGACCGGCAGTATATTCATTTATGCCATTACTTGCCATTGTGTGATATATGTGCACATAAATCTTTTTTTTTTTTTTTTTTTTTAACACATATATATGAATAATATACAGGAATACAAGATACAATAGAATACATGTAATACACATATTATTATTGAACATAGATTACATGTACAACGAAATAAAACCCCTAAGTAGTGTACAGCACACCAAAAAGACCCACAACACCCAAAGAACACCCACCCTAACCCACATGTCTCAATTAACCCCGGTCTGCTGACTGCAACAGCCTTGCACGGGATAGCATGGCTCTTGCATTACAACGAACTAAGGTCAGGTTATCAGCAGTGATTTGACGTCATTTACATGCATGCCTACATGTAGCTAATTGAAACTGGGATATGATGGTATCAAAGATTTTATAGTTGCTAAAATAAACTACACTATGATATATCACGATGCAGTGAACAGCAAGTATCCAGAAAAGGCTTCTAAGAACATGAGAATGGTTCGTAAAGGGAACTAAAGGTACTAATAGATATTTGTAGTGGTTTGTAGCCACAGTTTTTTTTTGACAGTGATCAAACATACTAAAAGTAAGTACTCTATACCGGTCAGCGCGTGTCAAAGTGTCTTCATATGCATTAATTCACACTGCTTAATTAACTTACAGTTCCTCCAGTACATAACAATGTTTGTTCTGGACTAGTGGAAGCCAGTCTTTTCAGGACTCTTGACGCCATCTTCACCTCCACTTTGGTAGGTAGAGTACTGCACTGATGCGTATCAAAGTCACCTGCCTTAACATCCCTCTTGTACCTCTTACATTTCACCATTATGTCCTTCAATAGTGTCTGGACCAAGGGTGGCGCTGGCTTGAGCTGTTGTGGTTGTATTGGTGACTGCATGAAGCAGCAAGGGCACTTCACCTCACTGCAGTTAAAGAGCATGAACCAATGGACTAAACAATATGTACAAACCAGTGCTCTACATGATAGCTCCAGAGGTTGGCACAGTATATTTAAGCAGATAGGACATTGCAATTGTTCTATGATAGCAGGGTTGTTCATGTTCGAAAGTGTCTGGTGATACAGTGAGTACAGTCTTGGTGGGGCTATCTTCCTAAAATCGGAAATGATTTTATGAGGGCTGTTTTTTGCTGGATGGCCTGTTGTGGGAGTGAGATTCACATGTATGGCTTGTGGTGATCTGGGATTGCAGATCTGAATGAAGATAAATATAGGTACACATGTATTAACTTGTTTAGACATGTAAGTAACATCACAAACCTGGCATTCCTCAGCAGTGTGTTTCTTCCACTCATAAGGAATTGTACTAACAGTGTAGTGAGAGTGCTGGCATTGTGCTAGAATGCTTCGATCCATAACTTGTTTGCATCGATAACAGAATTTTAGTGGGTGAATATAGACAGCATCATTGTGAGTATCAATACCAAATACTAAATGTAAATCTGCTGAAAACTCTGTGCATTGGTATGACTGCCTTGCATTCTTATCCCTAGGTGCCACAAGCAAGCGACCACACACCCTGCATCGCTCCTGAACTTTGTTTACATGTACGTGTTCCATTCAAACCGCACCTATTATTCATAAAATACACACGCTGTGTAAGGTGTTGAAAAAAAAAAACTGTGGCTGGTTCTAATCGTTTTAAATATGTCTTTTGATCTGTCCTGTTGATGTTTAAAACTTGCTTACCGAAAACCTATTGTCGCCGTCTGTGCTGCGCACGATCAAAGTACCCCCCTCTCAGATACCGCCTCTATCACATGGACGTATAAAAAGGATGCGCGGCTATTAGAGCAATGTTGTACGTCGTGCGCATAGGTAATTTTATTAACTGCGGTGGTAGGGTGTACGAAAGAACGAATTAGCTCAAAGCGATGACTTGAAAAAAGCATGAAATGTGGATCACAAAAAGTACGATTTATAATGAGCTCATTGAGTAATTTTTTTTTACAGCATTCTAAGGTATACCGTAATGTCCAATTATCTGAATTAGTGTCCAGCCGCAAACAGGAGTGGATAATGTCTTGAACATTAATATTAATTAACCCTACTACTTTTTACTGATCATCTGCTGCACTGCCAGCCTTGTAAATGTATCATTCATCACATTACAAGTGTATGTGTCATTTTATGCAACTACACTACAGCTATTGGATTTATTAAAACCTTTATGCACACCAGCATATTAAAAATTTTCTGTGAATAATGTCTCACACCTCTAGGGCCTATGGCACCTATCAGCAGGACTGGAGTACACGAAGCTGGGCAGAAGGGGATGAGGAGTGTTTTGATTTGATGCTACGTTGGTTGGTTGGTCTGACCTTCTGATAATCAGCTGAGCATAGTGAATTTAATCATTACTTTCAGCACATGATAAAAGAGTGGAATGAACAGCTGGCCATCTGCAAAGGATACATGCAGCCCTTCTCCAACAGTGTGATGGAATACCAATATGCCATGTTCAGCGATAGGTACATTCAACTTAAATAGTACACCATTCCATGCAGATGCTGTCTCACATGAATAATATCTATACATAATTTATGGTTTGCTGTTCATTAAAACACAGACAGGTATTAACAGTATAAAATATATATCATAGAAAATACATTATTTTCTCACTGGTCCATCTGAGTTGTGCCACTACTAGATGAAGACGTGTGGTCATGTTGGTTTCACTAACTAACTGCCCTACCTTCCTGTATAACTGGCAATGCAGTCAAGGAACTGGTCCTGCCTCACATAAACAGGAGATGTTCAATTGCATGCTCTTTGACTCTCGGCACACACACACTCCACACTATTCACCAGCTAACTCAAGGACATGCACAGATTTGCAGGCACAGAGAGCTGTCCACCACCAGCCCTACAAATGCCCACACCACACATCACATTACCATAGGATATGAACCACACCTAACCTGTGAATATTCCTGGTGCAAGGAATGTCAATATTCGCTTCACATCCAGCAGAGGGACCTTCAGACGGGGTATGAACAGGGAAGGCAGTTTGAGTGCAGACTGCACTGTGTAAAAAGGGTTGTTGCACTTGCCTGTATAACATTGTTATACAAGTAGTTATACAGTATTTGTTATACACATTGCGTATAATTGTGTATAACTGTGTATAATGGAAGTGTGTGCTAATCAAAAAACCACAGTGTAAAAAGGGTTGTTATACTCGCCTGTATACAGTATCTGTTATATACATTTTGTATGCTAATTACATTCTACCAACCGGCGAGGGTGTAATTCGTTGCACACAAGTTAATGCTATTATAGCTATTTTTTAATGATAATTGCTCAAATTCTCGAATAATAAGCATTATTACATACATGCATATAATAAAAATCACAAGAAACAACAAAGGAAACCAAAAATACTGTCAACCAGTGATGACCAATGAAGGTCCAGCTCTTGACAGCAGAGCCCTTGCGCAGGACCTCACTAAAGTGAGGCTGAGTCTGCCATAAATGGCAGCAGTGGCCTGGGACTTGGTGCACCTCATGGGTATGACCAGTTGAGTGGCAAGACGTGATAGTGTTTCCCTGGCCTCAGCACCCCAGCAGCCATAGGTCTCCAATGCTAGTGGTGTGCATTTCCAGCCCTACTCCGAGCACTTTAGTCATTTATATCATGCTTGCAACACTCCGCCACCTTAGCTGCAGACCCTGCAGTCACTCCCCAAAATAGAAGCAGGCTCGTAGCCAGGTCAGGAAATGGGGGGGTTCGGAAAATAATAAATGTGGACCTAACTAGTGGGGTGGCCGAGGTGGGTTGCCCGATACGAAAAGTGGGGGGCCCAGTGCATATGTAAATCAATCTTCGTATCATACTCCCGGCCCCATAAACACAATGCTTCTGATCCAATGCTGAGTCATACTGAATGGCACAAAGTATACTACTTTATACATGAAACCTAGGATATAATTATGCACACAAGTACAGTGACAGAGTTGAAATTGAATTCAAGGGCGGATGAGGGTCGTTCACGCCAATAACATAGTAGAGCTAGGAAGTTGCCAGGGTTTCCTGGGGTATCCAGCTGCTCAGCATCTCCTTGCAGTGCAAAACATTGCTTTGCACAGAACAAAACAGCACTAGCCAGGGACTTCAAAATGCCTCTGTTCCTGGCAATGTGTCAGCTCTCCTAGAGCTGAACAATGCTGGAAGGTTTGTCTGGATGTTCCACAGAATGCACTAGCTGCTCTGCCAATTGAAGAGAGCACTGGTGCGTAGCTGGTCTTCTCATGGTTAGAAAACTTGGCTGATTTCTTCTGCCATGTCTGAAATGGCTTGGTGACAAGTGCACCAGAAACCTTGCCAGTAGAGTCCGAGATACCAAAGCAAACATGGCATGCAGAAAGCACCATTCAACTTTGCGCTGTAGCACAACCACTTATGCTGGTCCAGCCAGTCATGGTTAAAACTACGATTGCATCGTCCAATGAATGTTTTCTGGAATTTGAACTGTGGATCAGGTGTCACGAAATTGTTTATCCCCCAATAATTATACCCTCCCGCACACACACACACACACACACACACACACACACACACACACACACACACACATACACGCAACAATTGTAATATGATTTTGAAGTAAGTGTGTTTGTTATTGTGTTTGATCTGTGTATTTTGATCCTTATCAGTAAGGGGGATAGTTTATTCTGACGATGGATAAACTATTCCGGAATATTTTATCAGGACGGATAAAAAATTCCGTACCCGGAAGATAAATTTTTACGGGGGATAATCTATTTCGTGACACCGGCTTAGCTAATGTTGACGCCGGTACGCAAACTTGTCACTTTTCGACAGCGCTTGGACTTTCTGAGAAAGATCGGCCTCCGTGGTGCAAGCAGAAACCAGATCGCCGATGTCGAGTGACAATTGCCCCTCTGCATGCCTGTCTTACAACTCTTGGGAATACTTAACACCTCCGGATATCTGGTTCTTCCAAATTCCCAGGTTCATACCGTGCGGCGTAGAGATCTCCGGCTCGTCAGACTCCAACGCAACCAATTCACTAGTTCGGCAATCAATTCCACATTCCGCTGCGGCAGCATTTGCTTCTTCGACTAAAGGAACTTGACTGTTGTCCATCGGCCGTTGTCTTTTGTTTCGTAGATGGCAAAAAGACATCTAGTGTTTGGCAAAAAGCAGGGGCTCGTTTCCGCTCTCTTTCCTTCTGCTGGGAGCGACCTGGTGTCACAGGAAATTTGCTAGGAAATTTTGACGTGGCGTCAATATTTCCTAGTTTGAAGCGTCAATTTTTCCTCAGGATATACGGTTGCCTTAGGAAATTTTGCCGCTTAAATGTATTTTCGTGTGTCTTTTAATAGTATACAGTCGATTATGTCCTAGCCTTATATATGTCACCATCAATATCCTAGAGTACTCATGTATTTGACAAACAGAACAAGAATTTTTACATACATTTAACAGTTTCAAAGTGGCTGTTGATGTTTGTGATGTAAATGGCTTCATTGTGGTGTGTATCATTAAATGCTACTTCCGGCTGATGCCTTAGCCATTTGTTAGTAGCTCCAGATGGGGAATACACATATATTGTAGTGTGCAACATAGATGCTGTTGCTATAATCTCCATTTCAGTAGCCCACACACTCAAATTGCACATTTTTGTCTTCTTCAAATATTGCATCATTGTTGTCATTGAGCCTAGGAGGGCTGACAGCATTTTATTTGAAGTAGCATTTTCAAGCATGTAAGAAGTCACTAGTGCTCTGACTTCCTGATGGTCCTCCTGTGACCCCGTTAGAACCTGTGAAATTGCCCTAAAAAGCACCCTTGATCCTTGTTGTCATCTTTGGTGCTTGCATGTGATATACCAATGCAAGATGGTTTATTAGAATGCCTGTGGTTTCCATGATGAAATTTCAAACCCAATTGGCAACATCTATCCCTTTGCCACTCTAGACAAACTGGTTGATACTCAACAAATGGAAACACCTCTTCTGTTATGATTTCACAGCTTGGGGATGGCCAATTGTCATATGGTAGTTTATCTGTGTTACAATTGGATGTATTCAATGATGGCCGGTCAGAAACTACATCAAGTTAATTGTAGCGTCATCTGTCCGCAGTTCACTTGTATAATCATCTCCAATAGTTGTAGTATCATCTCCCAGCAGTTCACCTTTATTCTCTGTACCATCAACTCCATTAACTGTAGCATCATCTCTAAGCAGTTCACCTTTATTCTCTGTAGTATCATCATCTCTCAGCAGTTCACCTTTATTCTCTGTACCATCAACTCCATTAACTGTAGCATCCTCTCTAAGCAGTTCACCTTTATTCTCTGTAGTATCATCATCTCTCAGCAGTTCACCTTTATTCTCTGTACCATCAACTCCATTAATTGTAGCATCATCTCTAATTAGCTGATCACCTTTATTCTCTGTATTATCAACTCCATTAACTGTTGTAGCATCATCTCTTTGGTGATACAACTTGAGACGTGCCATATTGTATTTTTGAGCAAGTGGTTTTGACAAGTTATCTTGTCTTGCTAACCTAAAGGTTCCCTTCTGTAAAACTTCAATGATGGAATATACCGGTCCTGACCAGTTTTGCTCCATTCTTGAACCTTTCTTTGTATCTTTCTTACTGTTTTTTACCAAGACATGAGTACCAACTTTGTATGATAATTTGTCAGCCGAATGAAGCTTGTCATAATATGTTTTTTGACGCATTCTGGGCCTTGTGTAGATTATGCAGTGCTTGTCTTCGAATTCTTATCATTGCCTGCAAGAATTAAGGAAGGAATAGAAATGCTTGGACCATTCATGATACCTACCTTAATGTGTGCATCAATGTCAGTACTGTTGGTATTGTGTACTGTGCTGAAGTCTTCTTCTGCATGCATGTGGTATCACAAGGTTAAATTCAACAGACAATCTTGGTTGGCGACCATAGACAAGGAAAAATGGTGAATGCTTTGTTGAATCTTGACACGATACACGATAGGAGAACAATATTGAATCAAGAAACAAATCCCAATTCCTTGGTTCATCACTAACAAATTTCAATAACTGCCTTTGCAATGTTTAATTGAATTGTTCATCTAATCCGTTACTTTGAGGATGATATGCATTAGTCACATTGCATTTAATTCCAGTTAATTAGCAAAGTTCATCATTAACCTGTTTGATAAAGTGAAGTTAGGCACCATGAAAAAAAAATTTAATTTAAGCACCTCATTGATAAATTCTCTTCCTTGGTCTGATATCTTGACTTTACAGCTTCCATGCCTTGTGTTACACCAATACAAAAATTCAGCGACTCCTGTTCCCGTCTTGTCTGGTAAAGCTGTGGCTTCAGGCCACTTTGAGAATAAGCATGATCATCACACTTATCATTCACACAGACACACACGTTTACACACACATGTACACACACATACACCACTAACACACAAACACACATGTGTACACACACATACACACACTAACACATATATGTGTACACACACATACACACACATGTGTACATGTGTACACACACATACACACACTAACACATTAATTACCAAGCCTAGTAACTTCCCCAGGCTAAGTAGGTGTGTAGGTGTACGCACCCAGCCCCTAAGCTCCCCAGCTATATGCTTCTGTCAAAACGCGCCCAGTTGACTGATTGGGGGCCAGTGCAAGAACCCCTCTGAGCTGTGATTCTGCCAACCCCGACCTGTTGGTTGTGGGGAACTCCCGTGAGTGTTGCTGGTCACCAGTTGGGAGTCCCTGTGGCCAAGCCATGCGTGGCTTGTTAGGTCATTGGGGGGAGACTCGGGGAGACAGGCACCAGATGGTGGCGTTGACCACCCACTGAGTGACCTGCGTACCAAGCCAGGATGCTGGCCCAGGCTTGGGTCCCCGAGTTAGAAGGTCAAGGCTGGTAGGGACCCACCCTGGCTGTATTTAATATCAATAGGCATGACAGTAAATACACAGAAGGGGTACAATTGTGATGCAGGGGTGGAGGGTGGGTGATGCGAACCAACAAGCTCTCCTGAAGCACCAGGTAGTGCTGGGAGGCTGCCGGGGCATACAATGAACACATGCACCAAATGCACACATACATGTTCTCACTGACACAGAAACACACACACACACACAGAAACACACACACACACACACACACAGAAACACACACACACACACACACACACACAGAAACACACACACACACACCTTATGTGCGAACACAAACATGTACCACCAGGTGCCACTGATATACACTTAGTAATACTCAACACTGATACATAACACCTAGCAACACTGATGTATACACACCTAGCAACACTGATGCACACAGACAGACATACACACCAAGCAACACTGATGTACACACACCTAGCAACACTGATGCACATACACACGCATAGAAACTGCACACTAAGCTACACTGATGTACACACACCACGCAACACTGATGTACACACACAGATGCACACACACATACACACCAAGCTACACTGATGCACAAACACCAAGCAACACTGATGTAGACAACTAGAACACTGATACACACAGACTAGCAACATTACACACATATCAGGTGACTATGGACACAGACACAGGCAACAATAGATTAAATTGTGCTCTAAATCGAATAGACTTCAGAAAAGCACAAGTATATTGAATCTAGAAAAAGACACACAAACAACTGACAGGAGCCACAACTGAGTTTTTAACTATCTCACTCTTTCAAAACCACGTAATTATAATCCAAACGACTACTTACGCGCAACGGAACGAGTTTCACCACTCCAAAGTGTCTTCCAACAGTTCTCATCATCTTCAAACTTACATAACGAAAAGTACAACGCAAAAAACACGCACAGGATCGAATGACCTTGAAGCGCCTAAAAAATGGCGATTCAAATCGCGCGATCACAACTAGGAACAATTCGATGTTAAAAAGGAAGTAGTTCTGCTTCATCAACACTAGTTAAATGTGCGGCACATGATTTAATTGACAATACTGTTCCAGGATCATATAAAGAATATTCCAAGTGCCTCATGCAAATGGGCTGCTAAGCAGGAGGATCTAAAGAAAAAAGGTCTTGTAGATAAAGAAATTGCAAATGTAGCCTTGGATAGAAGAAAAACAAAGGATCTAGAGAAACTTAAATGCATGGGAGGGCCGTTTACAATGTCAAGCCAGGTTGATGAGTACTTGAAATCTGATGACAGCAATAAGGTTGCAAGATTGTATATTGAAGTGAGATATGCAAGAGACACATCTTTGTCAATGCCAAAGAACAGTGACATTTTTAGACTTATGAAGGATCACAGAAGACTTAGTGAAGAAACATTTGCTACCAATCTTAAGCTATACTTGGACAATGTAGTTTCAATTGCTGATGTGACTATGGATGATTTTGACAGAGCAATAGATACATTTACACAACATGATTAATGTTCTGAAACATGTAATGCATTTAATATGACTTTACGAAGTACAAAAAACAAATTTGCTTATAATAGATGTACAGTGTAATAATGTTCTACGAATGACTATCCTTGTACTTCTGTGTTTCTCCATTACATAATCAGTATACTGCACTCCTGCTAATGCCTATAAATGTAAACTGAAAGCAGAATATTACTAGTAGTTGTACACATACAAATGGTGGTGTCATGAGTGGAGAATATACTATACACAAGGTATACATTCGTATTTTGTAAAACTTCAAGGGTAATGTACAGGGGGGTTACACTTAGTATAAAATTTTAAAATACATGTTTTCCTATATTTCTTAACGCCCACCATAATCTGAGAGGGGTAGAAACCAAAGTTATACCTAAGACCCCCCCCTCCCCCCCTACTATAACAGCAGTCCTAGATCTTACAAAGTGTGTAATAAATCTGCACTAGTATGCCACTACAAGCATCAGTATCACATATATCTTTCATAAGTAAGCACAACCATTGCAAAAGATGTGTGGATACTACATGTTGGCGTATTATCTGTGATTACTACTGTCATTTTATTGACACCAATCACTGCAATAACTTCCTTAATAATCTTCGCAACATTATCTCCTGTTAGCTGGGTTTCCCCGGTTGATATAGACTTAATAAAAACAGGCTTGTTCTTGAGGTTTGGAATGGACACTATAAAATTGACTCTTTCCTATTATTCGACACCCATCTGATGATAATGTAACAACATTTGACTCTGCAATATACTCACCAATAACGGTCTTCTGCTTCTCAAATGCATTATTGAGAAGGCGTGTTGCGAGTAGCTTACGAGGAGGTACCTCGTATGCAGGCCTAGCAACAGATGATAGATGTCTCAATGATGAATAGTCAGCTATATGAAATGGGATCGCTGTTTGGTAGAAGAAAGAAGCAAATGCCTCATCCAATCGCTGCTGTAATGCACTATCCAGGTGGTCAACCCATAGATAATCTATATATCATCTATGGTCAACCCAAGCATTATTTCCCGGTGACCTCCGCGACCTCCAAGCCAGCACGTGCATGCACGTCGTTTGTGCTCAGGGGTGCAAAAAGAGCTGTTGGGACGGTCCTGGATCAGGCTGCTGACTGCCATCAATAACAATAACGCTACAGTTTTCCTTGGCGGTAGGCAGCATGGACTTTGTTTCAGAAGAGACATTAGCGCAGCCTCTATAAGATGAGATGCCCAGCGTTCAAGACTGTCCGAATTTACTAGTTTTCCACACTTCTTGCATTCGTGCTTTTTGAAACCATGATGAATAAACGAATCACGGGCAACTGGCATTGACCTGAAATATTATTTATCCGAATACTACGTACCGTATTACGTAAAGCAAATAAGTGCTTACAAACTTTACGTAAAGTTTACGTAAAAAAAACTATACGTATAGTCGAGGGGGGGGCAAAAAACAAAGTGGAAGACACCATCCCCCAACTTTGAAGAGCTCATTGAGAGCATCACGAATATGCTATTCTTTTTATCAGGGGGGTCTAGGAAAAAAAGTTATGAGGTATCAAAGTTAAGGGGGGGGGGGGGGGGGGTCTTGGCCAAAAAATTAAAAAAAAAAAAATTAATCACTTTTCTTAATTATTTTTTTTGCACTTTAGCTCGCACTACAGCAACATAATGATGGAATCATATTGTTTGTAGTGTTCATGGGTGTCCAATTCATGCAAAGATAGGGCTTAACTGCCTATCTAGTGCGATTGTAAGCTATTTCATTGAAGCATATTATCACGTGACTGAGACACAATTCGTGGGCGTGGCCTTCATACCAATTCACTACCCAATAGTGCAACAATTGAAGCGTCGCAAAGCAATGTAAAGATAAAAACTATACTAACGCTACTAAGTAAGCCACGGATACACCTGGTACTAAGTAACATGCATGAGGTCACGCCGACTCACGCCTCACGCGAGCATGCCCCGCCTGTTATTGTTTAAACGAGTACTTTACCAAATCATGAACGATAATGCGTGCCGTTCTTCAAAATCTTGTTGGAGTACCGCAAACCTTAATTGATGGGCAGGGATGTAATATTCGATAGGCCTACAGCCTGTACATTACGTCATGGCACGAGAGACTGAGTATCGCGAAATTCTATGGTACAAGTGAAACAGCGTCTCCAGCTGCAAGCGACGAAGTGACAACACCTACAACAGCAATCTGCAACGAAGCCTGCTTTCTATTATCTTAATTGTAGGTGTGGTCAATTGTCAATTACGTAATTATTTTAAGGGGCGTGGTCGAAAATGGGCGTGGTCGAAGGCGGAGGGGGGGGGGGGGGGTTGACCTGGCCCTTGGTTTTAAGAATTTTTGGGATGGTGTCTATAACTTTTTTTTTTGCCCCCCCCTCGCGTATAGTGTAAAATGCCAACCGTATATAGCTTTTTTATATACATGTATATAATTATTTTTTATGAATTAATATATTCGATATACAGCAAAATGCAAAATACGAGTTAAATGATGAAGTTAAATGATATTGATCAACTAGATGCTTTCTAGTCCAGATTGTACCTAGGTTCACTATGCACTAGCTCTACTGGGAGAGGGACACTGCAAGGTACACGCCCCTTTGATGAACGAGCTCCTCTGATGCATAAGATGGATGAGCGGAGGAGAGAAAAGGACAGACGGCATCGCAACCAACCAATGGTTTGGCTGTAGGATGAGTTCCATTGTAGAAGCTAGCCGGTCTGCAAGGCGTTTATAAAACGTTGTTGCAATTGGACCCATTCCACCAGTAGTGGAGAGTACAATTGGGGTGAAGGAGGCATGCTCTATTTCCCTGATACGTTGATCATTATTATGCTCTTTGTTTTTCTTTTTCATATCTGCGGTAGCAAGCACTGGGTGTGGGTGTGGGTGTGGTGTTAGATGGAGCAAGTGGGTTGAGAACTCTGATGTCGAAAAACGTTTTTTCAAAATGGCCACCCCAGAAACCATCAGCCGCAATGTCTGATCTTGCTCCAATGTCAGTGGTGGTAGAGGCAAATTTGAAGGTTTCTCTGGTAACTGGTTGTAGGGTTGGTTCGAATGTTACACTGTGACACAGCAACTTTGCAGTGAGGTTCTGAATCTCATTGTGGCATAGGGTAGGATAACCTCCAAAAGGACATGAGAGTGCATGTTCTACAGTGAATGATTTCCCACAGATGCAATGTGAAGGTGTGTTAGGAGGGTCTCATCCATATCTATGAGCAAGGGCATCACGAAAGGCACCTTTGTGCAAAGCGAAGCTGTGTTCAGAGATAGGAAGAGTGGTAAGCCAGCTGGAAGCACCCTTCTCTTGAGTAAGGACCATTGATCTCTGGGAAGACTCAGACAACTGTGGTAATAGGTTGGCTGCTGTGTCTTGGGTTTGCTGTTGCTTCGATTGATGAAGTTGTTTTTTGGCCTGGATTTGTGCCTCAATTTCACTGAGTGGAAAGTGTGGATAGCTACATGCATGTAGCTATCTACCTAGAGATATTATGTTCTTACTACGCATCGAAAGAGTAACCCAAGGTAGTCTCGTACCCAGACCCTGATTCCCACAGCTGCGGATGGATTACTCTTTCCACGTAGTGGTGATGTAATCCATCCGCAGCTGTGGGAATCAGGGTCTGGGTACGAGGCAAACCCAAAGGTCGTACACATACATGTACGTGTACGACATACCTTTGGATGACTTTATCGGTAGTACTCTTTTGATGGCATTCGCCAACAACCAGGTTCAGAAATCTTCCAATACCATTGCCTTTTAGCAACCCGTTTCTTTTCCGGCTCTGCTTGATACTTTTCACGTTTAGTGGTCCGTTTCTTTTCTGGCCGCCCGACTGCTTGATACTTTTCGCCTTCAACGATCAATTTCTATTCGGGTTCTATTTTATTCTTCTCGCGTCAGCGGTTCGTTTTATTTCAGCTGCTCCGCTTGATATGGTAAAGAAGCGTTTGGTACAGACCAAATCTTATTTGGCAGAACGACGATACTACTCATTTTTGTCTTCCGTTGCATTCAAACCAACAAGCTAAACTATCCGATCGTCGGGAGTTTTATTAGAAACTGTGTTTAATGACATTCATAGTCGGGATTGGTAACTATAATTGCACTCAAGGCACGTATGCGATGAGCTCTCTTCAGTCTCTGCTGCTACTGATCGCTTTGAATCGAGCGACAGGTACGTTCCATTGTGGTCTGACTTCACAGTGAGTATTGTGCAACTACGTAACGTGATATAGGTCAGAGCAACTAGGATAGGCGCGACATCCATTCTGGTGACTCTCACCCTCTTATAAGCCCTCGATCGCTATCGATAGTGCATGTCAGTAGAGCTTAGACGAGCGGCTCTGGCGACGTCCCAGCTTCTTACCAGCCCTCAACCGCTATAGATAGTGTCGTGCACTGTGGCTATGTCATCGCGTGATTGAGGTGGAGACGCGTGGAACGATGATCTACGCACACATGTGGCTGGACAACATCCTGCATCCCTGTATGTTCTTACTGCACACCATTGATGTGCGTTTAAATTCTCGATGTACATCCATATAATGGAGCAAAAGAAGTGCAGGTACATTTGCCTCTTTGTGTAGCAAGTCATGCATGTAATGACCCTCCTTATATGCTTATCCCGGTAATCCTCTTCTAATCCCATGCACTGCATACCTGCATCACCTCAGGTTTCAGCTAGTTGCTCACAATGCTACATTACATACTGTGCTGCCTGCCAGAGTGTTATGATGCAATATTACATAACCACACACAGGCCAGAGCATCACCTGGAATGGACAAGTGGTCAGGAACAACAGCCTGGTGACCTTCTCAGTAGTGCCAAACAGAGTTAGCTCATCCGCTCCACCACAGTATCCTCTTGTGTGCCAGGGAATCACAGGTGGACAGTGGTATGAACCAAGTGGAGTCCAGTTTCCCCTAGCAACACCTGACCCTGTATCAACTCCTGGAGGTTTGGGTCAACGAAATATGTCAGGAGGAGTAGAGCTGTATCGTGGAGGTGTTTCTGTCTTCCCACATGGTGTTCAATGTTGTACCAATACCACCATCACTCTCTGTGTTGGAATGTACAGTGATCTCACACTAGCAGCATCAGTCAATCTGCCTACATCAAATGGTTACAACTATGGTCTCTCTGTAGCAGCCACTTGTAAGTAGAGAGGAAAGTACATCACATGTGTTATGGAAGTGTTGACTCTCCCACAGATGGTCCTAACATCACAGGAGGTGTCCAGTTTCAGCTGTTGACACCTACAAATGTTGATCCACCAGTGTTCCAGTTGACCTGCACCAGCAGTAGTTCTCCTCCTACAGATGTGCTGTGGACCACTAATGGAAGCCCAGTGAGTAATACTTTCTCTCAAATAGTGACAGATCGACCAACATCTACTTACAACAACACCCTGACTGTGACTGGGAGAGCATATGGGATGTACACATGCACTGTCACCACTACCTGCTCACCAGTGTGTGGAGGGTTTACTCTCAATCCAAGGTTCACTACCTCATCCCTCACTGTACAAGGTAAGTAGTGCCTATGAAGGGTGTCTTGTACCTATAGACATGTATCTATACAGCTCCTCCTGGCCCATCCACTGGTGTCACTGCTGTGCAGTCTGGTCCCACATCTGTCAGTGTCTCTTGGACTGCACCAACCTCAGGTGGTCCAGTGACCAGATATGATATCTACTATGTGGCTAATGGAGGCCCAAGTACAAGTGGAGGTTCAACCAATTCTACCTCTTATGTCCTAACCAACCTTCAAGCTGGGGTTCAGTACAACATCTCTGTCATAGCTGTGGGCACATCTCTGCCCTCTCTAAGTGCTAATGTGATACTTACACTGACACTGAGTGAGTTTCACAGAATTAATTTTTGAAATTAACCCTTCCTCTCTCTCTCCAGTCCCATCAACACCCTCACTCATCATAGCACAGGTCACCTCCACATCCATCACTGTCATGTGGTCACAGCCTGGTGGGGAGATAGGTACCACCTACACCCTCTCCTACACCTACCAGGGACCATGTGCTGGAGCTGAAGAGGTGGTGGGAGTGTGTCTGTTGGTAACGCTACCCAGTACACCATCACTGGACTGCAGGAGTTCAGTGCCTACATCCTCATCGTCACTGCCTCCATTGGTGCAGTGAGCAGTCCTCCAGCTAGTGTGCTAGTTAACACCTCCTCAGCAGGTGAGCTAGATGACCTCATCACAAGATCACGGGCGGATCTATGGGTTGGGCACTTGGCTCCTCCCTCTTTTGTTCATCTAATTATATATTCATGTTTACATTATTAAGTAACAGCTTACAACGTATGAGAGAAGCGTTAGCAATGTATCCCAAGAAGCAACTGCACCATTATTGTGCGCCATACATGTACGTTGGTCCCTTTATGCTATTGTTCACACATGTTTCAGTTTATTAACTTGATAAAGATTCACACTCGCATGCAAGTGGTCGGATAGTTTTCACTAACAGAGTTTCAATTGCCAATAAACATTGTTACTGTGCCTTTCTCATCTGTCTTCAATATATCCATTGGTGACAGGGTAAGTAAAACTGCAATGCAATTACAACTCTGCATTGCTTTACCAAAATGATAATTACCACTTCTACTAAAGATTGTGCCAGATGATACAGAAATGAGTAAGCAAAGTGTCCCGACAGCACATTGCTACAATTCCTTACATGTTGTCACCTTCTCAAACCTGCATTTTTTATTAGTCAATTGGTTGCATAATTAATACCAGTGACAAGTTGCGAAGCTGAGTGAAAATTTTCTGGTTTTCTAAGATTAAAAAGCTTTTTCTGCTCCAGTATGGGTGAAAAAAACTTTCTTCATTAGCAATGATGAGCCTTCATTACAACTTTATCGTCAATGCACACGAAGTTGTAGAAATGTTTATTCAATAGTGATCACGAAGGCTCTTCACCTCACTGTATTACAAAAATGCATAATGTAGCTAAATGTACGCACATGTTGTTGTGTTGAGTGCAACAGTTGTGCTTTTTTCATGTAAGAATACTGCTACACTCAAAGCATCCATGCTTTGCGCACGAGAGGAGGCATATCCCTGTGCCCCCCCCCCCCTCATCCCACTCACCCTTTTACACATTTTGGATCCCGCCCTGAAGATGGCTGACTCCCTTCCCTTCTCTCCCCACAGCTCCTTCTGCTCCTCCTAACAGCCTCATTGAAGTGACCAAGACCTCCTCTAACGTGACCATCAGTTGGGGGGAAGTCCCTTGTCAGGACCAGAACAGTGTGATAGTGGGGTACAGGGTTCTCTATGGAGCTGTGGACCAGTGGTGTGGGAGGGACAGTAGCCACCTCTGAGAGGACAATGACTGTGAATGGACTATCTCCCTATACCAACTACTCCATTGAGGTGTCAGCAGTCAACAGTGATGGAGCTACGGGAGCTTACAGTTCTCCTCTCTTTGTGGTGACTCACCAAAGCAGTATGTCAAGTATTACTACTTTGTACAAAATACAGATTGTTGTATGGCACATGTGGCACCATGCACTGGTTCTTCTTGTGTGTCCATCTTCCTGATCCTCTTCCTCACTAGCACCTGGACCAGTGACTGGACTCCAAGCCTTCAACAAGACCTTCACAACCATCACACTCACATGGCAACTTCCTCCTGTCCCCAATGGGGTAATTATCATGTATCAGGTGACCTACTCCACCAATGGAGTAGTCAACACCTACAACACAACCACACCCCAAGTGATAATAACAGGGCTGGTACCAAGGACCACCTACACCTTCTCTGTCACTGCTTACACCATCACAGGACCAGGGACACCACTACAAGTATGGACCAGCACTGCAGATATACGTAAGTGGTGGGGACTTATAACTATTCACTTCATTGTGGTACTGTACCCTCAGTCCATGTGACTGGTGTGATTGTGTCAGCCATCAACACAACATCTGTCCGAGTGTCCTGGCTGGCTGTCCAGCTCCCTCCAGATGGCATCCTTACAGGGTACACAGTGTATTATCTTTCTCTTCCCAACACTTCAAAGAGGCAGTCGGGTGGGTACACCAGTCACACCTTCCCTCCTACCACCACATGGGGAGACATCAACAACCTCAATTCTAATGGTGTGTACCAGTTCAGTGTGGTTGCTCAGGTGACCATCATGGGACAGTTGTACAGTGGAGAGATGGACACATCACTGGTCAACACACCCACCATCACTCCAGGTAAGGTACCTCTCGTGACAATTTATTTTAAACCAATGACATGTGACTTTGAAGGCTCCTCAAACCTGGTATCCACCTGTAACTGTGTAACAGGATCACTTGTAGCTGAGTTTGTGGTTCTAGCTGTTGCTATGGAGACCATCATTTTATTTGTTGTAATCTATTTAAGGAAAAAAAGGTGTGATTAAACTACTATGATGTTCATGCTAAAATACCTGTGACACTTTCCAATTGCAGTAACGTCTTCACTAAAATGTTCCTTCTGACATTTGGTAGGACATAACCTAACCCTCTATGTCTAAATCACTCCACTTATCTCTCTCAGTGATGTGATCACAATGAAGTCATGTGATGCATATGGTGAAATAAGAGCAGGTGGACAAGACTGCTATGAAGTGGTGGAACACAAGTGATAACCTTCACCTATAGCACACCTGTGCTTCTTTACTATGTGTGTAGCCCATAGCTAGGGGATTGTGTTGTATATTAATAGAGATGCTTTGATTGTGTTGATTGTTAAAAATCTCTTTTAATACCATTGTACTTGCATGCCATTGTACTTGCATGCAACTGCATGCATACAACTTGTGACATGTATTTGTTATAGTTTGAACACGTGGGGGTGTAAGCTCATTTTGTGTGTCCATTATAACTTAGCACATTGTTGTATCCTAGCTCACAATCTTAATACGATACAACCAACAACTTGATCAACACTGAACACGTGTACAACTGAAGCACAACACACACACAATGGCATAACAATCCATCAACCGGCAAAACCGGATCTATAACTGGAGAAACCTGTTTAGTGGTAATGAATGTTCTAGAGATAACCGCAATACATAACACTTCTCCCCCCCTTACAAAAAAAAAAAAATTATAACAAAATAACAACACAAAATTTCAAAACCGTTGTGGAGCATTCTTGATACGGCTTGAGCGACGAATCTTGGGAAGTTGTGCAGGAGTAGGCACGGGTGCCGACAATGGCTTACTAACTTTGGCATCCGGAGAATTTCCGCTGGTACATGTAGTAGAGGTTTCCAACCCCTGAGCAGAAGGACCAGCGGTAGAAACTGTTGAGCTTTGGTCGGGGTGGGGCGGTGGTAACACACGAAACTTGACATGATCAAAATGACGGCGAACTACTGTACCATCTTCTAAGGCTACACGCACTGAACGTGGGCCAGCTAGACTAGTGACCACACCAGGAAGCCATTTCACGGAACTGCTAGTGCTAGGACTGAAATTGCGAACGTACACCTTATCACCTGATAAGAAGGCACGAATAGAAGCGCCCGACTCACTAGCAAGGTGTTGACGCTCCTGTTGCAGAGCGACCCTTGCGCTCAGGTCAGGATGAATGAAGTCTAGGTGAGACTTGGGTCTGCGACCAAATAACAACTCTGCTGGGGACGACCCCGTGGATGTTTGAGGGGTTAAACGATACTGAAAAAGGAATCGACTAAGGCGAGTTTCCAAGTCACCACGAGTTTTGCTCAAGTACTCTTTCAATGTTTGAACAGCCCTCTCTGCAGCACCATTGCTAGCTGGGTGATATGGAGCAACACGGATGTGTCTGAACCCATTACGCTTTACAAATTCTTCAAACTCAGAGCTAGAAAAAGCAGAACCATTGTCGGAGACTAAAATGTCCGGAAGGCCATGGGTGGAAAAAACTGAACGAAGAAATTTGACAGCTTGTTGTGAAGAAGGACTTGCTACTATGCCAACCTCCAGCCACTTAGTGCTTGCATCAACAAGGATAATAAACTGTTTGCCCAAGAATGGGCCAGCAAAATCCACGTGTACCCTAGACCATGGGCGAGAGGGAAACTCCCATGGGTGTAACAGCACTGGTGTTGGAGATTTGTGATCGACCTGGCATTCTTCACAAGCAGCAACTTTCTCTTCTAGGTCCTTATCGATACCAGGCCACCAGACGATTACTCTAGCCAATGATTTCATCCGGGATATTCCGGGGTGAGCCTCATGGAGAATCTTGATTACAGCCTCCCGGGCAACTTGCGGCACTACAACACGGCTGCCCCAGAGAACACACCCATCCTGAACACTTAATTCCAACCTACGCAGCTTGTAGGGTTGGAAAACTGAGTCGGAACACAATGAATCCCAAGTGCCATGCTGAACCACACTACGAACTCTTGAAAGAACTGGGTCTTTTCCGGTCAGTTTGTTAATTGCTGCGGCTGAAATAGGTGCTTCACTCAAATCCAATGCTTCAAGAAGTAAAATCATGTCCCCTGGGGTGGGAACCTCCTCTGGTGAATGCTGTAACGGCAACCGACTCAGTGCATCCGCATTTC
Organism: Ephydatia muelleri; assembly: GCA_013339895.1. Taxonomy (NCBI): domain Eukaryota; kingdom Metazoa; phylum Porifera; class Demospongiae; order Spongillida; family Spongillidae; genus Ephydatia; species Ephydatia muelleri. Next base: position 7,398,707 of record JABACO010000011.1, on the reverse strand, counting down.
CTTGCAACTTGCCAGCCCTGAACGAAATGGTGTAATCGAAAGCGCTCAGGGTAAGGGCCCACCGCTGCACTCTAGGCGAAACCATCTGAGGAATGGGGCGATCCACTGCAAAGAGGTACTGAAGAGGTTTATGGTCAGAAAGTATAGTGAAGTGTCTACCATAAAGGTACTGATGAAACTTGTCCACCCCAAACACAATGGCTAAGGCTTCCTTGTCTAACTGAGAATACTTACGCTCAGCTGGAGCTAGTCTGCGCGAAGCGAAAGCAATTGGACGATCAAACCCTTCTTCGAAGTGGTGTGATAACACTGCTCCGACACCGTACTCTGAAGCATCACATGCCAGCACTAGCTCTCTGTCGGGTTCATAATGAACGAGAACAGAAGCAGAAGTTAACAGTTCCTTAGCCTTGGAGAATGCAACTTGTTGAGAAGACTCCCAACTCCAACTTCTTTGACTTTTCAGGAGATCATACAAAGGAGCAAGGGTGGCTGATAAATTTGGCAGAAACTTGCTATAGTAGTTAAGTAACCCCAGCCACGATTTCAGTTGTGTAACGTTTTTGGGAGCCGGGGCTTGTAAGATAGCTTTCTTTTTGTCATCTGTGGGTTGAATACCAGCAGCGGAAATACGGTGACCCAAGTATTCAACACTTGAAAGCAGGAACGAACACTTGGATAACTTGAGCTTGAGACCCGACTCCTCTAAGCAGGAGAGAACTTTTTCCAGATTGCAAAGGTGGTCTCTTTCAGAAGGACCTGAAACTAGAATGTCATCAAAAAAAACGCAAACGCCAGGAATACCACGTAGAAGAGACTCCATCGAACGCTGAAAAATAGCGGGTGCAGAAGCCACCCCGAAAGGAAGGCGATTATAACGGTAAAGACCCCTGTGTGTGGAAATGGTTAAAAGTTCTTTGGACTCATCATCCACAGGCAACTGAAGATAAGCGTTGGAAAGATCCAATTTTGAGAATACCTTAGATTTCCCGAGCGACGCTAGCAACTCGTCAACGCGAGAAAGCGGATACGACTCTAATGTTGTTGCACGATTAACAGTAAGTTTGAAATCACCGCAAATACGAACAGAACCGGCCGTCTCTTTTAACTACCGGAACGATTGGGGCCGCCCAATCTGAGAAACGAACAGCTTCGATTATTCCTTCCTTTTCTAGGCGGTCAAGCTCGGCCTCAATCCTTTGCCGCAAGGCAAAAGGGACTGGTCTATGCTTGAAAAATGCTGGCTTGACAGATCTGTCGATAAACAGTTTAACTGTAACGCCTTTGAGTTTCCCCAAATCTTCACTGAAAAGTGGCGAATGTTTATCAAGTATTGTTTGAAGGGAAGAAGAATGAATGGAATGAACATTGTGGATGTTGCTATTGATGTCCATGTCGAGTGCAGCTAACCAATCTCTGCCCAACAAAGTTGGGCCCTCGTTGGACACGACAATTAGATCCAATTTCGCAGTCTTGCCCTGGAAAGAAACGTTAACCCCAACTTTGCCCAACACATGAAGCTTGTGGCCAGAGTAAGTACGGAGAACAATGTTCGAATAGGCCATTGGAGGCCTGGAAGACGCTGACCACGTACTTTTGTATGTAGCTTCACTAAGAATAGAAACAGCTGCACCAGTGTCAATTTCCATTGGTAGGTTAACCCCGTTAACCTGGAGAGTCACGCGAAACAACTTGTTGGAACTGCTACTGAAATTGTACAGCGAATGAACCTTCGAACCCTCCCGTGGAGGCGAGTCTTCTTTTTCTGGAGAGTGCCCTCTAGCAGCTTTGCCCTTCTGGCGAGCTGCGCTGGACTTGGCACCCGTAGGATTGCTACGACATGCAGACCTTAGCTATGTGCCCAGTCTTGCCACAGTTATTACAATTAAGTGACCGACTTGAGCTTGCAAGTGGTGGCGTAATGTTTCCCCCCACAGCGAAAACACGAAACCGAATCTGGAACACTTAAACCCTTCTTGTCAACAGAGTGGACAGGAAGCGGCACGGAAGGTGAGCGAACAGCCTGAATGTCACGGGCACTACTTTCAGCAGACTCAAAAGCCTGCGCCAACTCAAGCGCCTTAGAAAACGTTAGCTGCCTTTCAGCTAACAACCGTTTCTGAAGCTGGGGATCACGTACCCCACACACCAAGCGGTCGCGAAGCATAATTTCTAAGGTACCTTCAAACTCGCAGTGAACTGCGAGACGTCGAAGTTCTGCAACAAATTGCGCAATTGATTCTGACTCTTTCTGAACACAAGAATTGAAATAGCTGATATAGAAACGCTGAAGAATGCTGGAGGGCTTGGGACATAAATGGTCACTAACTGCTTTGACGATCTGCTCGAACGATTTGTCTGAAGGCTTGTCCGGTGCGATAAGACTACGAATTAACTTAAATGTAGCCGGACCGCAAACGCTGAGTAGAATGGCTCTTTTCCTATCCGCGTTACTGATGCCATTAGCAATGAAATACTGTTCCACCCTTTCGCAATAAGATCCCAATCCTCCAAATCTCGATCGAAAACCCCTAGATTACCGTGGACCGCCGCCATACCCAATGCAACACAACTCTAAAGTACCTTGAAAACGAATATGGCGCAGTAGAAACGCAGCACCAAATGCAGAAGAAGTTGACCCTCGTCGCCAATATGTTGTATCCTAGCTCACAATCTTAATACGATACAACCAACAACTTGATCAACACTGAACACGTGTACAACTGAAGCACAACACACACACAATGGCATACACAGCCAACTTCTAATTTCTGGTACATACCTGTAAGACGTATGTACCGTATATGTAGTCATTTTGGGCCAGATATGTTGACACACCTTGGTACATACTATGTAGACAAATTTTATGACCCAGAATGTAGCTACAATCTGTACCATAAACCTTTATCATTTCTGTAACATACATGATATCATTTCTGTACCAAAAACCATCTTCCATATATGGGTGAAATATAAGTGTTAAATAATTATGATTTATTAAAAATATTTATCTTGTACAGTACACATTGCAACAATAAGTAGGGTTAGACCAGTCATGTTGAAAGACCAATTTGCTACACAAAATATTCTCTCTCTCAACAGTTCGTGCTTGCATTGTCTCTTGGAAGATACAGGTATCTGTGCACTCATGCACCAAAGGTGCAGGTCTCTTAATGTTGCAGCTTGGAGTGCAGAAAATGGTGTTGCTTAATTCCAGCAAAGGACAGTCATAAGGATTCAAAATGGGCTGGTTGTCAAGGGACACAAGAGGTAGAATGCCCTGAACTAGGCACCATGCAGCATTGTGGGTAGTGAATGTTGCCAGCAGAATTCCATACATAAACTAAAAATGAAAATAATATAAATACACTGCTCAAAGAGACTATACATACCTGATCATATGATGTCACAAATTCTATGTTTTCACCAGAATTAACAAGAGAGCGTTCAGAGCAAATTAACGCACGATACTCTAGTACTTTATCAGTAAGTGCATGCTCCCCAAGCTGAACGTTGTAGTTGTGGGAGTTACTTTGAAGCTCCTCTAAAGTATTCTTCTGTTTACCAGCTAGTGTCAGTGGTAGATCTTTCAGATATATCTTTTGTCCTTTCTGTATAAGAAATTAATATATTAAAATTGTAACACAATGACACTATATACCTTTCTGGGTGTTCCTGGCTGATAAATAGCTCGAGTCCCTTGCAGATCTTCCATTGGAATGCCACACATAATATGCTGCATTACTGGTGACAAAAAAATCATCTTTAAAGCATCACCACACCTAGGGATAATGAAAGTACATGAAAAACAAATTCTATAAGCTGGCATACAAATCACTTTTCACCACTGCTGAGATTTCCACCATGGCAAATATAACGGATGTGCTGCACAACAGAAAAACGGTGAGCTATATCTCGACTTGGAGCAAGACGGTTTCCAAAAACATTGTATTGACGAACCCTCGAGTTAAAAGACTCAAACCTATCATTATTAAGCACCATATAAGTTCACATTACTTAACAATATAGTTTACCTCTCTGCACTGAATGCGGAGGATGGTCCAAAATCTATCATACAGTCAACAAGATGAAGAATGAGGTGAGTCTTTGGCTTGTTCAGCAGCAATGGCATGTGTGTTTTTACAGAGTCAATGAAAGAACAACATATGCCTTTCCATTCTTCACTTAATTGGACACAGAAAAATTCGCAATACGCAATTTGGAACACCTGTAGTGACATACACTTTGTTGTGATTAGTTACAATTAAATCTCACCCCCTAACCTTAGAAAATGTCAACAATACTTGTGTCTGTCCACCATCGAGGTAGGGTCCTAAAATAAACAAGGCCATCTGGGACCAGCCCTTAAAGTCTCTTCCAACGAAGGATTTGTAATGTTGACAAACATTGCCATACATTTTGGTCCTGAACCCAGAGGTGTCAAATGATTTTACACGTGCAAGGATTTCTGCCTTCTGACGAGCTGATAATCCTGACATAACATGTTTTAGTATATACTTACAAATACCAAGTAGCAATGTATGGAGCACTTCAATTGGTAGGCATCTAGGATGTAAAAAATTTAACATAAAAATTGTTATATAATATACATTCTTTGCATACCTGTATAGATCTGCATGAATGGAAAACAATGGGTTCAAAGTCTCCCTTACACCATACAACTTCCTCATTTCAATTTTCTCTTGCTCAGTCCTTAACGCTTCAATCTCTGCAATCTGTTGTAAAGCAAGACTCATTGTTCGCAATTCACTCAGCTCGTCTGGATTTTCAGTCTTATCACACTTCAGAAAAACAAGGGGATAAATGAAAATCTCTGCTATGTAAACACAATACTTACTAACCATACAGATGCGACAATACTTTATAGCGGAACTGCCAAGATGGTTCAACAGTTCAGATGCCCGTGGGTTGTCACAAACAATACACATGAGCGGAGCAATCACTAGTACCATTTCCTTATACAATGCATCATAAACTACAACCCCTTCTTGTTCAAGTCTTACTAATTCTTCTGAAATTGGTTTACTCATGTCCAAGGGACACACACTATCCGAGCAACACAAGAAGTGGATGTTTTCAATTCTAGCATTTATATGGCGTGGAAGTCCAGCTAATGACATATACCACGACTCAAATTTGTGCCACTTCTTGCTTTTGTTACCGCTGGTGTCATCGGAAAATAAAATAATAGGTAACATCACCACTGGCTTGCCTGCTGCCTTTGCCTTCATAGGATGAGGTGATAGATAACTAGTGGTTTCCTTATGAAATAATTATTGCAATAAAATACTAAGTATACACATAAGTACATTTGATCTGTACCTGTAAAGTCATCCTGGAGAAGTTTGGTGGTGTCCACCGTACTACAATTCGTGGCGGTTCAGCAAAACCCAGAATATCCCTCACAGCAATTACAGCAGAAGAGTGATATAGAATGAGTGCATCTGTGTCCATGTGTGTTGCTGTTGTATCAGGAACCATTTGCCTGAACTGTGCAAGATCCAAAAGAATATCCACCTCGGCCAACACCTCTTTCAGGCAGCTCTGTAAGAATATGTAAGAATATACTTCAATAACAAATAAGTGATTAATGTCTAATGTCGTGCATGGGTGTACGCTGCAGTACATGAGAACCAAAAAATTTGCATTCATTCAGTTTTTTTGGGACCTTTGACTATTTTGCCATGCCTTTTCTAGCTGAAGGTTTGAAGGCCTAATTCCTTTCACCATTCTTCTTATGGAAGCTTATCACAGTTACCACACTGGGTACATGGAAGTGGAAGGAGTTAGGCCTTCAAACCATCGGCCCAAACAGATAAGGACAGTAAAACATGGCAAAACAGCAAAGAAGCTGAACCTGTGGAATGTAAAAAGTGTTGCTTTCTGTGCACAGCTGTGTACAAATGTGCACCATGTGGTATGCTCAGGACATTAAACAATGGCAAAGTACCTTATGAAAATATTTTTGTATTATTCCTGTAGTAGTGCCAAGTAGTGGATAGACAACCTTTACACAGTCATAAACAAAACAGGAAGTCCCATCAGTAAGTTTGACCATGGGTGACATGAAACGATTATCAGTATGCCAGCGATTTCCATGAAACATCTCTCTGATAATTTAAGATTAAGTAAACAACATTATATAAACTGCAACGCTTACGTGTATTTATCTTCAGTACAAACAGGATGCCGCACAATAGCACTGGCTATGTCTGGTCTGCCAAGGCTCTGACGGATGATAGATGACACAGGGATGCAATAGAATGGCACTTGATCACGAGTACAGTGCTGTCAAATAGAAGAACTGCAGTAGTAAAACCGTTGCTCTTATTGAACATACACACACCATGATGAGAGTACAGTCACCAAGTAGCCTATACATATTAATCACAAGTGGCAGTGATATAACAGGTGAAATACCTTGGCCCATTTGACTCAGGCTACCTACATGTATGAAGTAATGTAATGAGCCCCTTACTTTCAGAGAAGCTTCTGTTTCAGGGAGCTTAAATGCCATAACAGATGACATGCTAGGGGTTTTGACACCCATACTTTTTAAGATAAACCACACAAATGTGAGGTTTCTGCGACCCTGTTTAAAGAAATAGTTTACAACAAAAGGGGGTGAGGTGCACATTTACCATAGGGTGAGGACTGTAAACAAGGAGAAATAACAGAGCAAAGATCTTCGATGGAAATGGGTAATAGCTTTCATTAGTTGTATTCTCAAGCTCTTCGAAATACGTGCCAAATTCGAAATCACTGTCACTATCAATTTGCTCTTCATGGGTGTCATGAATGGTTTCATCCAGAGCACTATCAGAGATATCCTCAAGCCCAGTGTCTCCATATGTGTAGTCAGTTGGATTGGATTCCTGATATGAATTGTCCATGCACCACCAAACCGTCAAACTGAGAACACACATACACACGCATGCACATACAACGCACACTCAAATAACACATACACACACTAACAACAAACGCACACGCTAACAACACACGCACACACAACACATGCACACACTAACAACACACGCGCACACTAACTACACATGCACACACTAACTACACACGCACACATACATGGGTGCCCATACATGCACACACTAACAACACAGGCACACACAACACACGCACACACTAACACACGCACACACAACACATGCAAACACTAACACGCACACAGAAACAACACAAGCACACAGAAATCCAACCTCTTCCATGTGTTGATCGTCGTCAAAGACACGTAAGCGCTCAACGAATGTTTGATGGGAACGGCTGGTGAGATGCCGCTTGTATATGCATGGAAACGCGAAATCTTCGTCGCATACTTCGCAGTAAAAACCTAAATTAAGTTTGTTATAAACTACTGGCGAGTTAGAAGTAAACTTACGCTTTGTCTTAGTCGCCATGTTTGTGTTTGCGGTTTCACGTGCACGTGGCTTATTTTGCGGCAAATGGCGGCACAAGCTGTACATGTAGCACGGTTTCAACCATATTCAACCACCACAACACCCATCCGCGGCAACCTAGCATCATCCAGTCATAATGACGATGCATCATCAAGTGGCAGCGCAAGGATTACTGCCAGCATACCTGTACCTCAACACCCACTAAGTGGAACACTGAAAACAATCCTGGATACAGTTCAATCTTTCCAGCAAACCCTTGAAAGGATAGAGACCGAACAACGTGATCTTAAGAAAGCCTTTGATGATTCCATGAGAGATTCATTCTCCATCAACAGTAGTCCTTTTAAGGTTCAAAATTTTAAAAGCATTGTTATTAATACAATGATGTGTTCCTTTTTCTTACAGGATGATCTGCTGGTAAAAACAGCAAACCTATTCTGTAACACACTTTCAAGACAGCCAGAGAACAAGGATGTCCTAGTAAGTTATTGCCTACTAAATATCGGCATACTGCTTGTTCAATAAAAATCCCAGGAAGTCATCGGAAAAGTTTTGAAGGCTGAAGTACGTATAAAATACAAATTGAAAGCTGCAACTTCATTTTGTAATGCACGTCTTGGAGAGTTGCGAGCTGAGGAAAGGAGAAGGGTGAGTAATGAGGTGTAATAAAACATAGTATTTAATGTGTTCTTGTAATTGAAGATCTTTGCACACAAGCCCTGTGAAGCATATGCAAAGATGAAATCAGATGAGTTTGTCACTAGGTTTCTGCCATTACTGAAGGCAGAGAAAGAGAATATTCCTATGTATCATTACTACGTGTCACTGCTGGTAAGTTGTAAAGTTAGTATAAACATGGCAGGAATTGAAAAACTTATGTACACAGCGAAAGTACTGCAGAGAGGAGCCCTCCAGCAAGAGTAAGACATACAAGGGATTTGCGCAGTGGCTGGGAACAATGTATAACTGTGGCAAACCCACTCTTGCTGAACTACAGCAAGTATTTCAGGAAGAAGGCACCTTGTTTTCAGACCATGCTGAGGAGTTGCTGTACCTAGCCTCTCCCACTTACCCTGAAGGCTGTTCGTAAGGAAAATTTGTTCTTCCATTGTGGCCGAAGTAAGGCTCATCCGCACTACCCCAGCTACTACCAGATTCGATCACTAAGTCCTGATGAATTATTCTGACCTTATTGCCATATTCTGACTCATTGATTGGCTTGCTATGCACCGATTGCCGCGATGAAATATTATACACGCCATCTTGCTAAAACATATCGTGTAAACATTGTGCGTTATTTCGAATAGGTAGAAATAAATTATTAATTCATTGTCAAGACATGAGAAATATGCATCGCCCTCACCTCACACTTGTCTATACCAGAGATAATATCTAATATCTCCGTCTATATACACGCCCTCGCATTTCAAGTAACAATCAAGATTGTCGCTGGTTCAAAGTGACGACTTCAACAATTGCCATGAAAACCTTATGCCGGATTCAATATGCGCGTGAGATGAGACAGCGAAAACAAAAGTAGCGCGTGTGTTCACCTCCAAAGGTAGTACGACGGTTTGCCTTTCGCGCATGCGCTTCTGAGAAGGATTTGTGGTGTCTGGTACATAATGCTACAAACCGTACCTGGACTGGTTATCAGGTTTGTTACATATTGTTAACAGTTTGAGTCAAAATGTAGCTTCATTTTGTAACATATTGGTAAACATTTCTGTACCAGATTGTAGCTTGTTGACATACATGGTACAAGTTGATAAACATAAATGAGACAGAATGTACGCACAGTCATATCTGTACCAGATTGTACGAAGTTGGCTGTGTAACAATCCATCAACCGGCAAAACCGGATCTATAACTGGAGAAACCTGTTTAGTGGTAATGAATGTTCTAGAGATAACCGCAATACATAACACACATGTTGTTGCAACAACCCCAACTTTTAACATTGTAAAATGTATTTAAAACCTGTATTTCTTTACAACGTTTATAAAACCCACAAGTACCCCTCACAAATGGACCTAAATGTCAGGAGTTGGTATGGACCTGCATCCCTGTGGCAGTGGAAACCTTTGGGAATTGGGGCAAAGAGGACACAGGACACCTTGTCAAGACTGGTGTCCCACCTGCCATTAATCTTTCCCTCCCAAAAGCATACCCGCTGGTCAGCAATTCCTTTCAGGGTTGAGAGCTACATAAAATCTGGTCGTGAGCACGAAAGTGCTGTTACCACAGGCAAATAAGTGGCCCTCATTAACAACTGGAATGTTGTTTCAAAGTTTGTCTACTTTACTTTTGTATATATTTATACAAAATGTGTCTTTGTTTTCTTAGCAAATGTTATCTGTTTCTAAATATGCCACCCCTCCACTTGGGCTATGGTGCAGTTGTCCAAGTGATGTAATAGCAGAGCAAAGTTCCAATTGTTGTGACTTGCAATTATATCTGCTTATGGCAACTATTTCATTCAAACTTTTAATTTAATTTTCTTAATATTTAAAAGTTATGTTTTTTCCACAATCTCTCTATAAAAAGCATGACACTACTCACCCTCTGGAGCAAGTATAATGGGGAAGAGTTTGGGGAGGGGGTGTGGGTAGGGAGGGTATCACATTGGCATAGTTGCTAGAGTGATGTATAAATGTACCTGTGTTGCAATCTACATTGTGGTAAGCAATTTTTTTTCTGATGTTAAAGCAAAAATACCCCCTCCGAGCAAATGAAATATGCTGAACCGGACACATAAATGCTTGCTTTCTACTACTTTTTTTTCCTATCATTACTTAAACAATTTTGTGTTTAGTTTATTGTTATGCTAAACCTATTGTGTGCATGATTTGGGTATCTATACACCTCCTGGTGTCTTGTCACCTTATCACAAATCTGCACATCTCTCTGCCTTGGGGTACAAGACCTGCAGCCTTGTTGCCCATGACCGAGGAGGTGCAGTTGTATGGTGAGCACCTATTGGAGTTGCTTCTATTGTATGGATCAACAAATGTGAATCTCCTATTCCTTACACACCCACTGAAGCTCCACAACCATGTACCTCCATAGAGGTCTAAACAGAGCACTGAGATGCAACAAATGGCTTTATTAATGGTTATGAGGTACCTGGTTGAATATGGGACACTAGGCCTATGAATATACTTTGTTATTAAGTTAGTGCACACATTGCTTCAATGTAGTTAGTTACTCAAGATAAAGAGTGCTTTGGTATCATTGACACAACAATTAACATGCGATTGGGTGATAAATTTGTGCTATTTCTAAGAGGACTTACAAGTGGGAAGGTGTAGGGAAGTGTGCACAGAGAGGTGAAGTGTGTATAAGAGGGGGGGGGGGGGGGGGGTGTCGAGTGGTGTGTATGTGTGTGTGTGCATGTGTGTGTGTGTGACAAGAATTCTGATAACGAATTAAGGTAACCATGGCAATTGAAATGTAAGCATAATTATACTGGTATTTGGGGAGAGGGGAAACAGACAAATCATCTGCTTCCTTTACCCTACACATATTCCACACACACACACACACACACACACACACACACACACATTCAACGCACATAAATATATTGACATCGAAAAAGCACACGCATGCTTACATAGTATTTTGGATTGGACAACAACACATTATAAAGTAACAAAAGTACCAAACATGGGTTTTTAACAGCTCTATTTTGTGAGTGGCTCATCCTTCCATGACAAAGTGACATTCTCTTTAGTGACACTAAATGCCAATAGGCACCCAGTCGTTCGTGCCTTTAACTCACCAACCATTGCAGCATCGAAGACATTCTCCAGTGTAGCTTTGTACTACGTAAGGCGAATCTCGATCTCGTCCACAACATGAAGCAAGAACGCTAATTGGTGCGCACCGCCTGTATGGATGACCTACGGTCGGGTGTATGTTTTCTTTTACGAAGAGGTAGTAATACGGCTAGTTCATTTCTAAAAGAGAGAGATAAGCAGCCGCAGGTACTAATTGTATCATGATTTCACAAGGATAGCTTTACATGTAGATCTTTATTGGGCTACATGGCCAATATTCGCTGAACTAAAAATGAGGGACGAATGTGGGGTGTGGCTCAGTGGCACGTGATAATGTGCAAGTTGAAGGGATGGAGCTAATACAGTGCTTCAATGGTTACGTCACTAAGGGACCTGCGTATGCAATGAAGTGTAACTAGTGCGCATGCGTAACCGAGTGAAATAGCTGTGGCACTTTTCAGTTTAAAAAAATGTGGAAAAAAAATGATTATTTTGTTTTTGGCTTCGAAACGGGTGTCTAAATATGGTTTCACTTTTTAAGTTGTTAATTTGTTGTGTTTATTAAGCATCGTTAAAAAATGATGCAAACACATTTGTCTACCTCAAGTTGTTAGTTTATTTTCATACTCCTATCAAAAGTTATTCCCGTTCAAAAGCATTGCGTTCTTTCGTGGACACCTTCAATCATCACTAAGACAGCACCTTGTTCCAGTGTCTTGAAAGTCAGCATTTCAGTATGTTTCCTGTACAAAGTGAACGACGTAATGGTCTTAGAATCGAACAAACCATCACTGTGTATTGCACATGCAGGATGCCAAAGGTCAACGGAATATCAATGATACGTTGCAATAACTGCAAAGAGTGGTTCCATGGAGTGTGCATTGCAACAATACCAGAGGAAATAAAAGGAAATAAAAAATTCTGTCCAACTTGCTGTGCTGCATAGAATTCTCCTTAACCAGTTCAATTGTTTGTTGCTATACATGTATGTACCGGGTTTTCAGTATGTGCATTGATCATTCATAATCTCAGTGGTATTCAATGTATATACAGAGTATGAAAACTATTGCCACGTTGTGGATTAGATTATAATAATATAATTTATTATTTAAGTACTTCATTTCAATTTAACATATTAAATAAGGTGGACCGTCTATGGCAAGGGGGGGATGTAGCACTATGGATGGTCCTATAGGGGGAACGTTTGCAGTGCTCTAGATGGTCCGGGGGGACCATCGGTAGTGCCGCAGATGGTCCGGGGGGACGAATTATTGGGGGGAACCAACGATAGCATGACAGGGCTTGTAAGAGAATGGGATGTCGCCAGAGCCTATATCCTAGCTCTGCAGACCTATATCACGTTTCTCTGCTACTGCATGCTGATCGCTTTGAATTGAGCGTCACGTACATTTCACTGCGACCTGACTTCACAGTAAGTAATGTTCAGCTACGTCAGAAGAGAGTATATAATACCGAGGAGACGTTACATAAATAGTTGCACGAGTACACGATGCGAAAATACGCGTGCTTGAATCCATCGGAATCATGTGAGCTTCAACATCCTGTGGTACTTGGTATGGCGCAGTTTTTGTGAGCAGTTTGCACGGCCTTCGTTTTTACGTTGTATAAACGCGCAGCTAAAGTACTTCTTATACTATAGATCTCGATCGCGCGTGTCAAACGCCTAAGCATACAACGGTGTGCCGTGAGCACATACATGGTGCTGAAAGTTGTCCAATTGCATGTGTGTAGGCCTAGATCATCGTTCCACGTACGAGTCTCCCCCACAATCATCTTTGAGAAGGATGTACACAAGCTGTCCTGGGGGTATGTTGAGGGTGTCCTAATGACCTCCTATGTTAAGTACGTCCTGATGACCACCTTGTAATATATGTGTCTCAGAACTCGGATGTTTTGGCATTGCAACTCAATACACGCTAACAGACACGTGACATCACGTGTCCACATTATATCACACACCTATGTTGAGGATGTCAAGATATCCACCTATGTTTAAGGATGTTCTGATGACCTCCTACATGTGAGGATATCTACTTTGTGAGGATGGGATTCCTATTCTGTGTATGTGGTAGTGTCCTCTGTGAAGGTGTGGTGATGACCTACCAGTTTGATACAATACACTTCTGGCAGTTACAATCACACTTTCAAGAATTAAAATGCATGCAACACATACTAAATGTGTCATAGGGAAGTGTAGATTAGATGTACAGGGTATAAGCTAACTCATATGTTGCCTCCTTATCAATATCCTCCCCTTTCTGTCCCACTTGTCCATAAGCATCACACTGCTGCATGGCCATCTTGACATCATCTGACTCATGTCCTCCATGACCTACTTCTCCATTTGCTTCCTACTTGTTCATAACCATTGTGCTGGAAGAGCAGAGGGTTAAAACCTGTTAGCTGGATACAAACAAGAAGTTATTACCTCTTGTCAGCTGGTTTGGAATGTCTGTAAGAAATATTGGTCAGTGTGTGTTATGGACATGAATGCATACCAACAGTACCTTCTTGTTACTATTATTATTGCCATGGCAACAATTATTATCAGGGTTGCACCTCCAGCAACTCCTCCCACAGCTCCTCCAATGGCAACAACAGCATCAGTTGAAGGGCTTCCCTCTACATAATGAGGGACTTAATAATAGATATAGAATAAACAATGGATGCCAACACCTCCTAACCTAGTGTGATGGTACTGCCTGATGAAGGGATATCTCCACTGTACAACTGTCCCATGATGGTCACCTGTGCAACCACACTGAACTGGTACACACCATTAGGATTGAGGTTGTTGATGTCTCCAAGGTGGAGGTAGGAGAGAAGGTGTGATTGGTGTACCCACCCGACTGCCTCTTTGAAGTGTTGGGAAGAGAAAGGTAATACACTGTGTACCCTGTAAGGATGCCATCTGGAGGGAGCTGGACAGCCAGCCAGGACACTCGGACAGATGTTGTGTTGATGGCTGAGACCATCACTCCAGTCACATCAGCTGAACAGAGGTGACATAATACAAAGCAAACAGCATTCTCCCAACAATCACTAATATCAATAACTATATTTTGCATGCAAAATGACCCCAAGTCTGTGAGTGGTCAGTCTTTACTAATCGTTATCATAAGTGTGCAAGTCAATAGCACTCCCGGGTATTCACATGTTCCTGTGCTAGAGGTAGTGGATTAGAAAGTACAGATTCTATTTAAGCAGAATTCAATAATATTGATCCAATAAATCAATCAAGCTTTCTGATTTAGTCTGTTGAAGGCAAACATAGGAGTGTCCCCATTTTGTATAGGGCTAGTGATGGTCACTTCATGACAGCTCTGTCTGATTTGTACAAGCAGACAATTCAATGTTACTAAACAATTCCAAGATATACAAAAGTTAATGACTTATTATAGGTTAATGCCACACAAAATATAATCACTGCATTTAACCTAAAGCGTTATAATGGAGAATGCCAAAATGTATAGTGATGCTGCCTTGATAGATTTTCATATACATTGCAATCAGGTGCAGCATGGGTGGGGTGAATGTATTTAGTACAAGTAAATAAATAACCTTCTCTATGAGAAAGTTGGTGGGATATAGGATTATGGTGGTGTAAAAAGCAAGGAAACAAGGTTCTGTAATAGTAAGGGATAATGTCATAGTCCTATATTTAGCCCGTTTGTAGCATATACTATTTCGTGTGCTAAATATAGGACTATGAAATTTTCCCTTACTATTACAGAACCTTGTTTCCTTGCTTTTTACACCACCATTGCCTTCAAATCCTATATCCCACCAACTTTCTCATAGAGAACGTTTTTTATTTACTTGTTTCATTCTTTTTTTTTTCATGCACATTATTCCGATGCGTAATTGATGATGCGTAATTGATCGTAAGTGATCCGTATTGATTCGTTCAGCCATTTATACAAACATAGATATCTAAACTTACGTCGTACAAGTTATCTAATTATGTGTCTTACATAGACCGTATAGTCCATTGTTTACCAAAAAATAACATCGGCAATTTTATATGAAAGCGGCTCTTCCAGCCTATTCTGAAGCTATTGGTGAAATTGTCATTGTTTAAAAGTGTTCCTATCCCGAGTTATGCGTTGCCAAGAAGAAGGAGACCATGTTCCGGGACTGGGTACGAGGGCGGGCAGTACCCTATTGTTCTCTACAACCGCGCGGTTCTGTGACATAAAACAAAGACGAAACTGCTCATTTTTGACTTCTAGTTCGATTGCTATAACAAGCGTAACGATCCGATCGTCGGGAGTCATGTTAGAGACGGGTCACGTGTTTTTAATGAGTTCATAGTCGGGGTCAAATCCTATATGGAAGTTTCTAGCGAAACTTCCGATATGCAATGTAATGTGTATGCAGGCATGTGTACTGCCTTATGCATGTGAACAGTAAATTACTCACGTATATCTGCAGTACTGGTCTGAAATTGTTGTAGTGTCCCTGGTCCTGTGATGGTGTAAGAAGTGACAGAGAAGGTGTAGGTGGTCCTTGGTACCAGCCCTGTTATTACCACTGGGAGTGTGGTTGTGTTGTAGGTGTTGTGACTAGAAAGAGAGCACAGCATAGCCGATCTACATCAGACTACATGTATTACGCTAGTTTGTTGTAGTTTAAAAATGCAATAATTCACCGACTTTATTTTTAAAAACTTCTCGATGGAGGAGCTTTAAAGGGACTCCCCTATCTCCATGGTCAGACGTGCAGGAGGAATGCTTGCCCTGTCTCCTACCCCCCCCCCCCCCCCCCCCCACCACTACCACCCAAAGGCTTAGGTATGTCATGGCATGTTGTATTGCACTAGCATTAAAAAGCTATAGGACGATGTGCATGCAACATGTGTACAGCACGCATGTAAGGGATCTGCACAAAACCATTCACTTCACAGGTAAAGCATGCCAACTGTTGTGTACAGTCCTTTGTGACCTGTCTATTGGTGTCATCCTTAATCTGATGCACAAAAAGCTGATGCAAAAAAAGGACACAATGGCATCCCGCCTGCAACTGTGTATGAATTTAATTGCAGTTGCTAGGGTTGAGCACTGAAAATTACTGCAACCATATCCTTCTCCCATATAGCTACTCCTTGTATGAACCCAAATATCATGCACTAATGGAGTATATATATATAATGCTGGTCTTGAAAAGCTATTCTTAGGGATAGTGAGCTTCTAAGTGAGTAAAGATGCCTTTTGTAAGTCTCATCCATTTCTATATACTCTCTGCCCCCGCGGCCGCTAGATGCAGTGCTGCCCCCCTACTGTCCGCTAACAGCAGTAGCAGCAACGCTGCCCCCACCACCACCAGCAGCAGCAGCAGAGCTGCCCCCACCACCACCAGAAGCAGCAGCAGAGCTGCCCCCACCACCACCAGCAGCAGCAGCAGAGCTGCCCCCACCGCTACCTGCACCAGCCCCACCACCGGCACCAGTATTGGCACCAGTGCCCCCACCACCACTTCGCCTGCTGCCACCACCACCCTCATGGCTCCCATGGCCGGAACCAGGCCGCCGAGATCAGAGGGGGAGAGGAAGAGGACAAGGCAGGAGAACCGTACAGTACATTAAAAACTCATATACTTATAATTTCAATTATTAAATTTTGTAACCTCCCTCCCTTCGAATATTGAATTGTGACCACGTACGTGTATACATGTAAAGACGCGCTACTACGACAGAGGTAAAAACTTATGAAACAAGTATTCTCTAACGAGAAAGTTGTTGGTATATAGGATTGACCTATGGTGGTGTAAAAAGCACAGAAACAAGAGTGACAGAAATTTGACTGGATTATTGAAATAGGCCTATATTTAGCACACTATCGTTATAACAGTACATGCCTGAGTAATGGGCTAAATATAGGCCTATTTCAATAATCCATTCAAATTTCTGTCACTCTTGTTTCTGTGCTTTTTACACCACCATAGGTCAATCCTATATACCGACAACTTTCTCGTTAGAGAATTTTTTGTTTGATAATTATGGTCGTGTGAGCATGTATGTATATATGAACTTGGCATTCGAGAGGCAGCAGAATAAGACAATCAAAACATGTGTATTAATATACAACACAATCTTCTAGCTATGGGCTACACACATAGTAAAGAAGCACAGGTGTGCTATAGGTGAAGGTTATCACTTGTGTTCCACCACTTCATAGCAGTCTTGTCCACCTGCTCTCACCATATGCATCACATGACTTCATTGTGACCACATCACTGAGAGAGATGAGTGGAGTGATTCAGACATAGAGGGTTAGGTTATGTCCTACCAATTGTCAGAAGGACATGTTATGTTCTAGTAGTGCATGAAGATATTACTGCAATTGGAAAATGTCATAGGTATTTGATTATGACAGTTTGACCAAACCTTGTTTTCCTTATATACATTATAACAAATGTGTTGATGATCACCATAGCAACAGCAAGAACCACAAATTCAGCTACAAGTGATCCAGCAAGCACTCGTCCCCAGTATGAAGTGGATACCAGGTTTGAGGAACCTTCAAGGTCACATGTCATTACTTTGTAATATTGTCACGAGAGGTACCTTACCTGGAGTGATGCATGGTGGGTGTGTTGACCAGTGATGTGTCCATCTCTCCACTGTACAACTGTCCCGTGATGGTCACCTGTGCAACTACACTGAACTGGTACACATCATTAGGTTGAGGTTGTTGATGCCGCCCGAGGTGGTGGTAGGAGGGAAGGTGTGACTGGTGTACCCACCCGACTGCCTCTTTGAAGTGTTGGGAAGAGAAAGGTAATACACTGTGTACCCTGTAAGGATGCCATCTGGAGGGAACTGGACAGCCAGCCAGGACACTCGGACAGATGTTGTATACGTATACGCGTAGCGTGTATGAATTCGTCACGTGTGCGATGTTTTGTAATTTTATTCATAAACAAAACCTTAACGAGGCAGATCGGATATGAGTTAGCTTACGGAAAGGTTTACAAGCTAAGTATACGATTACGTGGTAATGGCCAGCGCATGCGCACTAACATAGTGGCAATAGGTACCAGGCCGTCATTTATTTAAAATTGACGGCCTGGGGACGAGGATACTCACGCATAGTACATGAACATCAGTGCACTAATGCTGGCTCACACACCTTTATGCATTTATGCACACACTTGCATTGTTGCGTATATAAACCTGTACACCATCGTTTGTCATATTCTTATGCACAACACTCACGAATACAGCACATGTTGCACACAATAAACCAGTCTGATGATAATGACACTCTCTCACACCACATGCACGTGCACTCTACCATTTAACTGTGTGTGCATTTTTGAGGGCATATATGTACTGAGCTTCTGTACTCTCTTAGTGTAATCCTTGGCATTGTTGCCTGTAGAAGCATTCCTCATAACAATTCCTCTTTGTACAGGCTGAGTTTGCCATATTGGTTCTTCATACATGACATAGAGCCCTCACATGTACATAGGTATGTGGCGACATATAGGATTGGCCCACTGTACATGCATCATGTCCCCAAGGATTGGTTCTCAATGTGTGCATAGTTACTATAGGATTGATCATTTGTACGTACATTTTATCACCAATGTCAGGGTATATTCTTTACTTTATAATTTACCTTCTGACCTAGGAAATTCGCTTCAGCATTCTCTTGGCCTTTTCTGTTTGCTGTGCGTCGAATTGATATAACATGCACATTTTTGTATCAGTGTCTTTAGAGATGGGTCAAATGGTATATCTGCTCATTGGATACTATCAGCATCATCAATCTCATTATCAGTTACAATATCTCCATCAATGGCTGCTGCTTCTCTTTCCTGGATTTCACTATTTATGTCCATGTCAGCACAAAAAGATTCGAAAGACACTTGCAGCTGTGTTCTTTCACTATTCCCTATAACTTCTGAACTATTAATACAGTTAGCAACATGCTGAATAATTTCAAAGGAGGCACACTGCAACTCAGGAACACTGCTAACTATTTCAAACCATGCAGTTGGAATTGCCGCAATTACAACTGCATGGTTTGAAATAGTTAGCAGTGTTCCTGAGTTGCAGTGTGCCTAGCTCCTTTGCAGAAAAAGTTGAAAGGGTTTTTCATTCCAGGCCAGCAGCCGGAATGAAAAACCCTTTCAACTTTTTCTGCAAGTGCACTTACCATTTCAAAGTCGGTATTACCTTCACGACACTCGTCGTCATCATCATCCTCATTATCATCAAAAGCATTATCACTTGTATCACAATGCATGCGTACACCTGTCGAGTTGTTGCACTTCTTCGCAATATTGAATTTTAGCAGCAATATGATAAAACCGCGGTACCTGGAATTATGTGGGATCGTTTCCGCGAAAAGGGACCTAACGCATACTATAGTACGCGCAGTACTGAGAATTGTAACCCTTGCGTTGAAATGTATATTGGCTAATTTTAACAATTCCGAGCCTTACAACTCCATGGCAGATACTCCGATTCTCAGTGCGTAAGAAGCAATGTGTAGATGACATATAAGACTTCTAGAATATTAAAAAAAATAAATAAATGAAATCTTGAAAAAAAAAAGTTAGGTCGGAAACGATCCTATATATGTATCATGTATGCATGACATGTACTTCTAATTTGCAATTGCGCACGTGCACAATGATGACGAAGCCTAAAAAAAGGTGGGTGAATCTAGTAGCCGGGATGTATACTGCAGGTGAGTATCCTGAGGATGAGCTGATGGTGTTCACGTACACGTGCGGTTTCGGCAATGAATCTATACACCTGATAAGCTATGTCGTTCGGGTTTCGGCGAGCTCAGTTGGAAGCAAAGTACAGCTGGATCAAATATGACACGCTTAAAAACGCTGTGTGTTTTGCTCATGCATGTATGTAGTTCGTGCTGTGTATATTTCATCCACGTCACGTATATTAGTCGTGACGTAATGCACATGTGTAGTGGGTGCAACCGAGTCGACCAGCACCTTGTCTACAAATGGAACTACTTTCACTACTTCTGACATCCATTCTCCTCATCAGCGCGCCTTGTCGCATCTACGGTAATGTTTGTGCGTTTACGTGGTGTCACAAACCCGCTACGATGGGTAGCCTACGTAGTCTTATGCTCCAGTGATGTGTGAATATAACCACATACACGCAGGCCAGAACATCACCTGGAATGGACAACTGGTCAGGAACAACAGTCTGGTGACCCTCTCAGTAGTGCCAAACAGAGTTAGCTCATCTGCTCCACCACAGTATCCTCTGGTGTGCCAGGGAAATACAGGTGGACAGTGGTATGACCCAAGTGGAGTCCTGTTTCCCCTAGCAATGCCAGACATGGTAAATGTTACACTCCCTCGTGGAGGTTTGGGTCAACGAAATGTGTCAGGAGGAGTAGAGCTGTATCGTGGAGCTTCTCCTGTCTTCCCACATGGTGTTCAATGTTGTACCAATACCACCATCACACTCTGTGTTGGAATGTACACTGATCCTCCACTAGCAGCATCAGTCAGTCTGACTGGTACCAACTATGCTCTCTCTGTAGCAGCCACTTGTAAGTAGAGAGGAAAGTACAACACATGTGTTATGGAAGTGTTGACTCTCCCACAGATGGTCCTAACATCACAGGAGGTGTCCAGTTTCAGCTGTTGACACCTACAAATGTTGATCCACCAGTGTTCCAGTTGACCTGCACCAGCACTAGTTCTCCTCCTACAGATGTGCTGTGGACCACTAATGGAAGTCCAGTGAGTACTACTTCCTCTCAGATAGTGACAGATCGACCAACATCTACTTACAACAACACCCTGACTGTGACTGGGAAAGCATATGGGATGTACACATGCACTGTCACCACTACCTGCTCACCAGTGTGTGGAGGGTTTACTCTCAATCCAAGGTCCACTACCTCATCCCTCACTGTACAAGGTAAGTAGTGCCTATGAAGGGTGTCTTGTACCTATAGACATGTACCTCTATACAGCTCCTCCTGGCCCACCCACTGGTGTCACTGCTGTGCAGTCTGGTCCCACATCTGTCAGTGTCTCTTGGACTGCACCAACCTCAGGTGGTCCAGTGACCAGATATGATATCTACTATGTGGCTAATGGAGGCCCAAGTACAAGTGGGGGTTCAACCAATTCTATCTCTTATGTCCTAACCAACCTTGAAGTTGGGGTTCAGTACAACATCTCTGTCATAACTGTGGGCACATCTCTGCCTTCTCTAAGTGCTAATGTGATACTGACACTGACACTGAGTGAGTTTCACAGAATTAATTGTTGAAATAAACCCCTTCCTCTCTCTCTCTCTCCAGTCCCATCAACACCCTCTCTCACCATAGCACATGTCACCTCCACATCCATCACTGTCATGTGGTCACAGCCTGGTGGGGAGATAAGTACCATTTACACCCTCTCCTCCACCTACCAGGGACCATGTGCTGGAGCTGGAGGTGGTGGGTGTGTGTCTGTTGGTAATGCTACCCAGTACACCATCACTGGACTGCAGGAGTTCAGTGCCTACACCCTCACCATCACTGCCTCCATTGGTGTAGGGAGCAGTCCTCCAGCTAGTGTGCTAGTCAACACCTCCTCAGCAGGTGAGCTAGATGACCTCGTCACTAGATCAGGGGTGGATCTAGGGGGAGAGGCACCAGGGGCACTTGCCACCTTCCCCTTCTGTTCATCTGCTATTGTTCGCACATATTTCAGTTTATTAACTTGCAATAGGTCGGATAGTTTTTCACTTCACATTTAGAATTGTGAATCAAAGTTGTTACTGCGTCTTTCTCATCTGTCTTCAGTATTTCAATTGGTGACAGAGTAAGTAAAACTGCAATGCAATTACAACTCTGCATTGCTTTACCAAAACAATAATTACCACTTGTACTAAAGATTGTGCCAGATGATACAGAAATGAGTAAGGAAAGTGTCCCGACAGCACATTGCTACAATCCCTTATATGTTGTGCACCTTCCCAAACCTGCACCGCTTATCTTTCAATTGGTTGTATAATTAATGCCAGTGAGAAGCTGAGAGATAATTTTCTAAGATTGGGAAGTTTTTTTCCGCTCCAAATGGGTGAAAGAAACTTTCTTCATTAGCAATGATGAACCTTCATTATAGCTTTATCATCAATGCACACGAAGTTGTAGAAATGTTTATTCAAAAGTGACCATGAAGGCTCTTCACCTCACTGTATGACAAAAATGCATAATGTGACTAAATGTATGCACATATTGTTGTGTTGAGTGATAAGCAGTAATCTCATATCAACAGTTGTGCTTTTTTCATGTAAGAATACTGCTACACTCAAAGCTTCCACGCCTTGCACGCGGGGTTGGGCAGGGGGTGCATATCCCCTTCCTGTGCCTCCCCCCCTCCCCTCCTTTTTACAAATTCTGGATCCGCCACTGACTGAAGATGGCAGACTGCCTTTCCTTCTCTCCCCACAGCTCCTTCTGCTCCTCCTAACAACCTCACTGAAGTAACCAAGACCTCCTCTAGCGTGACCATCAGTTGGGTGGAAGTCCCCTGTCAGGACCAGAACTGTGTGATAGTGGGGTACAGGGTTCTCTATGGAGCTGTGACCAGTGGTGTGGGAGGGACAGTAGCCACCTCTGGGAGGACATTGACTATGAATGGACTATCTCCCTATACCAACTACTCCATTGAGGTGTCAGCAGTCAACAGTGATGGAGCCATGGGACCTTATAGTTCTCCTCTCTTTGTGGTGACTCACCAAAGCAGTATGTCAAGTATTACTGCTTTGTACAAAATACAGATTGTTGTATGACACATGTGACACCATGCACTGGTTCTTCTTGTGTGTCCATCTTCCTGATCCTCTTCCTCACCAGCACCTGGACCTGTGGGTGGACTCCAAGTCGTCAACAAGACCTTCACAACCATCACACTCACATGGCAACCTCCTCCTGTCCTCAATGGGGTGATCATCATGTATCAGGTGACCTACTCCACCAATGGAGTAGTCAACACCTACAACACAACCACACCCCAAGTGATAATAACAGGGCTGGTACCAAGGACCACCTACACCTTCTCTGTCACTGCTTACACCATCACAGGACCAGGGACTCCACAACAAGTACAGACCAGTACTGCAGACATACGTGAGCGGTCTGGGGACTTATAACTATTCACTTCATTGTGGTACTGTACCCTCAGCCCATGTGACTGGTGTGGTTGTGTCAGTGATGAACACAACATCTGTCCGAGTGTCCTGGCTGGCTGTCCAGCTCCCTCCAGATGGCATCCTTACAGGGTACACAGTCTATTATCTTTCTCTTCCCAACACTTCAAAGAGGCAGTCGGGTGGGTACACCAGTCACACCTTCCCTCCTACCTCCACCTCTGGAGACATCAACAACCTCAATCCTAATTATGTGTACCAGTTCAGTGTGGTAGCACAGGTGACCATCATGGGACAGTTGTACAGTGGAGAGATGGACACATCACTGGTCAACACACCCACCATCACTCCAGGTAAGGTCCCTCTCGTGACAATATTACAAACCAATGACATGTGACCTTGAAGGTTCCTCAAACCTGGCATCCACCTGTAACTGTGGAGGAGTCCTTGCAGGATCACTTGTAGCTGAGTTTGTGATTCTAGCTGTTGCTATGGTGACCATCATTTTATTTGTTATAATCTATTTAAGGAAAAAAAGGTGTGATCAAACTACTATTATGTTCATGCTAAAATACATTTTCCAATTACAGTAATGTCTTCACTACTAGAACAAAACATGTTCCTTCTGACAATTGGTAGGACATAACCTAACCCTCTATGTCTGAATCACTCCACTCATCTCTCTCAGTGATGTGATCACAATGAAGTCATGTGATGCATATGGTGAAATAAGAGCAGGTGGACAAGACTGCTATGAAGTGGTGGAACACAAGTGATAACCTTCATCTATAGCACACCTGTGCTTCTTTACTATGTGTGTAGCCCATAGCTAGGGGATTGTGTTGTATATTAATAGACATGCTTTGATTGTGTTGATTGTTAAAAATCTCTTTTAATACCATTGTACATGCATGCCATTGTACTTGCATGCAACTGCATGCATACAACTTGTGACATGTATTTGGTATAGTTTGAACACATGAGGGTGTGAGCACATTTTGTGTGTCCATTATAACTTGGCACATGTTGTTGCAACAACCCCAACTTTTAACATTGTAAAATGTATTTAAAACCTGTATTTCTTTGCAATGTTTTAAAAACCAACAAGTCCCCCTCACAAATGGACCTAAATGTCAGGAGTTGGTGTGGACCTGCATCCCTATGGCAGTGAAATCCTTTGGGAATTGGGGCAAAGAGGACACAGGACACCTTCTCAAGACTGGCGTCCCTCCTGCCATTAACCTTTCCCTCCCCAAAGCATCAGTCAAACTACCCGGTGGTCAGCAATTCCTTTCAGGTTTGAAGATAAAGGAGAGCTACATAAAATCTGGTCATGAGCACGAAAGTGCTGATACCACAGGCTAATAAGTGGCCCTCTTTAACAACTGGAATGTTTCGAAGTTTGTCTACTTTTTGTTTGTGTATTTCAATAAAATGTGTCTTTGTTTTCTTAGCAAATGTTATCTGTTTTTAAATATGGCACCCCTCCATATGGGCTATGGTGCATTTGTCCAAGTGATGTAATAGCAGAGCAAAGTTCCAATTGTTGTGATTTGCAACTCTATCGCTTTTGACAACTATTTCATTCAAACTTTTCATATTTTCTTAATATCTAAAAGATACATCTTTTTCACAACTCTCCATAAAAAGCATGACACTACTCACCCCTATCACATTGGCATAGTTTCTAGAGTGATGTGTGAATATACCTGTGTTGCAATCTACATTGTGGTGAGCAATTCTTTTTTCTGATATAAAAGCCAAAATATCCCATCTGGGCAAATGAAGTATGGGAACACAAAAAGGCTTGTCTTCTACTCTTCTTTTTGTTTCCTACCATTACTTTAAAACTTTTGTATTTAGTTTTATTGTTATGCTAAACCTATTGTGTGTATGATTGGGCATCTATACACCTCCTGGTATCTTGTTTTGTGCAACACCTTATCACAAATCTCCCTGCACATCTCTCTGCCAGGTTCCTGCCGTGGGGTACAAGACCTGCATCCTTGTTGCCCATGACTGGGGAGGTGCTGTGGCATGATGAGCACTTATTAGAGGTGCTCCTTTTGTATGCATCAACAGGTGTACTGTACGAATCTCCTCCCCCTTACACACCCACTGAAGCTCCACAACCATGTACCCCCATAGAGGTCTAAGCAGAGCACTTAGATGCAACAAATGGCTTTAGTAAAGGTTATGAGGTACCTGGTTGAATATGGGACACCAGGCCTATGAATATATTTTGTTAGTGCACATATTGCTTAAAAGTAGTTAGTCAAGATAAAGAGTGCATTGGGATCCTTGACGCAACAATTAAAACATATATGTTTGTGCTATTTCTAAGAGGGACTTACAAGTGGGAAGGTCTAGGGAGGTGTGCACAGAGAGATGAAGTGTGGATAGAGGTATGTGTGTGTGTGTGCGTGTGTGTGTGTGTGTGTGTGTGTGTGTGTTATGTTATGAAGCAACTGTCTGTGCTATGTTATGGAGCAACTGTCTGTGCTATGTTATGGAGCAACTGTCTGTGCTATGTTATGGAGCAACTGCTGTGCTATGTTATAGAGCAACCGTCTGTGCTATGTTATGAAGCAACTGTCTGTGCTATGTTATGAAGCAACTGTCTGTGCTATGTTATGAAGCAACTGTCTGTGCTATGTTATGGAGCAACCGTCTGTGCTATGTTATGGAGCAACTGTCTGTGCTATGTTATGGAGCAACTGTCTGTGCTATGTTATGGAGCAACTGTCTGCTATGTTATGGAGCAACTGTCTGTGCTATGTTATGGAGCAACTGCTGTGCTATGTTATAGAGCAACCGTCTGTGCTATGTTATGAAGCAACTGTCTGTGCTATGTTATGAAGCAACTGTCTGTGCTATGTTATGAAGCAACTGTCTGTGCTATGTTATGGAGCAACCGTCTGTGCTATGTTATGGAGCAACTGTCTGTGCTATGTTATGGAGCAACTATCTGTGCTATGTTATGGAGCAACTGTCTGCTATGTTATGGAGCAACTGTCTGTGCTATGTTATGGAGCAACTGTCTGTGTCTGTGCTATGTTATGGAGCAACTCTCTGTGTTATGTTATGGAGCAACTGTCTGTGCTATGTTATGGAGCAGCTGTCTGTGCATGTTATGGAGCAACTGTCTGTGCTATGTTATGGAGCAACTGTCTGTGCTATGTTATGGAGCTTGCTAGTATCGATCATCGATGATCATAGGTGGTTCTTTGATGCCTTTAATGGAATGCATCCAGAGGTGACACCAGTGGAGGGGGTAGATGTGGACATATAATTTGATGTGTTGGTTGTGGGAATGGTAGTGGTGGTAGTCGATTCTTGTTGAACAGGAACAGTTGATGGATGATTGAGAATTTCATACACATGCATAGTGGGGTTGGAAGAGGTTGAAGAGGCTGCTTCTGTTAATGCTGCAGTAGTAGATGAATCACTATTGATATTTGATGTGTTCAGATTGGTGGTTGCTGTAGTTTGAAGGGTGGGCGTAAAGATTTGCTGATATGGATTTAGGAAAGCTGCTTGGCAATTGTACTGGGACACTATTGTTGATGACCTCTGACCTACATCTATGTTTTATTGTTGTGAGCTGTTTTGATTGGTTTCTCCTGTATATTTGTGTATGTGCATTAAGTAGATGTGTGTGGTGCATGTATCATAGTGTGCGCGCGCGTGTGTGCGTGTGTGTGTGTGTGTGTGTGTGTGTGTGTGTGTGTGTGTGTGTGTGTGTGTGTGTTGTGGTTGGTTCACCTCAGTGTATAATCTGCTGGTGGGTAGGAACAGCCTATGTTTTGATATGAAAGCCTTTGGACTTTTGTGGCTGCTGTTTTATAGAATATGTAGGACTTGTACAACTTTTTTCCCAGTTGCCATCATGACCTGGATGCTCCAAATGCAACTGGGTAGCACACCATACACACATACATACACACACACACACACACACACACACACACACACACACACACACACACACACACACACACACACACACACACACACACACACACACACCAGAATACAGGAGAAACCAATCAAAACAGCTCACAACAATATAAAGTAGATGTAGGTCAGAGGTCATCAACAATAGTATTGGTGAGAACACATCTCCACCATGCAGCATGGTGGCCAAGGTTAAAAAGTGCTACCAGGGTGCATTTGGAGCATCCAGGTCATGATGGCAACTGGAAAAAATGGTCTAAATATTCTATAAAACAACAGCCACAAAAGTGCAAAGGCTTTCATATCAAAACATAGATAATGCCTGTTACCCACCACCACAAGATTATACACTGTGAGGGGAACCAACCACAACAAACACTTGAGAATTTGTCTGTGCTTGGTACGATATCCGTATATAAATTGGCTGCGCGTTATTAAGGATTGCGATATGAAGAGTGCGCATATGGTATAGTCTCTACTACGACAATACACCAGTTAAATGGGAGAGATCAACAGGTATTTGATGGTAAAATGAACAAGATACAGCTCTCTCAAAAAGCGCCATTTAATGAGGCCATGGCGCATCTAGCCGCAATGGTGGTTTACGGTATTGTCTAATTATGGACCCTTTTGTCCAGCCGCACGGGACTGTGCTTAGTCGCTGTTTTTTATAACTATAACTACAAGTTATAAATTTGTATTACATGTTGGACGACGCCCAGCGCGGATTACATCAGCTGTAAGCGCCATTTTTTTCATCGTGAATCAATTATGGGCGACAGAGACCTTGTTCACTTTTAAATTGTTAGGAAGGGACATAGGTCCGTGGTCCGTGTACCTTTAGGGTCCGTGTACCTTTAGAGCACTCCACGTCCCAATCAGTCAAAATCATTGGAATATGATTTTATATCACGAAATTGATGCAAACTTCTAATTACTGCACCGCAAGTTTAGTCGTTTGGAATATACGTCACCGCGCATATAAATATCTAAACTTCTAAACTTCAAATGGCCGAATGCTCAAACTTGTTTGAAATTTTACTACCTTGTACGATTCGGACTAAATTCTATCCCCTCATTCCCAGTTGCCTTATTTATAATTTTACTTGGTTTTCGCTTAAAAATCTAAACTTTTAAACTCCCGATACTCAACGGTTCAAATATTTCGAAATTTAGGTTTTTAGTTGTAACTCGCTTATATATCCATCGTCCAAGCCTCGGTTAGTGACTTTGAAAATTTTCATGACTTTTGGTGCAAAAATCAAACTTGGTCAGGTTCAATCCCGAAGATGTTATATCTGTTTATGTATTTGGTTTATCTATATCCTCGTCTGTCCGGTTCCAGGAACCCACGCCGCTGAAGTTAATTGGGCTGAGAAATAAAAAAGAAGTACGCAAGCCTGAGCTAAACGGTTACGTGCCGGGTATACGCGGGCTTCAAAGTTAGTGCCAGTGGCATCGTAGCATTTTGTTGGTGAAGGCACACACTGATGGCTGCTATGCACATATGCATCCCTGTCACAGTTGTCTAAATAATCTATGGTTTTTCCAGCAAACATGACAAGGAATGTGTGGGTGTGTGTATCTGTGTGTACATGTACACGTACAGGTTTGCATTTGCAAATGCAGCCAGCATTACGGTGTGTAATGGTATTGTGTGTGTGCGTGCGTATGTGTGTGTGTGTGTGTGTGTGTGTGTGTGTGTGTGTGGTGTGTGTGTGTGTGTGTGTGTGTGTGTGGTGTGTGTGTGTGTGTGTGTGTGTGTGTGTGTGTGTGTGTGTGTGTGTGTGTGTGTGTGTGTGTGTGTGTGGACTATGTGTGTGCAAGGGGTTCGTGTATTAATTTGTGGGTGTAATTTGATTGGCTTACCTTTGGACTGTGGCCACACCCTCTTACGTATTATGCTATCAGCTTGCCTTTTAAGAAATTCTTCCTTTTACCATCAGTGCCTCCCTCTCTGGCCCCTCCTCCTCATGAATGAGGACATCAATAGAAGTTAGCTGCAGTGTTCCATGATGACCACACCCACCGAGCCCTCAATAATACTGTGGTTTGAGGAAATCTAATCTGGCCAACTCGACATACGCGCCAATGCTCTGTAAGGCAATTCCATTGGCTTACAGACTAAAATTCAAGCAAATGGATGCTTAATGCCGCTCATCGAGGATGGATGGGTTGTTGGTATCTGATGGATAAACAACCTTGCTTGTATAGTACCTGCATTAGACCTTTAGCAGTAGTCAACTAGCTGCCACACCCCCTGCAATTGTTGCATGTGAAAATCCATTCCATTTGATGTATACTATATCTACCCTCCAAGGATTGTTCCAGTTGTAGCAATTACCACTTGTCTTCGACATGCTTTTGGGCTTAGACTACTAACCTAGATCTCATCACTTCTCGTTCCCGCGACCACAAATACCCCTAATTTCCTACACAGCCATGCCAGAGATTATAGTAGGGGATTGGAAGCTGATCATGCACGTTCGCTATACCTATGCACAGAACATC
The DNA here is from genome assembly GCA_013339895.1 of Ephydatia muelleri. Classification (NCBI taxonomy): domain Eukaryota; kingdom Metazoa; phylum Porifera; class Demospongiae; order Spongillida; family Spongillidae; genus Ephydatia; species Ephydatia muelleri. The sequence goes on along the minus strand of JABACO010000011.1, from coordinate 7,368,861 downwards.
CGAGGTAGTGTTAATATTAATCACACCTATGAATTTATGGATTTTGGTGAAGGACCATTGGATTTGGAGTTGTCTCTCTTACAAAGTAAGCCAAAAAGTTTACTGTAACTTGATCAACAAATAAATGTAGCCCTATGAATATGATTTGACAATGCAGTCTTTTTATGCTAGCCAAATTCATATCTGATATATATTTTTGCTTCAAACTAGTGAAAGGATGGATATTTTTTTCCCTGGATAACTGCTTGTTACCTGTTAAAGCTTTAGTTTTAAAGCTTTCTTTTTGTGCTTTAAATTTGTAGCATTGTGCATTGATGAAGGTTTTAACTTTTAAGAGTGATCCTTGCCGATGTTTTGCTGCAAGATCCTGAAACATGATTTGGTACACAGGGCACAGCTTGAAGTTGTGTTGTGTGGTTACTATAATGCAGCTTGAAAATGACACCAATATTTTAGTACGGTCAAAACCCATGCATATGCCAATATACATTTTGGGTCACGTTTATGGTTTGAAATTAATTTTGTTTTCAGGCATGGGTGGGTCAAACTTTAGGCTAGGAAGAATTCCACAGTACACAGACCAGCTAAAGTGAAAGCCTATGACTGTTACAGTGTGCTTGAAAAGCTTTCTGCTACACTTGTGGTGTTCAGGGCAGATAGTGCACATGAGATGACAGTGTGTACCATTGCTCCATCTATACATTCATATGTCACTGTTACTTGTAACCTTGGACACAAGCAGCTACTTCCACTTCAAATCCAAGATCGAGGTTCGGAGGGAGACCACTGGCCCCTCCCACTGGGATGTTCATGTTTTCTTCACAGGTGGGACACTTGAACACTTGTTGGGAACCACTTTTCTCTATCGCAGAATGTATACATTACTGACAGAAGGAGTGCAGTCATACATGTAGTAGAGTTCTTGAATGACTGCTGTAACAACGTGGTATACCTATCCTGCCCAGCTCCTCTCCCCACTCATTTACCTGCTATGGGATTCATTTGTCTCCAAGGCTAAGCACATGGAATTTCTGCTGAACTTTATAATATCGTACTCAGACACCATTACATCTCACATGGGTTTGGGCACAAAACATGATAGTTATAATTACTAGTACAGCACAAAGCAGTGCATAAAAAAAAGCTGCTATTAGCTCCATAACTGGTGGGGGGAGGGGAGGGGGGGGGGGGATTTGTGTATGGTGTCAATACATGGTTCCTTGCGTCCAAATACCCAAGGCAGAACACTGGGACCCATAGAGTTTGTGTACATCATTTGCAATTATGCATAGTTGTATGTGTCACACTTGATTCTCTTTTTTTTCTTGTTGTTATCAAAAACAGACCTGAATAGCAGGGTATGTGTGTATGTTCAGAGTCATCATTAAAGATCAATGAGCATAGCATTATGTGAGCAGGTGTACTGTACAGTTGGAGTGTGGAGTGAAAGGGGAAACACACAACACAGAGCTATAGATAATCTATTCACTGGGTTGGATCTGTAGTGTGATCTTTTGCTGGTTATCCAAACATTAATTCAGTTCATTTTCGGCAATTTTCAGCCTCTGTTCCAGAATGGTCTATGTCATGGGTACAATCACGAGATGATGAAATGGAAAATAATCTCACACCTATTAAACCTTTGGTCTTACTAAACATACAATGAGGCATCATCAACCAAACAACAAATAACAAGTTCAGTTATTGTTCTTTTGATATTTACATGGCGATCTGATGTCGATATAATATCTTCCTAGGTTGTGTAGTATGACATCTTTCTTTCTCTGTCATTTAGAATTGCACTTGTGGAGAGGATGTGGGTTGAATTTCAACATGCAACCATCCAACGAAAGCAGGTCTGATGGATATGGATAAAGAAGGAAGCTTGGACAATGCTGTACACTGTTTTATCCTGGTTTGAAATAAATGTTGGAGCAATGATGACAGCATAATAGTTCTTGAAATCAGCGCCACGTCTCACATCTGATGTGGGAATTCCTGCATGAGTAGCTGTACATGTTTCTGCCTCCATTTGTTGACTAGCAAGAAAGCTTTTAAGAACAGGTGGACATCGTAACATAAATGTCACAATTTGCATTTCCTATTTGAAACTTGCTGCCAAAACTTTAACAGCATTCAACTCTGGTCCCATTCATTATGTATGTCTCACTTCTGTAAGTTTATAGAAAAAAGCTTTGCATAAGTGCAATATACAACAGATGCCATCACTTGACTGATTTTGGTGTATGTATTTCAGATTTAATGCATATGGAAAGTTGCACGAGATTCAAGTTTGACCCTTGTGGATAGATTTATATACATGGGACAGTTTCTGCGAAAATTGCCCCACGGATATATTATAAAATGGGACAGTTTCCGCGAAAATTGCCCCACGGTTAAAATGTTATAAAAATGCATCGCGTTTGAATCACTATAACTTCCCAACGGATAACGCTATCGACTTTCTATTTTCAACACTTCATACTACACCATTTCACTACGAAGTGTTGAAAATAGGAAGTCGATAGCGTTATCCGTTGGGAAGCTATAGCGATTCAAACGCGATGCATTTTTATAACATTTTAACCGTGGGGCAATTTTCGCGGAAACTATCCCAAATGTTATAAACATGCATCACGTTTGAATTGCTATAACTTCCCAACGGTTATTGCTATCGACCCCCTGTTTTCAACACTTTCACTACAGGGTAACGTATTTTATAATAATGAATAGCAAAATTCATCATTCCATGAGGAAAAACAGAAGCCTCTTGAACTTGTTTGCTAACCATGGCATATCCTTATGACTTGGTGTCAGGGGACAGTCCTATAAGGACACAATGTATGCATAAAGGACTAGTCCTATGACACTACCATGCACACGTTGCTACATGTACCTACATGTATGTGCAGTGTAGACATGTCTCGTGGTCTCATTAGCTGTTCAATGGATAGATCAAAAATGAATGTGCAGAGAAGGCATTCAGTGATAGAAAATGTGTGTACCATCATTATTAGAGAGCACTACTGTTTTTTTTTCCCACATGTGTGTGCTTCGTGTGTCATGTGTCTGTGCACATGTGCGAGGCTGTTTGTGCGTCTGTATATCTGTGTGTGTGTCTGTGTGCATGTGTGTATCTGTGTGTCTGTGTGCATGTGTGTATCTGTGTGTCTGTGTGCATATGTGTATCTGTGTGTCTGTGTGCATGTGTGTATCTGTGTGTACACGTGTGTCTGTGTGTATCTGTGAGTGTGTCTGTGTGCATGTGTGTATCTGTATGTGTGTCTGTGTGTATTGTGTGTGTATCTGTGAGTGTCTGTTGTGTCTGTGCATGTGTGTCTATATGTATTTTGTGTGTGTGAGTCTGTGTGCAAGTCTGCGTGTCTGTGTGTTTCTGTGTGTGTGTATGTCGTGTGTCTGTGGGTATGTCTGTATTTTGTGTGTGTGTGTGTGTGTGTGTATGAATTTAATTGCATTTGCTAGGGTTGAGCACTGAAAATTACTGCAACCATATCCTTCTCCCATATAGCTACTGTTGTATGAATCCAAATCTCATGCAACGGAACTTCCAGCACAATGGCACCTTTGGGGGGTCATGAGTTCTGCGACCGAATAGATAAAATTGGACCAATAGAATTTTAGCACACCACCACCCGCATGGCTCCCATGGCCAGAACCAGGCCGCCGCGGCCATAGAAATGGCTGGGGGAGACGAAGAGGACAAGTAATACCGTACAGAACATGAAGAACTCATATACATATAATTTCTATTATTAAATGTTTTAACCTCCCTCCCTCTCTTCGAAGATTTGTGACCACTTATAAAGACGCCAGAGGAAAAAACTTATGAAACAATTGAATAAAAACATTCTCTAACGAGAAAGTTGTTGGTATATAGGATTGACCAATGGTGGTGTAAAAAGCACGGAAGCAAGAGTGACAGAAATTTGACTGGAAAATTGAAATAGGCCTATATTTAGCACACTAACGTTATAACAGTACATGCCTGAGTAATGGGCTAAATATAGGCCTATTTCAATTTTCCAGTCAAATTTCTGTCACTCTTGTTTCCGTGCTTTATACACGACCATTAGTCAATCCTATATACCAACAACTTTCTCGATAGAGAATGTTTTGATTTACTTGTATATTTCATGTGTGTGTCTGTGTGTGCTTGTGTGTCCATGTGTGTGTGTGTGTCTGTGTGTATGTCTGTGTGCATGTCTGTCATGTGTGTCTATCTGTCACGTGTGTATGTTCTTGTGTGTGTCTGTGTGTTTTGTGTGACTGTCTCGTGTGTGTGTCTGTGTATTTTGTGTGTGCCTGTGTATGCATGTGTGTCTGTGCATGATTGTGTGTGTATGTGTGTGTGCCTGTGTGTGCTTGTGTGTATTTCATGCATGTGTGTGTGCTAGTGTGTATTCCATGTGTGTGTGCGTGTGTGTGTGTGCATGTGTGTGTTTGTCATATGTGTGTCGTGTGTTTTGTTGTCCATGTGTATGTGTGTATCTGTATGCGTGTGTTTGTATGCATCTGTGTGTATGTCATGTGTGTGTCTGTGTGTGTATGTCATGTGTGCGTGTGTGCCTGTGTGTGTGCATGTGTGTGTTAATGCAAGCTTGGTACACAAATTGAAATGCAATCTGTTGAATTGAATAGAATGCATGTGCATGTGACGATGTTTGTGAGTGAGATTGTTTGTACCATCATCAGACAGGTCAAATAGGAAATGCGAATTGTGACATTTATGTTACAATGTCCACCTGTTCTTAAAAGCTTTCTTGCTAGTCAACAAATGGAGGCAGAAACATGTACAGCTACTCATGCAGGAATTCCCACATCAGATGTGAGACGTGGTGCTGATTCCGAGAACTATTATGCTGTCATCATTGCTCCAACATTTATTTCAAACCAGGATAAAACAGTGTACAGCATTGTCCAAGCTTCCTTCTTTATCCATATCCATCAGAACTGCTTTCGTTGGATAGTTGCATGTTGAAATTCAACCCACATCCTCTCCACAAGTGCAATTCTAAATGACAGAGAAAGAAAGATGTCATACTACACAACCTAGGAAGATATTATGTCGACATCAGATCACCATGTAAATATCAAAAGAACAATAACTGAACTTTTTATTTGTTGTTTGGTTAATGTGCCTCATTGTATGTTTAGTAAGACCAAAGGTTTAATAGGTGTGAGATTATTTTCCATTTCATCATCTTGTGATTGTACCCATGACATAGACCATTCTGGAACAGAGGCTGAAAATGGCTGAAAACAAACTGAATTAATGTTTGGATAACAAGCAAAAGATCACACTACAGATCCAACCCAGTGAATAGATTATCTATAGCTCTGTGTTGTGTGTTTCCCCTTCCACTCCACACTCTCCTCCCTCCCAACTGTACAGTACACCTGCTCACATAATGCTATGCTCATTGATCTTTAATGACGACTCTGAACATACACACATACCCTGCTATTCAGGTCTGTTTTTGATAACAAGAAAAAAGATAATCAAGTGTGACACATACAACTATGCATAATTGCAAATGATGTACACCATGTCTGGGGGTCCCAGTGTTCTGCCTTGGGTATTTGGACGCAAGGTGCCATGTATTGACACCATACACACATCCCCCCCCCCCCCCCACCAGTTATGGAGCTAATAGCAGTTTTTTTTAATGCACTGCTTTGTGCTGTACCAGTAATTATAACTATCATGTTTTGTGCCCAGACCCATGTGAGATGTAATGGTGTCTGAGCACTATATTTTATAGTTCAGCAGAAATTCCATGTGCTTAGCCATGGAGACAAATGAATCCCATAGCAGGTAAATGAGTGGGGAGAGGGGCTGGGCAAGATAGGTATACCACGTTGTTACAGCAGTCATCCAAGAACTCTACTACATGTATGACTGCACTCCTTCTGTCAGTAATGCATACATTCCGCGATAGAGAAAAATGGTTCCCAACAAGTGTTCAAGTGTCCCACCTGTGAAGAAAACATGAACATCCCAGTGGGAGGGGCCAGTGGTCTCCCTCAGAACCTCGATCTTGGATTTGAAGTGGAAGTAGATGCTTGTGTCCAAGGTTACAAGTAACAGTGACATATGATGGACGCAATGGTACACACTGTCATCTCATGTGCACTATCTGCCCTGAACACCACAAGTGCAGCAGAAAGCTTTTCAAGCACACTGTAACAGTCATAGGCTTTCACTTTAGCTGGTCTGTGTACAGTGGAATACTTCCTAGCCCCACATTTTGATCCACCCATGCCTGAAAACAAAATTAATTTCAAACCATAAACGTGACCCAAAATGTACATTGGCATATGCATGGGTTTTGACCGTACTAAAATATTGGTGTCATTTTCAAGCTGCATTATAGTAACCACACAGCACAACTTCAAGCTGTGTCCTGTGTACCAAATCATGTTTTCAGGATCTTGCAGCAAAACATCGGCAAGGATCACTCTTTTAAAAAGTTAAAACCATCATTAATGCGCGATACTACAAATTTAAAGCACAAAAAAGAAACTAAAGCTTTAACGGGTAATGAGCAGTTATCCAGGGAAAAAAAAATCCATCCTTTCACTAGTTTGAAGCAAAAAAATATAAAGTAAACTTTTTGGCTTACTTTGTAAGAGAGACAACTCCAAATCCAATGGTCCTTCACCCAAATCCATAAATTCAGAGGTGTGATTAATATTAACACTACCTCGGATGTTCTGTGCATAGGTATAGCGAACGTGTATGATCAGCTTCCAATCCCCTACTATAATCTCTGCGTAGGATATTAGGTTTGATGTTTAGGTATTTGTGGTCGTGGGAACGAGAGGTGATGAGATTATAGACAAACTAGGTTTAGTCTAAGCCCAAAAGCATGTCAAAGACAAGTGGTAATGGCTACAACTGGAACAATCCTTGGAGGGTAGATATAGTATACATCATTTTCTCATGCAACGATTGCAGGGGGTGTGGCAGCTAGTTGACTACTGCTAAAGGTCTAATGCAGGTACTATGCAAGCAAGGTTGTTTATCCATCAGATACCAACAACCCATCCATCCTGGATGAGCTGCATTAAGCATCCATTTGCTTGAATTTTAGTCTGTAAGCCAATGAAATTGCCTTACAGAACATTGGCACGTATGTCGAGTGCTATACCATGGCCAGATTAGATTACCTCAAACCACAGTATTATTGAGGGCTCGGTCATCATGGAACACTGCAGCTAACTTCTATTGATGTCCTCATTCATGAGGAGGAGGGGCCAGAGAGGGAGGCACTAATGGTAAAAGGAAGAATTTCTTAAAAGCAAGCTGATAGCATAATATGTAAGAGGGTGTGGCCACAGTCCAAAGGTAAGCCAATCAAATACACCCACAAATTAATACATGAACCTCTTGCACACACATAGTCCACACACACACACACACACACACACACACACACACACACACACACACACACACACACACACACACACACACACACACACATACACACATACGCACGCACACACACAATACCATTACATACCGTAATGCTGGCTGCATTTGCAAATGCAAACCTGTACGTGTACATGTACACACAGATACACCCACCCACACATTCCTTGTCATGTTTGCTGGAAAAACCATAGATTATTTAGACAACTGTGACAGGGATGCATATGTGCATAGCAGCCATCAGTGTGTGTCTTCACCAACAAAATGATACGATGCCACTGGTACTAACTTTGAAGCCCATGTAACCGTTTAGCTCAGGCTTGCGTACTTCTTTTTTATTTCTCAGCCCAATTAACTTCAGCGGCGTGGGTTCCTGGAACCGGACAGACGAGGATATAGATAAACCAAATACATAAACAGATATGACATCTTCGGGAGATTGAACTCGACCAAGTTTGATTTTTGCACCAAAAGTCATAAAAATTTTCAAAGTCACTAACCGAGGCTTGGACGATGGATATATAAGCGAGTTACAACTAACCGTTGAGTATCGGGAGTTTAAAAGTTTTGATTTTTAAAGCGAAAACCAAGTAACATTATAAATAAGGCAACTGGGAATGAGGGGATAGAATTTAGTCCGAATCGTACAAGGTAGTAAAATTCCAAACAAGTTTGAGCATTCGGCCATTTGAAGTTTAGAAGTTTAGATTTTTATATGCGCGGTGACGTATATTCCAAAAGACTAAACTTGCGGTCCAGTAATTAGAGGTTTATATCAATTTCGTGATATGAAATCATATTCCAATGATTTAGACTGATTGGGACGTGGAGTGCTCTAAAGGTACACGGACCCCCGTGTACCTTTAGAGCACTCCACGTCCCTATCTGTCAAAATCATTGGAATATGATTTCATACCACGAAATTGATGCAAACCTCTAATTACTGGACCGCAACTTTAGTCATTTGGAAAATACGCCACCGCGCATATAAATATCTAAACTTCTCAACTTCAAATGGCCGAATGCTCAAACTTGTTTGGAATTTTACTACCTTGTACGATTCGGACTAAATTCTATCCCCTCATTCCCAGTTGCCTTTTTAAATAATTTTACTTGGTTTTCGCTTTAAAAATCTGAACTTTTAAACTCCCGATACTCAACGGTTCAAATATTTAGAAATTTAGGTTTTTAGTCGTAACTCGCTTATATATCCATCGTCCAAGCCTCGGCTAGTGACTTTGAAAATTTTCATGACTTTTGGTGCAAAAATCAAATTCGGTCGAGTTGAATCCCGAAGATGTCAAATCTGTTTATGTATTTGGTTTATCTATATCCTCGTCTGTCCGGTTCCAGGAACCCACGCCGCTGAAGTTAATTGGGCTGAAGCTTTGTGAGAATAAAAAAGAAGTACGCAAGCCTGAGCTACAGTAAACGGTTAACGTTACGTGCCGGGTATACGCGGGCTTCAAAGTTAGTGCCAGTGGCATCGTAGCATTTGTTGGTGAAGGCACACACTGATGGCTGCTATGCACATATGCATCCCTGTCACAGTTGTCTAAATAATCTATGGTTTTTCCAGCAAACATGACAAGGAATGTCTGTGTGTACATGTAGGTTTGCATTTGCAAATGCAGCCAGCATTATAGTATGCAATGGTATTGTGTGTGCGCGTGCGTATGTGTGTGTGTGTGTGTGTGTGTGTGTGTGTGTGTGTGTGTTTGTGCGTGTGTCTGTGTGTCTGTGTGGACTATGTGTGTGCAAGGGTTCATGTATTAATTTGTGGGTGTATTTGATTGGCTTACCTTTGAACTGTGGTCACACCCTCTTACATATTATGCAATCAGCTTGCTTTTACAAAATTCTTCCTTTTACCATTAGTGCTTCCCTCCTCCTCCTCATAAATGAGGACATCAATAGAAGTTAGCTGCAGTATTCCATGATGACCACACCCACCGAGCCCTCAATAATACTGTGGTTTGAGGAAATCTAATCTGGCCATGGTATAGCACTCGACATACGTGCCAATGTTCTGTAAGGCAATTTCATTGGCTTACAGACTAAAATTCAAGCAAATGGATGCTTAATGCAGCTCATCCAGGATGGATGGGTTGTTGGTATAAACAACCTTGCTAGTATAGTACCTGCATTAGACCTTTAGCAGTAGTCAACTAGCTGCCACACCCCCTGCAATTGTTGCATGTGAAAATCCATTCCAATTGATGTATACTCTATCTACCCTCCAGGGATTGTTCCAGTTGTAGCCATTACCACTTGTCTTTGACATGCTTTTGGGCTTAGACTACTAACCTAGTTTGTCTATAATCTCATCACCTCTCGTTCCCACGACCATAAATAAACCTAATTTCCTACACAGCGATGCCAGAGATTATAGTAGGGGATTGGAAGCTGATCATGCGCACGTTCGCTATACCTATGCACAGAACATCCGAGGTAGTGTTAATATTACTCACACCTCTGAATTTATGGATTTTGGTGAAGGACCATTGGATTTGGAGTTGTCTCTCTTGCAAAGTAAGCCAAAAAGTTTACTTTAGCTTGATCAACAAATAAATGTAGCCCTATGAATATGATTTGACAATACAGTCTTTTTATGTTAGCCAATTTCATATCCGCTATTTTTTTTTCTTCAAACTAGTGAAAGGATGGATATTTTTTTCCCTGGATAACTGCTCATTATCTGTTAAAGCTTTAGTTTCTTTTTTGTGCTTTAAATGTGTAGTATTGTGCATTGATGAAGGTTTTAACTTTTAAGAGTGATCCTTGCCGAATCGGCAAGGATCACTCTTAAAAGTTAAAACCTTCATCAATGCACAAATACTAATATATTGGTGTCAGTTTCAAGCTGCATTATAGTAACCACACAACACAACTTCAAGCTGTGTCCTGTGTACCAAATCATGTTTTCAGGATCTTGCAGCAAAACATCGGCAATGCCGATGTTTTGATGCAAGATCCTGAAAACATGATTTGGTACACAGGACACAGCTTGAAGTTGTGTTGTGTGGTTACTATAATGCAGCTTGAAACTGACACCAATATAATAGTACGGTCAAAACCCCATGCATATGCTAATATACATTTTGGGTCACGTTTATGGTTTGAAATTAATTTTGTTTTCAGGCATGGGTGGATCAAAATTTAGGCTAGGAAGAATTCCACAGTACACAGACCAGCTAAAGTGAAAGCCTATGACTTTGCTTGAAAAGCTTTCTGCTGCACTTGTGGTCAGATAGTGCACATGAGATGACAGTGTGTACCATTGCTTCCATCTATACATTCATAAAAAAATATGTCACTGTTACTTGTAATCTTGAACACAAGCAGCTACTTCCACTTCAAATCCAGGATCAAGGTTCTGAGGGAGACCACTGGCCCTTCCCACTGGGATGTTCATGTTCTGTTCACAGGTGGGACACTTGAACACTTGTTGGGAACCACTTTTCTCTATCGCAGAATGTATACATTACTGACAGAAGGAGTGCAGTCATACATGTAGTAGAGTTCTTGGATGACTGCTGTAAGAACATGGTATACCTATCCTGCCCAGCCCCTCTCCCCACTCATTTACCTGCTATGGGATTCATTTGTCTCCATGGCTAAGCACATGGAATTTCTGCTGAACTATAAAATAGCCTCAGACACCATTACATTTCACATGGGTCTGGGTTCAAAACATGATAGTTATAATTACTGGTACAGCACAAAGCAGTGCATTAAAAAAACTGCTATTAGCTCCATAACTGGTGGTGGGGGGGGGGGGGGGGTTTCAAAAAATCTGCTATTAGCTCCATAACTGGTGGTGGTGGGGGGGGGGGGATTTGTGTACAGTGTCAATACATGGCACCTTGCGTCCAAATACCCAAGGCAGAACACTGGGACCCCACAGACTTGGTGTACATCATTTGCAATTATGCATAGTTATATGTGTCACACTTGATTCTCTCTTTTCTTGTTGTTATCAAAAACAGACCTGAATAGCAGGATATGTGTGTATGTTCAGAGTCATCCTTAAAGATCAATGAGCATAGCATTATGTGAGCAGGTGTACTGTACAGTTGGGAGGGAGGAGAGTGTGGAGTGGTTGGGGAAACACACAACACAGAGCTGTAGATAATCTATTAACTGGGTTAGATCTGTAGTGTGATCTTTGCTGGTTATCCAAACATTAATTCAGTTTGTTTTAGGCCATTTTCAGCCTCTGTTCCAGAATGGTCTATGTCATGGGTACAATCACAAGATGATGAAATGGAAAATAATCTCACACCTATTAAACCTTTGGTCTTACTAAACATACAATGAGGCGTATTTACCAAACAACAAATAAAAAGTTCAGTTATTGTTCTTTTGATATTCACATGGCGATCTGATGTCGACATAATATCTTCCTAGGTTGTGTAGTATGACATCTTTCTTTCTCCGTCATTTATAGTTGCACTTGTGGAGAGGATCTGGGTTGAATTTCAACATGCAACTATCCAATGAAAGCAGGTCTGATTGATATGGATAAAGAAGGAAGCTTGGAAAATGCTGTACACTGTTTTATCCTGGTTTGAAATAAATGTTGGAGCAATGATGACAGCACAATAGTTCTTGAAATCAGCAAAACGTCTCACATCTGATGTGGGAATTCCTGCATGAGTAAGCTGTACATGTTTCTGCCTCCATTTGTTGACTAGCAAGAAAGCTTTTAAGAACAGGTGGACATCGTAACATAAATGTCAAATTTGCATTTCCTTTTTGATGTGCATGTGTGTATCTGTGCATAGACGTGTCTGTGTGTGCATGTGTGTATCTGTATGTGTGTCTGTGAGTATTGTTTGTGTATCTGTGAGTGTCTGTTGTGTCTGTGCATGTGTGACTATATGTATTTTGTGTGTGTGAGTCTGTGTGCAAGTCTGCGTGTCTTTGTGTTTCTGTGTGTATGTCGTGTGTCTGTGGGTATGTCTGTATTTCGTGTCTGTGTGTGTCTGTGCGTCTGTGTGTGTGTCTGTCGTGTGTATCTGTGTGTGCCTGTGTCTGTGCATGTGTGCTGTCGTGTGTGTATCTGTGTATGTTTCTGTGTATTTCATGTGTCTATATATTTCATGTGTGTGTCTGTGTGTCCATGTGTGTGTGTGTCTGTGTGTATGTCTGTGTGCATGTCTGTTGTGTGTCTATCTGTCGAGTGTGTATGTTCCTGTGTGTGTCTGTGCATGTGTGTGTCTGTGTGTTTTGTGTGACCATCTCGTGTGTGTGTCTGTGTATTTCGTGTGTGCCTGTGTATGCATGTGTGTCTGCGTGACTGTGTGTGTATGTGTGTGTGCCTGTGTGTGCCTGTGTGTGCTTGGGTGTATTTCATGCATGTGTGTGTGCATGTGTGTCTGTGTGTTTTTCCATGTGTGTGTGTGTTTGTCATATGTGTGTGTCGTGTGTTTTGTGTGTCCATGTGTGTGTGTGTGTGTATCTGTGTGCGTGTGTTTGTATGCGTCTGTGTGTATGTCATGTGTGTGTCTGTGTGAGTATGTCATGTGTGCATGTGTGTGTGTGCATGTGTGTGTTATGCAAGCTTGGTACACAAATTGAAATGCAATCAGTTGAATTGAATAGAATGCATGTGCATGTGACAATGTTTGTGAGTGAGAGTGTTTGTACCATCATCAGACAGGTGTATTGTTTGCCACATGTATAACTGGTGTGTGCAAGTACGCTGTACATGAGTGTGTGTGTATGTGTATGTGTGTGTATCTGTTTGCGTGCCTGTGTGTGTGTCTGTGTGTGTCTATGTGCATGTCTGTGCATGCCTGTGTCTGTGTGTATGTGTCTGTGTGTCTGTGTGTGTCTGTGTGTGTGTCTGTGTGTGTCTGTGTGTGTGACTGTGTGTGTGTCTCTGTGTGTGTGTCCGTGTGTGTCTGTGTGTGTGTCTGTGTGTCTGTGTGTGTCTGTGTGTGTCTGTGTGTGTGACTGTGTGTGTGTCTCTGTGTGTGTGTCTGTGTGTGTGTCTGTGTGTGTGTCTGTGTGTATCTGTGCTTGTGTCTGTGTGTGTCCGTGTCCGTATGTGTGTGTCTGTGTGTGTGTCTGTGTGTCTGTGTGTGTGTCTGTGTGTGTCTGTGTCTGTGTGTGTGTCTGTGTGTGTGTCTGTGTGTGTGTGTGTGTGTGCCTGTGTCTGTGTGTGTCCGTATGTGTGTGTTTGTGTGTGTATGTCATGTGTGTGTTTGTGTATCTGTATGTTGTGTGTGTGCCTGTGTGAGCGTTTTTGCGTGTGCATTGACACATTTATACAGTGTTATGCAAGTGTGCAATGTATGTGTACATTTAGAGTACCAGATGGGGACCGAAATCATTGCAAACGTAGCCGAGTGGGCGAGGCAGATATAAGACAATGATTTTAGCAAAATGATGGCAAATAGGAAAGCTTTATTACAAGACTAGAGGATGATGCGAGTGCGTAGCAAATAGCCTTACGCGTGCCGTTTTGAATACTGCCGGCAACTTGGGAGGCGCAAGGTTATACTGCAACCATTCACTCCGATCCATTAATTTGGTACGATCGTCTGGCAAACTGAGTAGTCTTCTTCTTCTTCCTTTAATTTTCCCGCATAAACTCACTGCCTGAGTGAGACAAAAACAGTTGCGAACGGCTAGCTTAGTTTAAGGCGGAGAAATAGGCGGAACAAAGAAGTTATTGTGGATTAATAATGGTGCAATCGAGCGGGAAATGTGCATCAGCTGTATCTCCGTGACGGATAGAGTAAAAATTACCGAACTGAGCACATCAATAGCAACAGGACCCCTGTAGTTACGTACTGAATTCGAAGCGATTTGAAGTCTCCTAGCTGAAGATGTGGCGGTTTTGAACCCTATGGGGTATCGGCCCTCGTAGCATCAGCAAATAACTGGTGCAAGGCCCCAAAATACGTTTCCCTGTAGTGAACCGGTATAGTATGAAGTGTTGAAAACAGGGGTCGATAGCATTAACTGTTGGGAAGTTATCGCGATTCAAACGCGATGCATTTTTACAACATTTTATAATATATCCGTGGGGCAATTTTCGTCCCATCTATCCACAAGGGTCAAACTTGAATCTCGTGCAACTTTCCATTTACATTAAATATGAAATACATACACCAAAATCAGTCAAGTGATGGCATTTGTTTTACATTGCACTTATGCAAAGCCTTTTTCTATAAACTTACAAAAGTGAGACATACAGTGTATACATGTATATCTAATGAATGGACCAGATTGAAAGCTGTTAAATTGACAGCAAGTTCAAAAAGGAAATGCAAATGTGACATTTATGTTACGATGTCCACCTGTTCTTAAAAGCTTTCTTGCTAGACAATAAATGGAGGCAGAAACATGTACAGCTTACTCATGCAGGAATTCCCACATCAGATGTGAGACGTGGTGCTGATTTCAAGAACTATTGTGCTGTCATCATCGCTCCAACATTTATTTCAAACCAGGATAAAACAGTGTACAGCATTGTCCAAGCTTCCTTCTTTATCCATATCAATCAGACCTGCTTTCATTGGATAGTTGCATGTTGAAATTCAACCCAGATCCTCTCCACAAGTGCAACTATAAATGACGGAGAAAGAAAGATGTCATACTACACAACCTAGGAAGATATTATGTCGACATCAGATCGCCATGTGAATATCAAAAGTACAATAACTGAACTTTTTATTTGTTGTTTGGTAAATACGCCTCATTGTATGTTTAGTAAGACCAAAGGTTTAATAGGTGTGAGATTATTTTCCATTTCATCATCTTGTGATTGTACCCATGACATAGACCATTCTGGAACAGAGGCTGAAATTGCCGAAAACAAACTGAATTAATGTCTGGATAACCAGCAAAAGATCACACTACAGATCCAACCCAGTGAATAGATTATCTACAGCTCTGTGTTGTGTGTTTACCCTACCACTCCACACTCTCTTCCCTCCCAACTGTACAGTACACCTGCTCACATAATGCTATGCTCATTGATCTTTAATGATGACTCTGAACATATCCTGCTATTCAGGTCTGTTTTTGATATCAACGAGAATCAAGTGTAACACATATAACTATGCATAATTGCAAATGATGTACACCAAGTCTGTGGGGTCCCAGTGTTCTGCCTTGGGTATTTGGACGCAAGGAGCCATGTACTGACACCGTACACAAATCCACCCCCCCTCCCCCCACCACCAGTTATGGAGCTAATAGCAGTTTTTTTAATGCACTGCTTTGTGCTGTACCAGTAATTATAACTATCATGTTTTGTACCCAGACCCATGTGAGATGTAATGGTGTCTGAGCACGATATTTTAAAGTTCAGCAGAAATTCCATGTGCTTAGCCATGGAGACAAATGAATCCCATAGCAGGTAAATGAGTGGGGAGAGGGGCTGGGCAGGATAGGTATACCACGTTCTTACAGCAGTCATCCAAGAACTCTACTACATGTATGACTGCACTCCTTCTGTCAGTAATGTATACATTCTGCGATAGAGAAAAGTGGTTCCCAACAAGTGTTCAAGTGTCCCACCTGTGAACAGAACATGAACATCCCAGTGGGAAGGGCCAGTGGTCTCCCTCAGAACCTTGATCCTGGATTTGAAGTGGAAGTAGCTGCTTGTGTCCAAGATTACAAGTAACAGTGACATATTTTTTTATGAATGTGGAAGCAATGGTACACACTGTCATCTCATGTGCACTATCTGACCACAAGTGCAGCAGAAAGCTTTTCAAGCAAAGTCATAGGCTTTCACTTTAGCTGGTCTGTGTACTGTGGAATTCTTCCTAGCCTAAATTTTGATCCACCCATGCCTGAAAACAAAATTAATTTCAAACCATAAACGTGACCCAAAATGTATATTGGCATATGCATGGGGTTTTGACCGCACTAAAATATTGGTGTCAACCACAAAACACAACTTCAAGCTTTGTCCTGTGTACCAAATCATGTTTTCAGGATCTTGCAGCAAAACATCAGCAAGGATCACTCTTAAAAGTTAAAACCTTCATCAATGCACAATACTACAAATTTAAAGCAGCACAAAAAAGAAACTATAAGCTTTAACAGGTAACGAGCAGTTATCCAGGGGAAAAAATATCCATCCTTTCACTAGTTTGAAGCAAAAAGAAATAGCGGATATGAATTTGGCTAACATAAAAAGACTGCATTGTCAACCATAGAGCTACATTTATTTGTTAATCAAGTTACAGTAAACTTTTTTGGCTTACTTTGTATAAGACAACTCCAAATCCAATGGTCCTTCACCAAAATCCATAAATTCAGAGGTGTGATTAATATTAATACTACCTCGGATGTTCTGTGCATAGGTATAGCGAACGTGCATGATCAGCTTCCAATCCCCTACTATAATCTCTGGCATGGCAGTGTAGGAAAAAAGGTTTGATGTTTAGGTATTGATGGTCGTGGGAACGAGAGGTGATGGATAAAATAGGTTAGTAGTCTAAGCCCAAAAGCATGTCAAAGACAAGTGGTAATGGCTACAACTGGAATTAACAATCCCTGGAGGGTAGATATAGTATATATCAAATGGAATGGATTTTCACATGCAACAATTTCAGGGGGTGTGTATATGTACACACAGATACACACACACACACACATTCCTTGTCATGTTTGCTGGAAAAACCATAGATTATTTAGACAACTGTGACAGGGATGCATATGTGCATAGCAGCCATCAGTGTGTGCCTTCGCCAACAAAATGCTACGATGCCACTGGCACTAACTTTGAAGCCCGCGTATACCCGGCACGTAACCGTTTAGCTCAGGCTTCGTACTTCTTTTTTATTCTCACAAAGCTTCAGCCCAATTAACTTCAGCGGCGTGGGTTCCTGGAACCGGACAGACGAGGATATAGATAAACCAAATACATAAACAGATTTGACATCTTCGGGATTCAACTCGACCGAGTTTGATTTTTGCACCAAAAGTCATAAAAATTTTCACAAAGTCACTAACCGAGGCTTGGACGATGGATATATAAGCGAGTTACGACTAAAAACCTAAATTTCTAAATATTTGAACCGTTGAGTATCGGGAGTTTAAAAGTTTAGATTTTTAAAGCGAAAACCAAGTAAAATTATAAATAAGGCAACTGGGAATGAGGGGATAAAATTTAGTCCGAATCGTGCAAGGTAGTAAAATTCCAAACAGGTTTGAGCATTCGGCCATATGAAGTTTAGAAGTTTAGATATTTATATGCGCGGTGGCGTATATTCCAAATGACTAAAGTTGCGGTCCAGTAATTAGAGGTTTGCATCAATTTCGTGATATAAAATCATATTCCAATGATTTTGACAGATAGGGACGTGGAGTGCTCTAAAGGTACACGGACCACACGGGTCCGTGTAGGTCCGTGTACCTTTAGAGCACTCCACGTCCCAATCAGTCAAAATCATTGGAATATGATTTTATATCACGAAATTGATGCAAACCTCTAATTACTGCACCGCAAGTTTAGTCGTTTGGAATATACGTCACCGCGCATATAAATATCTAAACTTCTAAACTTCAAATGGCCGAATGCTCAAACCTGTTTGGAATTTTACTACCTTGCACGATTCGGACTAAATTCTATCCCCTCATTCCCAGTTGCCTTATTTACAAGTAAATAAAAACATTCTCTAGGAGAAAGTTGGTGGGATATAGGATTTGATGGCAATTGGTGGTGTAAAAAGCAAGTAAACAAGGTCTTATCAGAAGGGAAAATGTAATAGTCCTATATTAAGCACATTTCTAGGGCATGTGTTGTTTCTGTGCTAAATATAGGACTATTACATTTTCCCTTCTGATAAGACCTTGTTTCCTTGCTTTTTACACCACCAATTGCCATCAAATGCTATATGCCACCAACTTTCTCCTAGAGAATGTTTTTATTTACTTGTTTCATTGATTTTTTTCTATGTACAACGGGTTGTGTGACATCATGTGTGTGCCATTTGCTAAGACACCGATATCAGAACTAAAGTTTTAGTTAAAGGCGGGATGCGTGTTTGAATCATTCGTGAAATCTTTCCTTGCTGTACTTAGACCGACCATTATCATTAGCGCATTTGGCATAATTATTTAATAACATTAACATTAGTAGTTATACATATATATTGTCCGAATAATGGTTCACATTACGGTCTCGTCCTTCACCGCCTCTTCCACGTCGCCCTCTTCCTTCTCTTACATATCCTCGTCCTCTATCTCTCCCATCTCGTCCTCTTCCACCTCGTCCTCTATCTCTTCGTCCTCGTCGTCTGCCATCTCGGCCTCGTCCTGGATGTGGCGAAGGTGGTGCTGGACGTGGGGAAGGTGGTGCTGGACGGGGGGAAGGTGGTGTTGGATGTGGCGAAGGCGGTGCTGGATGTGGGGAAGGTGGTGTTGGATGTGGCGAAGGTGTTGCTGGACGTGGCGAAGGTGGTGCTGGATGTGGCGAAGGTGGTGCTGGACGTGGCGAAGGTGGTGTTGGATGTGGCGAAGGTGGTGCTGGACGTGGCGAAGGTGGTGCTGGATGTGGCGAAGGTGGTGCTGGATGTGGCAAAGGTGGTGCTGGACGTGGGGAAGGTGGTGCTGGACGTGGGGAAGGTGGTGCTGGGCGTGGCAAAGGTGGTGCTGGACATGGCGAAGGTGGTGCTGGATGTGGCGAAGGTGGTGTTGGACGTGGGGAAGGTGGTGCTGGAAGTGGGGAAGGTGGTGCTGGACGTGGGGAAGGTGGTGCTGGACGGGGTCCAGCACTGCCATCATCTTCACCATCTCCCCATCATTACTTCGTCTCTCGTGATGACGTGCTCCATATGCTGCGATGTGAGCATGTGCAGAACTGGTACACACCTTTTGTGCTAACCATGAGTGCGTCTTGCAAAAGGCATCATTTAACTGAACTAGTAAAGTGCTATTCTTAAGAATAGCCTTTTCGAGGCCACCCTTATACTCGCTTAGTACGATATCCTTTGGTTCGTACAGAGAGTAGCTACAGTGAAAAAGGAAGTGCGTACATGCAGCATTATGTATGTGCTAAACTATATACATCAAGGCTTGAAAGTTATACTCTTACATGCAACAGGCCCACTTCATGCCATGAAATCCTATGTAAACTGAAGCCATTCTGATTCAATGCACAGATGATATCAGCAACCGCTACATTGTGTCACATTGCACTAGAAAGTTCAAACAATAACTGTCATAGGTCTAGAATGGAACTAAAGTCTCTTCCAACATTACATAACGACACTGACAAAAGACGCAACGTTTCAGCTAATGTCATATGCAAACTAAGCTTAAAGGTAAGAGAAGGTTACTACATTTACATACCTTTGAATAACTTTGTCGGTAGTACTTTTTCGATGGCCTCGTTGGTTTTGCACGGTACTACGCTTAGCCTTCCCGTACCGCACTCTCTTCGCCAAGCGAGCACATTCAGGACTCTCCCAATAACGTTTCCTTTAGCGGACCGTTTCTTTTCTGGGTCTGCTTTATAACGTTCGCGTTCAGCGGTCTGTTCTTTTCTGGGTCTGCTTGATACCGCTCGCGTTCAGCGGTCTGTTTCTTTTCTGGCTCTGCTTGATAGCTTTCGCGTTTAGCTGATGACCGTTTCTTTTCTGGGTCTGCTTGATACCGCTCGCGTTCAGCGGTCCGTTTCTTTTCTTGGTCTGCTTTGTAGGATGCCCGTGCCGATTCTAAAACATCGTCTCGAACTTCAAGGTATTTCGCACGTCGTTTCGCTCGTTTCTTTTTCTGACGTGAAGGCATTTGAGGAAAACAACTTCACAGGTTTCACGCCAAAACGTATGGTGTGGAATCCGTGCCAAAAATAGAAATTTTTTATGAGGGGGAAATTTTTCGTGACATACCTCGTTAATCGTGCCAAAATTACCTCGCGGAACTCATGAGGGTGAAATTTTTTATGAGGTACCTCGCGGAACTCGTGAGGGTGAAATTTTTTATGAGGTACCTCGCGGAACTCGTGAGGGTGAAATTTTTTATGAGGTACCTCGCGGAACTCGTGAGGGTGAAATTTTTTATGAGGTACCTCGCGGAACTCGTGAGGGTGAAATTTTTATGAGGTACCTCGCGGAACTCGTGAGGGTGAAATTTTTTATGAGGTACCTCGCGGAACTCGTGAGGGTGAAATTTTTTATGAGGTACCTCGCGGAACTCGTGAGGGTGAAATTTTTTATGAGGTACCTCGCGGAACTCGTGAGGGTGAAATTTTTTATGAGGTACCTCGCGGAACTCGTGAGGGTGAAATTTTTCATGACGTACCTCGCGGAACTCGTGAGGGTGAAATTTTTCATGACGTACCTCGCGAGGGTGTCGCAGAACTCTTAACGGTGAAATTATTTCTGACGGAATATATTTTCATCACGGTTAATTTAGTTTGCA
This sequence comes from Ephydatia muelleri, assembly GCA_013339895.1. Taxonomy (NCBI): domain Eukaryota; kingdom Metazoa; phylum Porifera; class Demospongiae; order Spongillida; family Spongillidae; genus Ephydatia; species Ephydatia muelleri. The sequence goes on along the minus strand of JABACO010000011.1, from coordinate 7,348,007 downwards.
TGACGTTATTTCAGAACTACTTGTAATCACGCAATTTAAACAACTGACAGTAACTTTGTGTCCAAATCAAGCATTCTAAACCTATCATAAAATTTAAAATGACAGAGTACAGTCACTGGGAAACATAGTGCAGAACTTCTAAATAAATGTCAATTCCATAATTATGACTCGTAGCCATTGGGTCTATCATTAAACACAGGTCTTCAAATTCATCCTCTGTAATGCTTGTTGAAATCGTCGGTACACTGACATCTCCATCTTCCTTCACCTCTGGCAGAGGACCTTCATAATCTATGCCATATAACTGAAAGACAACATTTGTGCACCATTAAAAAATGAATGGTAGGTTAGAGAATATCTTAACATTTATTATACAATACATAAATATAGAAACACCATACGATATATAAATGTCAATAAGTTTCAAATGTATTAAAAAATAAATACATGTATAATCACAAAGTAGAAATGAATATTGAATGAATGTCACAGTGTATTGGGACACTGCCCTCACATATTGCAAGGGCTGCTTTCCTACCATCCAATTAGCATACATAGGGTGAGGTGGCTACGGCGTATGTCATTAGGGGTGCTAAAAAAGTGAGGCTGATGCATAGGTGTTTACTGAGCACTAGAATGTAATTTTATTGGAATGTGAAATACCAAGATTAACTTAGTTTTATTGGAATGTTAAATACTGAACAAATAGCTCTCACTGCTTGACAGGCAAATTGTTTTGTACACATTATACATTATGTCTGTATTACTTGACAGCTTCTGTATTATGAGCAAGCACCAGCTGAACAATGCAACTTTTATTACCTCTTAAACAGCTATTACAGCATTACCTCATCAACATCTTCATTTGCCTGTAAAATCCCTCCCATCCACAGCTGCAGAGGGCTTAAGTTGTCTGCTGTACAAATAGAGTGGTTTATCCATGCCCCTGTCCACTGTTCAAGATGGTTATTGATGCGTGGAATATAAACAAAATGGAGGCAGAAGAGGTGAGTCTCATCATCTGGATCCAACACACCTATTGCCTCCATGTACAAGAAAAGGTCATGATAGAATTTTATTACACCACCATAAACATCTCTCCACAACCGTTCTATACGTTGGTTGTGAACACTTTTGCCAACTAGCATTGACCCCCTATTTGGTCCTCGCTGAGGATGGGTCAACATGAACCAAGCAACAACAGTATTCTCTCTGCCCTGGTCTGATCGAATACGTCGTGGTAACCCATAATGTTCTATAGCACTAATGAACAGGTTCAGCACTGTCTGTGACTCATTGTTGGAACTGCAACTGAGAAAAACAGGTATTCGGCTATATCCATCAATGCCACCATGAATAACCAATCGCCACCTATATGTATGCATTTCATAGGTATAAAATCAAATTGAGATTAATTTTGTGTATATATATTTGGGTCAGTTTCCGAGAAAATGAGCCTTCGCTATATATATATAAAAGTTATAAAAATCATTCACGTTTGAATCGCTATAACTTCCGAACGGTACATGCCATCAACATCCTATTTTCAACACTTCATACCACACCATTTCTCTATGGCAGAATATGTTTTGGGGTCTTGCACTTGCTCCTTGCCAGTATTGCAACGTTCGATACCCCACCGGGTTCAAACCCACCATAACTTTCTGTAGGAGTAATCAAATCGCTTCAAATTCGGTTTGTAGGTGGAGAGGTCCTATATCTATCTATTTGTTCTGTTCGTTAATTTTTATGCAATCCGTTACGGAGATACAGTTGAACAAACTACGTGCACATTTTCGCGCTCGTTTCGCGCCAATGATTTGGGCAAATTGCGCTCCGCTCAATGTATGGGGAGGCGGGGATTATTACATTGGCGCGAATCAAGCGGGAAAACGTGCACGTAGTTTATTCAACTGTATCTCCGTAAACAGATGGCATAAAAATTAACGAACAGAACAAATCGATAGGTATAGGACCTCTATATCTACACACCGAATTTGAAGCGATTTGATTACTCCTGCCGAAAGTTATGACGGGTTCATACCTTGTGGGGTATCGGACGTTGCAATACAGGCACGGAGCAAGTGCAAGACCCCAAAAAGTATTTTACCGTAGAGAAATGGTGTAGTATGAAGTGTTGAAAATAGGAAGTCAATGGCGTGTACTGTTCGGAAGTTATAGCGATTCAAACGTGAATGATTTTTATAACTTTTATATATATATAGCGAAGGCTCATTTTCTCGGAAACTGACCCATTTACTGTACATAGTTATTAAACGATAATTAGGTAAACAACTTCAGTTTGAATAACGTTTACTGAACTCGCTTCTAAAGACTCCTTTTATCTCAATTTTTGATGAAGCATTGATAATCTAGAGCAACCTAAATCAGAATGATCAGCTAGCTTTCCAGAACATGTATATTGTATAATTCTCTTCTTTAATTACTGCAAAGCGCAAAGCACCTTCAGAAATGCAGAAAGTGGGATTAATATAAAAACCAGTACTGAAAACCCTTATGTACATGTGCATACATCTAGGAACTGTAAGGTTGTAAAATAAATTTAACAATGTTTCTTTAGAGCAGTGATCAGAAAATGTTCTTCAAACTGATACAGTCATATATTATGGCATGTACAAACCTAAAAAGGGTGGAGTACATTACATGTATGCATACACACAATAGTGGTTATAGATTATACTCAATAAGAATTATTCATGCCTCTAGATTAATAGATACCAAACGACAATACATGTTAAGACATTTTAAATCAATTCTATCACAATAATACCTTATTAATTTATGGTTACCATCAATATGCCACAAAGCAAGTGGGGAACGGACAGAATAAACACGCCTAACAATTGTTTCATTCCACCTGACAGCAAGACTGGCAGGTTAAATGCGGTGAAGGCTATCCCTGATTCTCAGTTGCTGCACATGAATATTAAGATGCCGCAAGTGGCCTGCCATCATACAATATCCAGAGTTCAGAAATTGTTGAAATACATTCCTTACAACTTCATCAAGCTGTGCATCTGATAATGTACAATACAAATCTGAAACATACAACCCAGCATCTTTCATCCTACGTCTGATTGTGCGCACTGAAACACCAAAGAGCCTTGCAATATGTGGAACCTTAAAATGCAATTGCAACATATCGGCAAGCTGACTGGTATTAAGTAAAATTTTTGGTCTCCCTCTATCTCCAGTTCTCATCACCGCAACATGGATTGTAGCATTTTCAGCATCGCTATCAGCAGCAGCTAACATAACTAGCCCTTCAGCAACTAAATCAGCAACAGTATGTGCACCAGCAGCAATCAGGCACCTAAAATTAGATGGATACATTTATTAAAATGAAAGTAAAATCGTGACACCTTCTGGCAACTAAAATCCATCAAATTCGAACTTAAAAAAATAAAAGTCAGATCCATTTGCCAAGGGCTATAGCTTACTTGACAAAACATACTGCACTTACTCATACACTGACTCCCTCACCCATGCCCTGCCGCCACTCCCTCAATCAATCCATCGTTAGTTGAGTGACATCATTCATTTAGTGACCCCATTGATTCACAATAGTGATTATATTACTTTTAATGTTGAATAAATTACTAAGTAATTCAAATGACTCAACCAGGAAATATGTTGTTCAACGATATGCGTAAAACTAAAGGATTGAAATAATTAAATAGAGCAAGAACATGCTAGCTCGCATGGAGCTAGAGCAAGATATTTTACCATAGAGAAATGGTGTAGTACAGAGTGCTGAAAATAGTATTATAATATATAAGCAATTTTCCATGGAACACTTTGTATCTGAGAATCACTATAACATCTAAATAGTAAATGCTATAGACTTTATAATACAATATTTCTTCTATATGGATATGGTTAAAACTTCAACTGTGACATTTAATTATTCATAACTAATTTAATTGCCAATGTTTTTTGAAATTATAACTGTGTGAATTGCCTTATTTCTAGAGCGACATGTCTGATGTTGCCTAACGTAGCAATGTAGGTTACCAATGCTTGATTGGCATGTTTAAAGTCCATCTGCACCATTGTAACAAACCTTCAATCATCAAATGTGCATTGTATGACACGGGCAAGCGTACATCCGGAGTTATTCCATAACAGTGAGCGTATTTCCTGCATTTTTGTATTCTTGAGTAGTGTACTTGGGTACTATGCAGCTAATCATCCCGCTTTCAACGTGGCAATAACACTGACATCACTTTGTAGGTTTTTTGTTGCACGGATTCGGAGGTTTGAAACGAGCTTTCCGTAGCGCTTCCCATTTCGAAGATGGGCGACAACGAAGTTAACATCACATTTCAATCTGTAACTATCGTGGCAGCTATAATTACCACGTAAGTGTGTTTTTTGTTAGCTAATCCTGCTTTTCAACTGAAGTCACCATTTGCACTACGCAATTGTTTGGCAACTAAAGTCGTCCACCGCATTTCAAGGGTTAAAGAAACTTGAGGTTTTGAACGAGTATTTCAACTTCATGGGGATTGAAATCCACTTTTCTGCAGGAATATTCAAATCACTTCAAATCTGGTAGAGGAGTCCAGTACCTAATGATTGTCCTTCATTGATTTAATAAATGATGTGCATCTTTTCCTTTTTGATCAAGGACTACTTATTATTACATGGACTGGAAGCTGGAACCTGCCCGTAATAAGAAACTGGTCTGTCCATACCAGTGTAGCGGATAACAGACATCGGACATTTCCTATCAATTTTGTAACTTGTCCAGGCGATTTTGCGCATGCTCAGTAATGATGTCCGCACCAATAATGAAGCAAGCAGCTGATTCTCCTCTGGTCCATCGTCTAAGAACCATCTTAGTTGTTAAAAATATGGATCCTAATCAAGGTAGTGAACAACATTTCTACTTGTTAGTGCACCATTTTGAGCATAGGTTTAACTCTTTCATGGGAAACAGAGCAATATTGCGCCGCAGGTGCTATACTAAAGCCACTCTGTTTATCTAAACAGTTAACACTTTGTAGTCTACAACATATTGATCAGTTGTTTCCTGGTCAGATAGTGCAAGTTGTTTGCTAACCATTTACCTGCAACGCACAATGCTTATTTTGCACTACATGTGTACAGTAATATAATTGGCTTTGCCCACGAAAGAGTTAACAAACTGCATTTATCAAACTTCAGAGTGTCATCTTTGAAGGACCACGTGACAACTGAAATGCACAAGCAACGAGCCTTCCACAGGACGCCAAATGTTCAGACACCAATTGGCATCTGACCATTAATCCAAACATGGCAGACATCAATTGGCGTTTGCCACGTTTTGATTAAATTAATGCTAGATGCCAATTGATGTCTTCCACTTCCAATCGGCTATTATGCATGCGTTCATTCTTCTTTGCACTATTCATTTAAGTGTAGCACAGATTGTTTGCAATGCTCTATGACCATGTCCGACCAATTTCTTACCATGTTGGGCCAAATACTGTAATGGACTGACATTGTGTCAGGCCAATTTTGGAATGTTACGGCAAAGAATAAATAATTAATAGACAGCGACACAAATTCTGAGTCAATCAAATAATTAATAGGTTTGATACACTCCAATGACATACAGTAGCCCCTAAAAGTTATGCAAGCCCCACACATTCCATCAGAATGTCCCATAATGATTTATAATAGTCTGCCCAATATGTGGAGAAAAGTTTTACTGGTTCAGGTTGGTGCTCCGATCAATCAGAATCAAGAGCTTGTGTGACAAAATTTTACTTTCCAATAGCATTCTGAACTAGAAAAGCAGAGCCTATCTCATACATTTAGGTCTATATGGGTATGAGACAACCTACAGTAGCGGTCACAAAAAGTTTAAGTTTTTTATTATGCCGTTGGCGTCGCACGGTTATAACATTACGGTTCATGGCCGTTCCGTTACTGTGACATTTAAAATAACTTATGTCACTATGTGACAACGAACTCCGTGCATTTTAACGCCTATCAATAAATGCCATTTTGTACACGGTTAAAGACCACTGTGCCATTTTAAAGCCATATTACACGGCTGTTAGCCACGTGCGTAGTCAGAGCAATAGAAAATGGTGTTCTCCACGTATAAGAAGGTTTGGATAGTTTTCTTTCATCGGAAGGGTCTGAAGACACCAGAGATTGGAAAACGCCTATTTCAAGAAGGAATGATGGCTTCGATTCACGAATTCATAAAGCATTTTGAGTCGGTAACAAGGAAGTGGGCGATTATCCAAAGTGATGGAAGTGGTAAAAGCTATCGTCGATGACCAGATGAAGGCGGATGACGAGACAACGGTATTTAATTAACACACCATTAAATGTAACGGCGTTACGTGACAAATGTGATAAGTGAGTGAGAAATAATAGCGTTACTGTGCCATACCGTTAGACCAAGGTGCCGTTTATTTCTAACGACCGTGCGACGGCAACGGCATAATAAGAAACGTAAACTTTTTTGTGACCACTACTGTAGGTATGGTGAAAAAATGTTAGGCAATCTTTTTCCCTGGCATTTAATATAAATGCTATGCACAAATATTACATGTAATGTACATGTATGTGTTGTATCATGTGACACTTCTCCACACGAAGAAAAACAGGCACCCCGAACACCCCAAGTGTAATCTATGAATGGCTGGAGAGCAGGAGAAAACAAAGAACTCGGCAAAGTAAAGATCTCAGCTGCTGGTGTCTATGACAGATAGCAATTGTAGAAGACCATTAGGCTTAGTAAGCTGCCACTTTCAGGAAAAAACTTGCAGTGTAGAAAAGTATTGGCAGCAAACCACAGGCGTCATCTGCTGGCGTGGAAGACCTTTGAGTAATGCAGGTGTTTCTGGGAGGAAGAAGGCTAAGGTGTGTTTCAGTGACTGTAATATGCAGAAGGACCTATCAAAGTGGAATAAACAAGAGCTACAGGCCTACTTAATCCACTACAATCTGAAGAAAAGTGGCAACAAACCTGATCTCTTACTTCGTATAAGACAACGAATGGATACAGACTGATACTGATATTATGGATACTTATTTGGGCGTACACGTATATGTAGTTGATGCAATAATCGCTAACGTACGTAACTCTGAGTACGAGCGAAGAGCTGCCATAAGTTGGGTTGCCATACATACATGGTAGGTATGAAATACATGCAATAACACATATACACTGCATATACATGTATTAAAGAACAACATGACAAAAGCATAAAAAACTACACGTTTATGCCAAATGTATGACACAACCACACACACCCTCACTAACACATACCTCACACACTCATACACACACACACAAAGGCTAGACTCAACACCAAAATACCCACTAGTTTGGCCACCATCAGCTACTAAGCTTTCAAAACATACACCTCAAAGATGAGCATCACATGGGAGCAACCACTCCCAATAATAATTTGAGGTTTCATCAGGAAATTCAAACTGATATTATTATGTAAAGTCTAAGCAACCTGTTCTAGACATATGGAACGTTCTATACGAAAATGAGCCTTTGCTATATATATATAAAAGTTATAAAAATCATTCACGTTTGAATCGCTATAACTTCCGAACGGTACATGCCATCAACATCCTATTTTCAACACTTCATACCACACCATTTCTCTATGGCAGAATATGTTTTGGGGTCTTGCACTTGCTCCTTGCCAGTATTGCAACGTTCGATACCCCACCGGGTTCAAACCCGCCATAACTTTCTGTAGGAGTAATCAAATCGCTTCAAATTCGGTTTGTAGGTGGAGAGGTCCTATATCTATCTATTTGTTCTGTTCATTAATTTTTATGCAATCCGTTACGGAGATACAGTTGAACAAACTATGTGCACATTTTCGCGCCAATGATTTGGGCAAATTGCGCTCCGCTCAATGTATGAGGAGGCGGGGATTATTACATTGGCGCGAATCAAGCGGGAAAACGTGCACATAGTTTATTCAACTGTATCTCCGTAACAGATGGCATAAAAATTAACGAACAGAACAAATCGATAGGTACAGGACCTCTCTATCTACATACCGAATTTGAAGCGATTTGATTACTCCTGCAGAAAGTTATGACGGGTTCATACCTTGTGGGGTATCGGACGTTGCAATACAGGCACGGAGCAAGTGCAAGACCCCAAAAAGAATTTTACCGTAGAGAAATGGTGTAGTATGAAGTGTTGAAAATAGGAAGTCAATGGCGTGAACCGTTCGGAAGTTATAGCAATTCAAACGTGAATGATTTTTATAACTTTTATATATATATAGCGAAGGCTCATTTTCTCGGAAACTGACCCATATCAATTTAACTTTTATGTTATAAAATAAATCCACAAGACCCATTTTTGTATAGAACATTTCATATGTACATATATAAAACACACAAACATACACACACACACACCAACATCACAGGGTAGCTTGTCTGCAAAAGTAGTATGTTGCTGTCTAAAGCAAAACATACATTCTACCACAAACATACATTGTATACCCCACACACACCACACACTCACACAGAATAACACACACACACACAGACAACACACACACACACACACACACACACACACACACACACACACACACACACACACACACACACACACACAGAGGCTAGACTCAATGCTCTTCAATGCTAGAATACTGGCCAATATCAGCTACCAAGCATTAAACACACAGACCTCATGATAAGCATCACAAGGGAGCAACCACACCCCATTTAGGGCCCAACAATTTGAGGTTTTCAATTTGAGGTTTTTTTTTACCATCAGTAACTTCAAAGGGATATCTCATTATGTAAAATCTGTCACCTGTCTTTACCTATATCACACACACACACAAACACACACACACA